>OU612060.1:65893302-66457540 GCA_914767635.1 Melanostoma mellinum | reverse complement strand
TTACAGATGATGATGATAAAAGATTTATTATCCCTAATTCCTTTACAACTTTAGCGTGGGGTAATAAGCGTATAGAAGACTATTATTTTATCTAAAAATAGTCTTAAGATATACCTGTATATGTAAAATGTTATATCAAAAAAAAAAAATTTGTATGTTAATAAAATGTTGATATTTATAATAAAATTATGGTGATTCTTGTTAGACTTTAAGGTATAATGTAATGAGTAAAGACATAGTTCTATTCATCATGAAATGTATTATATAAAAGAATATTCCAATCAATATGAAGATAATTTATATGTACAAACATGTATACATAATAAAGTCAATTGAAAAAATGCTTATTGTTTTATTTTTTATTTTAATTTCTTAGCACTTTTTTAGGCAGCAGTTGATTGCGAAATACAAATCGGATAAACTTATTTTGAAAGTAAAGGCAACAGCAATAAGCCCTAAATATTAAATAACAAAAATGACCAAAACATTTAATTTCATAATTCTTCTATATTATGAGGATACAAAATGTTATATGGGGAAAAAATAATCAAAGCCCCCGAAGCTATCTGATCTGCTCTGTTAACTGGTCTGATCTGCTTTTGAACGGGTCTGAACTGCTTTTGAACTGCTATTGAACTGGTCTGATCTGCTTTTGAACTGCTTTGAAACAGCTTTTGAACTGCTCTGATCTGCTTTTGAACTGCTTTGAAACAGCTTTTTACTGCTTTTTTAACTGCTTTTTACTGCTTTTGAACTGCTTTTGAACTGCTCTGATCTGCTTTTGAACTGCTTTGAAACAGCTTTTTACTGCTTTTGAACTGCTTTTTTCTGTTTTTTACTGCTTTGAAACAGCTTTTGAACTGCTTTTGAACGGGTCTGAACTGCTTTTGAACTGCTATTGAACTGGTCTGATCTGCTTTTGAACTGCTTTGAAACAGCTTTTGAACTGCTCTGATCTGCTTTTGAACTGCTCTGATCTGCTTTTGAACTGCTTTTTTAACTGCTTTTTACTGTTTTTTTTACTGCTTTGAAACAGCTTTTGAACTGCTTTTGAACTGGTCTGATCTGCTTTTGAACTGCTTTTGAACTGGTCATGTAAGGTATGGGGCCAATCCAAGTCTATGTCCAAAACGTATCCAATATCTTTATTTTCATAAGACATTATAAAATTAAATTGGATTACTTCATACCCCCAAATTTCCATTATAGTTAGCAGCTTATATCCCATTTCAATAGCTTTCACTACTTCGTCAAAAAAACATATTCCTAATAAGGAGCTCTCTTCAGAAAACGGGTGCAGACTCTTTCTTGGGTTTTTTTTCACTACTGCAGGTTCTACACAATGAGAAATGGCTTTCAGGGACCCATCGCGGTGTTGAATTATAGATTGTATAAAATAATAATAGACTGTGGTGATCTGCTTTTAACTGTATCAGTTCGAACCTATTACAATGAATACAGTACTGTACTAATATAGTCATACGTGAATTAATAATCTATGAGCACTTCCAAAGCATTAAAACCTGTAAAAAGCAGTTCAAAAGCAGTTCAGACCCGTTCAAAAGCAGATCAGAGCAATTCAAAAGCAGATGAGACCAGTTCAAAAGCAGTTCAAAAGCAGATCAGACCAGTTCAATAGCAGTTCAAAAGCAGATCAGAGCAGTTCAAAAGCAGATCAGAGCAGTTCAAAAGCAGATGAGACCAGTTCAAAAGCAGTTCAAAAGCAGATCAGACCAGTTCAATAGCAGTTCAAAACAGTTCAGACCCGTTCAAAAGCAGTTCAAAAGCTGTTTCAAAGCAGTAAAAAACAGAAAAAAGCAGTTCAAAAGCAGTAAAAAGCTGTTTCAAAGCAGTTCAAAAGCAGATCAGAGCAGTTCAAAAGCAGTTCAAAAGCAGTAAAAAGCAGTTAAAAAAGCAGTAAAAAGCTGTTTCAAAGCAGTTCAAAAGCAGATCAGAGCAGTTCAAAAGCTGTTTCAAAGCAGTTCAAAAGCAGATCAGACCAGTTCAATAGCAGTTCAAAAGCAGTTCAGACCCGTTCAAAAGCAGATCAGACCAGTTAACAGAGCAGATCAGATAGCTTCGGGGGCTTTGATTATTTTTTCCCCATATAACATTTTGTATCCTCATAATATAGAAGAATTATGAAATTAAATGTTTTGGTCATTTTTGTTATTTAATATTTAGGGCTTATTGCTGTTGCCTTTACTTTCAAAATAAGTTTATCCGATTTGTATTTCGCAATCAACTGCTGCCTAAAAAAGTGCTAAGAAATTAAAATAAAAAATAAAACAATAAGCATTTTTTCAATTGACTTTATTATGTATACATGTTTGTACATATAAATTATCTTCATATTGATTGGAATATTCTTTTATATAATACATTTCATGATGAATAGAACTATGTCTTTACTCATTACATTATACCTTAAAGTCTAACAAGAATCACCATAATTTTATTATAAATATCAACATTTTATTAACATACAAATTTTTTTTTTTTGATATAACATTTTACATATACAGGTATATCTTAAGACTATTTTTAGATAAAATAATAGTCTTCTATACGCTTATTACCCCACGCTAAAGTTGTAAAGGAATTAGGGATAATAAATCTTTTATCATCATCATCTGTAAGACTGATCTTATTTATTAATTGTGTGTAAATAAAATGTTTGTCACTTCTAAAACAATACATCTTTCTTAATAAGGAAGTAGACGGGTTATTAAGGCAATCTCTAAAATCATTTAAGGTTATCTCATTTGCTACAATATTTTTCGGAATCCCTTTTATTTTCTTAACTATATCATCTTCAGTGACAATGCAATATGATTTCGATTTGGTCCCTACAAATTCAAGGAACAATTTGCCTGAACACTCGTCTTTAAACTTTCCTAAGACTTTCTTATTCACTCTGGGGATATTATATTGATTATTCTCTGGATAATCGCTCGTATCAAAATAGGTTAAATTTTTGTTTATATCATCATACAAATCCTCTGTTTCGAATTCATAAATAAGTGAATCAGTATCAGTATATAATAGTTGGAGCTTATCGCCATATTTATCTTTCATAAAATTGTAATGGAAGTCATACATTAAGGTCTTAGATATATCCAGAATAGAAAATCCAACGTATGTAGGCTTATCATACTTAACCTTCAATCGATTCATTTGAATGATAACTAAGTTCTCATGTATAATCGATCTACTATGAAAATTTGGTTTACTTATAAGTGAATTTGCTCCTATACGTTTACCATTATTACACCATTTTGTGATTAGTTTTACATCAACTCTTTTATCAACATTTTCCATTGTTTTCCCAAAAACACTGTTATTCATAAGTTTATAAAAGTCTTTCTCGAAATCATTACTTGATTGAGTTCTTAAACGCGTATTAAGATCGATATACGATTTTAACCATGCACTTTGATTGAACTCTAGAACTTTGTGTACTTTTTTCAATACTAAACCGTTTGATACACACTGTTTAAGGTTTCGATAGTGAATAACATATCGTGTTTTATTAAATTGATTTGCAATTAATTTTGAATTTTTAGAACTTTTATATGGAGGTTTCATGTTTTCAGGGCAAAATGGTAGTTCATTATGTAAATCATGTAAATAATCAGGATAATCTAAATCTACACACAAAATATAACCTTTATTTGAATCATCAGGTATTGATTCTATATTTAAGCTTTTAAATTCATCTTCATTTAACCATCGAAACTTGTTGATGGGAAGATATTGACTCATTGCCCATCCATACAAATTATTTGCATCGAAATACCCCAAAAAAGACGATTTTTTAGTCTCATCAAAGTTTGCCATATATTTATTATTAGCCTTAGCATATCTTCCACTGCATTGGCTTAAACCACCTCTTATTCCTTTTTGTATGAAATGGGTCATATCAATATCAGTAAAAAGTTCTAATTCCACTTTTGTACTTTTCAGCATTGCATCCCAGCTTAGACCTGGTGCTGTATAATACTGACAGGGATCGAGATCATATGTTTTAATGCAAACATTCCGGAAGTTTTCGAAAACATCTGCTAGAAGCATAACATCAGTTTTTAAATAAACATCACTGTATTCTCCTAATGTCTTTATATTGAAGGTGTTCCATACTGTTTGAGCATGTAAATAATCATCATTAGTAATATTTTTAGATTTTAAAGTGCTATAAAAAGCTGACTTTGGAGGAAGCTGAGTTTCTTCAAGTTTTAAAGATGATGTAACATATTCATATGGAAAAATGCCTTTTTTAGTAGCTAGATTAAACATATTCTCTTCTGGGAAAGCCTTTTTAGTTTCAATAAATTGTTCTGAATTTAAATTCTCTGAGAGTTCTTCAATACTAGAAGCCATAAACCTCAAGGAATCTATAAACCTAAGTTGAATGCTACTTTTAAAAGTATCTCCTTTAATGTATTTAGTAAAGGAGATATATCGTTCTTTATTAGTGGGTATAACATCGATTTTTTCATCATTATCACCAAATTCTTTAACAATGAAGTGTGAATCATAACCACTTAAGTTATGTAATATAACTGGAATGAAATTGGGTATTTGATATTTCAAATTACATTCAGAATGCGCAGCACCTTGAAATTCTCCTGTGAGATGATCATGATCTCTTACTCGATTTTCATTTAAAATATCCTCACATATAAAACAGGTTTTAGAATTTTTAAAATTGTCTTTTTCCACATCAGTTAATTTTTTCATTGGAGTCTCTTCTCTTAATATTAATTGAATACGCCGTGCTTCATCTATCAAATTATTCATAAAAACCTTGGGGCAGTTATCACCTCGGTACAATATAAATTTACTTAATGAATCATCAAAATTACATTTAATATAATAAGCAAAGCTAAAAGGTTCATGAAGTTGAACGTTGCTCGAAAATGAGCTTATAGGATTTGGTGAACAAGTTTTTATTGGTTTTAAAGCTGCTTCAAAATCTGCATAAATTACAAATGGAACTCGCATTTTCTTATTAAAGTTTTTAAATTTTAAAATGTTATTATCTTCGGTTGGTAATACTGTATGCACCTTATTGCAATCATGTTTGAGATGTTCATTAAGAGAAGCTTTACAACGGAAGTATATTAAACATCCATCACATAACCATTTTGTACATTTATGTTTAGAAATTTGATTGCTTACTAGTCTATTTAAGTTTTTAATCCAACAATAATGTCTGTTTTCACCATTTTCTATATATAATAAGTTTATATGCTTTTCTTTTTTATCACTAGTATAAAACACAGGTCCTACAATAGTATTATTTTCTAAGCCATACACATTAACACTTAAATTATTAAGTTTTTCAAATTGGTGAATTTTTTTAATATCCATCGGGAATTTTATACCGCTTAAATTAAGAACTCCTGAGTAATGAGGATATGAAGAAACTCGATCTGCATGATGGTTAGAGGGATGTAGAGCCGATACAATAGCCCAGGCAAAACATGCATTATCATTATTTTTTACATTGATGATAGCTTTTTTCAATTGTATATTCCTTGGTAATTCGATGTACGATGATCCATGCATAGGGTTGTATCTATTTATGTTGATTTCAAGGTAAAGTACATCTTGTAAGGCCCATCCACTATCACGCTCCTGAAATTCTTCACTCTTGGTTATGATGTCTCCAGTAAACGTGTTATACATTTCTTTTAAATCACTTGATTGGTTTATGATCTTATATTTTGTGTTAAATGATTTAATGTCAGTCATCATTTCATTAGCATTATCTTTTACATATAGTCCGAACATTTCAAAAGCGACTTTTATAACACTTTCGACCTCCATTGTTTTCTTTACAAGTTCTATTATAATAGTTTCTTGCTTCTTCATAAAGTCCTTATAATCAATTTGACGATTGCAATCTCGAACTCTAAAGCTTTTTATGCGATTCTTAAAAGCCGTAGATATAGTTTCAACATTTCCTCCATACCCTTCATGCTTACTATAAGCATTTGTTTTATGCGAATCACTCTTTAGGTGCCCTTGAAACATTGATTTCCTAATATTCAGCTTACAAATATTGCAATGTTTAACTTCATCACTCAAATCACCTTCAATTTTAATTCGTTTGTTTTGCATATCAGATTGAGAGTTTTTCCTTCTTTTCAATATTGTATTAAGTGAAACGAATTCATGATGATTTTTCTTCATGTGATAGCTATAATTCCTAGCGTTATCGAAAAACGTACCACATTTATCACACAGAATTGAAACTTTTTTCTCATGATTCATCTGCCTATGACGAACAAGACTATCCCGTCTAGTAAAGGTGGTTTGACAGTGTTCGCAAGTAAACATATTTGTTTAGAGATCGACACAGATTTTACAAGAGAATGTTGGTAAAAAGTTTTTATTGCTTGAACGTTATTATTTTTAGAAAATATTCACTTTTAACGGACTGGGGAATAGTGTTTTTATTTTTGTTATGTTTATAGTAGGTATTTAAACAATATTCTTGGAAAAGTTTCACTTTTAACGAATTAAATAACTGGGAAATAATGTTTTTTAATTATGTTTTGTTTATAATAAGTAAACAATCTTATGATTATATAATAGACTGCACGATTGATGCTTATCCATGAATATTTCACAAAGAACTATTCGAAAGACGTCATACATCAAGTATTTATAAGAAAATAAAATATCAGTGTTACCCACATTAGTAAAAATATTGTGTCACATTCTAAAAAAGTAGTATTATATAGTACATAATGCAGCATAGCGTAGAATAGATATAGAACTATTAAGGGAAAAGCGTACTAGATTGTATTAAATGCTTGATACTTCTTTTTTAAACATTTACAAAACACTTAAAAACACCAGGTATTGGTAACTCTAAGCGATTACAAACTAACAAAGGTACATGTATTGCACATAAACACCAACACACATATTAAAAAATCTAGTCTCACAGACTTATAATCATCTAAATTTTTAGCTATCAGCACCCTCACACATGAAAAGGTTTTAATAAACATGTTGAAACATGAAATCTATACATATCTATAAATAAACATACCTATATACATCTCCCTATGCCCAACACAAACAAACATTATCATGAAAAAGGTTTCAATAAACATGTTGAAACATGAAATGTTTTGTATGTACATATCTATAAATAGACATACCTACGTACATAATTATATACATACATCTCCCTATGCCCAACACAAACAAACATTATCATGAAAAGGTTTCAATAAACATGTTGAAACATGTTGAAACATGAAATCTGTACATATCTATAAATAGACATACCTACCTACATACTTATATACATACATCTCCCTATGCCCAACACAAACAAACATTATCATGAAAAGGTTTCAATAAACATGTTGAAACATGAAATTGTATTGTATTTACATATCTATAAATAAACATACCTACATACCTACATACATCTTCCTATGCCCAACACACACAATCATTATCATGAAAAGGTTTCAATAAACATGTTGAAACATGAAATTGTATTGTATATACATATCTATAAATAAACATACCTACATACCAACATACATCTCCCTATGCCCAACACAAACAAACATAATCATGAAAAGGTTTCAATAAACATGTTGAAACATGATGTGACAAACCATGACGCATTTCTTTAATCTACTACAGTAGTCGCTCGATATAGTGAATCTTGGAAAAGTGATCTATCCAGTATAATGAACACCTAAAATTTTACATGCACTACTCTAAACAATGAACAATAAAGATCTCGATATAGAGAATATATAATTTTTCTCAGTTTTGGACAAGAATATCGCAGCTGCAATGCGTTGTAGATACTTTTGCACAACAGCAGACATAAGTAACAAACTACTTTCCAAAAATTTGATTGTTATAGAGAAAAATGATGCTAATTTGTACATGTTATATTTATGTACATTTAAGTAAATTTTTTGTTTTTTATGAGTTCAAATGTCTTTGTTTTATATTATTTTATATATTTTTCATAATACATATGAATTGTTTTTGTTTTTAGCTGTTTCAACTTAATTAAAGTGTTTGTTCATCGATTGAATAAATATAATTATCTCTACACTGAACAAAGTATGCATTTTTAATCAAATTTAACTTTCTAGCCTCCCACTCGAAATAGTGAACAATCTCCATATAGTGAAAATGGCTGGTTTTTATTACTTCACTATATCGAGCGTCTACTGTATATTCAAATACTCAACTCATGACGATGGTGATGCACTATTCGACGGCAAAAACCAACTTACAATCACCAGCCAAAAAGATGCCAGCGTTGGTAACCCTAAAGTAGCTAGATTACCTTTACTCTCCATACAAATATGTCTGATTGATAGACCAATGTCACAAAATACGAGTATTATAAAAATTTTAATTTCTAACCATAGATTTCTTCTACACACAGTTTTTAAAATATATCAACAATTTTCATCTACCACTTTTTTACACGACATTTGTCCTATAACCACATATTTCTTTCCACACACAGTTCTTAAAATAGAACTAAAAATTTTCATCCACCACTTTTTCGTCTACACAAAACCACAACAGTCACCAGCCAAAAAGATGTCAGCGTTGGCAACCCTAAAAGTAGCTAGATTGCCATTACTCTCCATACAAATGTGTCTTATTGATAGACCAATGCCTTGGGCGGTTGGGTGGGTCCAGACTCCCCCAAAACACACTACTGCCATCCAAAACTCAATAAACCGAATACCTGATCATCATCACCATCAACAACAACAATAGCCTCAGCATCTTCCTACAGTCAACACACGATCGTTATCAAAACGAAATCTGTGCAATTTTTTTTTCTTTAATTCCTTTTGTTTCTCTTTACTTGCGAATATTATCAGTACTCCGAATTCTGAATTCCGAAAGTTAAGTACTCTTTCAGTTTTATTTGTTTTTGTTAAGATCGTTCATTTGTTTTTAACTCTTTTCTCTTTAATTCCTTAATCACATTTAGCTAGAGCGTCGGCGATCCAATCTGCTGTTCACAACAAATTGAGACACCACTGATGGATGCTGCGTAAATGAAATCATACACGGTAGTTTTATTTTGTTTTGATCATAATTTGGTGAGTCTTTTTAATTTTTTTTATTATAACTTTATCTATATAATAATAACATCAGTGTTGCCAGCTCGTAGAAGTTCGAGTCGCTAGGCTCAACATGAAAAGTCGCTAGAAAGTCGCTAAAACTTATTCCACCGAAAGCGGACTCAAGATTTTGTATGGGAGAGTCAGAAGTTGAAAGGCAATTAGATAATAATTCATTCAAATACACATAGTGTACAATATCGGTAGCTATTTACACACAAAAAAAACTTTCAATTCATTATGGTTGTTCGCGATAGTGTCACTGTCAAATGAGAGAGAAAAAAAAATTTGACTGCTGGATCATTTTGTATTAATTATGAAAGCATTTCGGGCGGTACTAGGCAGAAAAATAAATAAGTTTCGGAATTGTTATCTAGAGTAGTGAATTTTTAGTGTGTATATCGAAATTGTAAACTCTTAAAAACAAAATTATATAGAGTGTTGTGAAAATGCCCGTGAATTGTTGTGTTAAACGGTGTTAAAACCTTAAAATGAAAGTAGATTCTACAGTTTTCAACGACTAGTTTAGCTTGGTATACAATCTGGAATTAGATGACCTTAAAGTTTTGCGTTCTTTCCTGGAGTTCTTATTAATGACCTACCTGTACACAATTCATAACCAGATATTTACATACTTGAAATGAAATGTCTGGAACAGACACGAGCCAATTTAATACTCATTTGTTTCCTATCCATTGTTTCCTAGCATCTAACCATAGTCTGCGCCTTTCTTTCGAGATAATTTTTTAACTAGGAGCCATTTTATACTCGAGGAAAACTGTAGAAACTGAAGATTTCTGTCTTCATTGTATGGTTTCAACATACGGATGTTTTCACTACACTTTTATATCATTTTGCTTTTAAAACTTCACAGCTTCGACAAACACAATTTTTTTTTTCTGTGACTTTACTTCTTTGAAAGCAATTTTATAACTACATATTATATATTTCTACGTACTGCCGCCAGCAATGTTTTCATACAAAGTGTCTTTAAAAAGTACAAGCTTAAGTAAGCAAAGGTACAAATAAATTAATGTAGACTTTGATAAGAAGACAGTTTCAATGTCGCCAGAAAAGTCGCTAAAAAATTTTTGTCGTCAAAACTTTTTTTCAGTCGCTAGGACATAAGCAAAAGTCGTCATTTCTAACGACAAAGTCGCTAAGTTGGCAACGCTGAATAACATTTGAACGAACTATAATTGATACCTTTTTTTTTAATACATTTGTATTACTATTATTTCAAATTTTCGTGAATTCAATAATCAAAAGTAAACTGAAGATTTAATAATAATGTAATGAAAGCTTAATGAAATTCGCTTAAAACTTTTCGGAATGAATAAAGTTTATCTACATAAGTATGGAATTTAGAAAAATGAAACAAATCCTTCTTTTTATTTGAGATAGTTTTGCTCTCTTAAGATGAGTATCTAGTTCTTGTTTATGCTAGTGTGGGACAGTGAAGCAAAGTGTGAGTGTAGTGATGAAAAAGTGATCCAGTAAAGGTTCACTTGTTACTTTAGGGGCTTTTGCAAAGAATAATCGAGTGGAGCAAAAGCCAAGGGTTGTCCATTATTATTTTGATATATGGATAGTGGGAGGGCAACACTCAAGGGAACCGTCACCATCTGTTAGTTTCCTTTGGTTAGAGGTTAAGTTTTTATTTATTTTCTTTTTTGGATTAGGAGAACTGAATGATTTTTTTTCTAGACATGTTAATTAGGTACGGACGTTCAGCAGCCTGCGCAAGATCCCACCCCACCGACGAGCTAGTTTTTCGTGCATTACGCAAGCATGTCTACCCGCGCATAGCTAGTTGAACAACCTGTCACACTACCCAGAGGTTCCTGCAGGGATTCCTGTGTTCCTGGGTATCTTTGGGATTGCTGAATATCGCTTTTGGTGTGATAGGGCCAACTTCCGTTACAAGTTCGCCAATCTCACGTTATATTGGCGAGACATCGTAATTGTCCAAATGGAGATGACATTTTTCTGAGATTCTCATCAATGTCCAAACTTCAACGTATTAGTACATACTGTTTACGTTTTAAGAAAAATAACAAACGGAACATTAATAAGCAAACATTACTTTTTGGTCCATTAACGGTAAAGGAACTACAGGAAGCAGAATTAGCAATGGTGCGAAGTGCTCAACAAGACTTTTCTGATGATATAAAAATTCTAAATACAGCAAGGGCTTTGACGTCAAAAAGCAGATTATCATCATTGAACCCATTTATCGATTCAAATGGAATACTGCGAGTTGGAGGTCGACTAAAACATGCCAACTTATCAATCAACCAGAAACATCCAATGATCCTATCACCGTCACATCCATTGACAAAATTGATCATCAATAAAACTCACATCGATACACTTCACGGCGGAGTCAAGCTGGTTCTTAACCATATTCGAAGAAAATTTTGGATCATACAAGGTACAAACACAGTTAAGGCATTAGTTAACCAATGTGTCCGGTGTTTCCGTTTTAAAGCCAGAGAATCAAATCAACTTATGGGACAACTTCCAGATGAACGTGTTTAGTTTTCACGTCCATTTACTCATTGTGGGGTTGATTATGCAGGCCCTATCAACATAAGATGTTCACAAAACAGAGGCGTGAAGTCGCACAAGGCTTATATAGCACTCTTCGTTTGCATGGCAACAAAGGCCGTTCACATTGAGCTCACGTCTGATTTAACCACAGATGGGTTCATGGCTGCATTACGACGAATGACAAGCAGGCGGGGTTCCATACAACATATCTACAGCGACAATGGGACGAATTTTGTAGGAGAAAAAAATATTATTGAGGCAGTCCAAAACAAACTGGCAGAAAACGCCATCCAATGGCATTTTATTCCACCTGGAGCACCACACTTTGGCGGACTCTGGGAAGCAGGAGTTAAATCGGTAAAATACCATCTAAACCGTATCATAGATGAACAGAAACTCACCTACGAAGAGATGAATACCATTTTAGTGCAAATAGAAGGAGTATTAAAATCAAGACCTCTCTGTCCACTAACAGATAACATCGAAGATCTTGATGCCTTGACACCAGGTCACTTCATTATTGGGTCACCATTAAGAACGCCACAAGACGACATCATTCTGGACCTGGGCGAGAGTAGTTTGAAAAGATATAAATAAATTCAAAAACTCAAAAAAAATATCTGCAAGCGTTGGTACGATGATTACATAAATAAACATCAACAACGTTTTAAATGGAAAGAATCAACGATTAATGTGAGAATTGGACAACTAGTACTCCTCAAAAACGAACTGTTTACACCGTCAAAATGGCCTCTTGGTAAAACTATTGAAGTACACAGCGGTGTGGACGGGCTAATTAGAGTGGTGCCCATCAAAACAGAAAAAGGAATATGCAAGCGACCGATAACAAAGGTGTGCTTGTTACCAAACGATGAAAACAAAAGAAAACCTGACGACAACCCTCTGCAGTCAAATCAGGTATTCATTGAACCTAAAAGAAACCTGAGAGATAGAAGAGAACCACCTGGTGTTACCTTGATTAGTACCACAGCATTCATAGCCATACTACTATTTTTACCTCTTGTCATGGGTAACCAGATTAAATTGTCACCATTCACTTCGCAACCAGGAATCTATTTTGAAAACTTGGGATCAGCAACAATTTCTTCCAGCAGTTGGGACATTGTAGCCTATTATGACATGAAAACATATTGGGCACAATACCAATCAATAGATCAATATAAAAATAACCTGATAAATATCTGTCAGTTGCTGCCGAATCAAAATGAGACATGTAAGGCAACTATCCCACAAATCATGTCACTTAATGAAGATCTAGAAAGAGGAAACGAATTTCTATCACCCCATCCAAATAGCAGTATGAGAGTTCGCCGTGCAGCATTTAACTTCATTGGAAACATTGCAAACGGTCTTTTCGGAATACTCGATTCGGAATATGCGGATAAGATGTCGGAATCAATTGATAAAATTCAAAAAGACGGTGGTCGTCTTTTACATCTTATTAAAAACCAAACATCAATAATTGACGCCACAATGAATATTCTTCAGCAGTCTCAACAAGAAACTACCAACAACTTTCTAGAAATAGACAAGGATCTTCAACATTTCGCTACACTTCTTGACGGAATCAGGCAGAAGTATCATGAGGACCAATTACGGCAACTATTCAATGCAATTGCCGTGCAACTTATCCTTGCATTATCGCAAGTATAAAAGACACAGACTGCCTTAATAGATGTTTTAATCGATACTCAGCATGGCAAAATAAATCCTCAACTAATTTCTCCTGCCCAACTTCGACAAGAATTTCTCAACATAAAATCAAGCCTCCCATCAACATTTCGACTTCCCGTCTCTCAAGACAAGGTTTTGACGCTTAACCATCTTATGAGCATCCACGGCAGAGCACTCAAAGATCACATAATCTTCTAAATAACTTTACCATTGCTAAGTCTGGATGATTTTGAACTATTCAAGGTAACACCAGTGCCCACACTCATAAATGGAACTTTCTTCACAATAAACCCATCTACAAAATATATCATGGTTACATTGCATCGAGATCAATACTATCCCCTATCCGAAGCCGAATTTCAACAATGTGTCTCTTATACCACAGAAAGGCATCCATGCAACCAGCATCATCCCATTTACAAGCAAGGAGCAGAAATCAGTGCATGCGAATTTGTTTATCTAAGTCAAGGACTGCAATCTCCGGACTGTCAACCAACCATAACCAACAAGGGGCCCCACTGGATACAACTATGCAATCCTAACGAATGGATTTACGTGTTGAAGGAGCGGACGACCCTAAATATTGTTTGCAATGGAACAGTTACCCAAACAGCACTAGAAGGGAAAGGGAAAATACGTATCGATCCGACCTGCGTAATAAAGACCAATCTTATTACCTTACGTGGTCATTCCATCTACCCATCATTTTCCAGAATTTCCGTTTCCCCTCACACCAATCTATCTAACACACTTGTTCCAGGTTACCTTGACAGATTAACTTTCGCTTTCGGTCAAAAACCATCTACAAGAACTGACTACGCTAAAACAGCAACTTCAGAACCTCACGATGGCCTTGCCTTCTAACGATCTCTCAACAAATGATGTTCATCAATTTGCGGTGGGCTACCTGGGATTACTAGGTTCCATCATCATTGTGATTCTCCTACTTCGAAGGTTATACACCAAAAGCTTCAAACCAAATACTAAACCAATCAAGGCATCCAAGAACACCGGCACTGCAGATCCAGGAAACATCACCTTCGAGTTGCTCACGTAAGCGGAGGTGGCAAAATGTTGACGAAATCAACATATATGTCAGTACATTATTATTCAACAAATCAACAAATCAACAACAATCAACAAATAGCAATAAGTATTATTTTAGTCAATAGGTCATAAGAAATTAGTGTCATAATATAAGTCAGTTTATATGTCGTAAGCAAATGAGGCAAGCAATGCAGCCAAGTTCATTTTGTGTGTCACCAGTTTAAAAAAAGCAAATATGCACTGTAGACAAAATGAGCTTGAACTGTATTGCTGCGAGCTGACTTACGTTATGATATAAATAGAATAAGAGAAGGAATAAATGGTATTATTACTCAGTCAACAAGACAATGATAGTCATTATAAATCTCAACAGTAAGATTTTTAATCGTAATATTAATCAAAAGACTTGTTATTTTTTGTATTAACTATTAATTTTAGTAAATTGAACTATTATTAATAATATGAAAAAACTCAGGAGCCATATAAAATTGAACCAACTAGTTTAACGACAGAGCTGCCAACCCTTTTCCTTTTATATATATATATGTTCTTGCGCATTCGAAAAAGAAATTAATCCTAGCTCTGTTCGTTGAACTTTCCCCAGGGTTGACTCAGGTTTTCTTGACAACCTTATGAGTTGTCAAAAAAAACTGGGTTTTCCATTCCTCAAAAAACGCTAAGAAAACAAATCACCACACATCCCTGTCATAAAAAAAAAATACATGCCATTTGACAGCCCTCAAATCGCCACAGCAAAAAGCTAGGGCGAGTTTGGGGAAAACCTATGGCAAACCTATGGTTCAAAAAACACTCAATTTGACATTCAGTGCGAATTTAGGTTTCTCAAAAAACGCTTCGTGGCGACCATAGAGCAACCTCAGGGCTTCAACCAACAAACCTCTTATATCCTGTACTAGTTAGAAGTTCTCTTGATGTACAGTTGTCATTTAAACAATAAATATCAAATATCAAATAACTCATGATTAATAAACTTGGTGGATTGTGGTTGTACTATTCGGGTAGGCTCTGATTGGTGCCAAGTTGGCGGCGCCCAGATGCTGTTACTTATAGTGCACGTCAATTGTGCTTACTATACCTCGAAGCGGTATCCACTGGGACCTGGGATGCTCCGTCCAGAGCTGACCTGCTAGACTAGTAAGTGCGCGTGTTGACAAGGGAATCCGGAACAAAAGAATTGTGATCGATCAACACTATAATTGCTCTGCGAACAATGACTGACTGCACGAATCTCAATGGTCTACGAGAGCTTTCGTGTAAATGTTCCAGCGGATGAATTCGAAGGACAGAATCAACGGTGGACTTCAGCAGCCATAAAAGCAGAAACCCCTGAAGGAGCTTCTCCAACATATTTGGTTTAAAGGTCTTTCGGGGTCCTTCAATACTAGGACAGGGTATTGAAGTAGAGATGGTGGCGGATGAGCTCCTGGTGAGCCAACGGCAGCACTCACTGCGTAAAGTTAACTACCCAACCACGTAAAAAAAGCCCAGTTCCGAAACAACCAATAGCTTCGGATAACGATAATGATTTTAAAGTTGCCGACCCAAGCAAACGAATAAAGGACAATGACCTCCGGATCTGCACGTGGAACGTAAGATCTCTTAACGGACTACGTGCAGCTGGAGAATTAGCGGACGCCCTGGACTGCTGCAAAGCAGACACAACCGCCATCCAAGAAGTGCGATGGAGTGGACCGGGCATAAAGAAGATGAAAAACTGTGACATCTACTATGGCGACTGCTACAGACCACAGAAACAGCGTTTATTTGGGTGCGGATTTGTCGTTAGAGGGAGTCTCAGGGATAAGGTGATTAGCCAAAGTCCAGTTAATGAGCGTATAATGACCATCCGCATCAGGGCTAAATTCGCCAACATTAGCCTTATATGCGCCCACGCCCTCACAGAAGAGAAAGACGACGATTCCAAAGATTGTTTCTACGAGCTCCTCAAAGAAACGTATGAGCAGTGCCCTAGAAACGACGTGAAAATCATTCTTGGCGATTTTAACGCAAAACTAGGTAAGAAGGACATATTTGGAAATACAATCGGTAAGCGTAGCATCCATGACAAAACCACCGAAAACGGACTGAGGCTCATCGATTTTGCTGCGGGGCTAAATCTTGTTGTAAGTAGTACACGCTTCCCGCATCTCAAAATTCATAAAGATACAGATCAATTAACCGTCAACCAAATTGACCATGTTGCGATCGACGCAAGGCACTCTTCCAGTGTGTTAGATGTCCGAACTTTCCGAGGGGCAAAATTTGACTCGGCACGAACTAACGCTGTGAAGAGATATGACGTCGGAAAGCTACAATCGCAATAGATTGCCAATGCCTTTTCCAATCGAGTGTCCCTTCAATTATCCCTGAATCCCATGCCGCCAGTATTAAGCATTGAAGACCAGTGGCAGCAATGCCAAGAAGCCATCAGAACCGCTGCCTCTGAGCTTCTGGGTTTCACTCGGCCACCAAAACGAAACCCATGGTTCGATGAAGAATGCAGGCAGGCAAATGCAGCCAAACAAAAAGCACGTCAAATGCTGGTGCAACAACGAACGAGGGCTGCTTACGATCAGTATTACGAGATTTACAAGGAGAAAAGAAGGGAGGAACACCGAATTCTCAAAAAGAAAAAGAAGCAGCATGAGAAGCGCTCGTTTGAGGAAATAGAGAGGTGCCATGACATGAACGAGATTCGGAAGTTTTACCAAAAGGTAAAATGATCCTGCCAGGTTGGCAAACCCCGAACTCAAGCCTGTAAAGACCAGCAGTGAAACATAATTATAGAGTCACAGTCGCTACTGAGGATCTGGAAAGATCATTTCTGCAGACTGCTTAACGGCGATGAGGACACAAATTCCGCTGTCAGGCAGATTGCCCCATTCAGCTTGGACAATGATCAAGAATGCCATCCTCCCGACCTAGAAGAGGTTAAGCTTGCCATATGCAAACTTAAATCAAATAGGACTGCAGGTGCAGATGGCCTTGATGCCGAACTTTTCAAGGCAGCTGGAGATCAGTTGGAGAGGAGCATGCACCAGCTGGTCTGCATGATATGGTCGGAAAAGAGCATGCCCGATGATATGAATGGAACCTCAGTATCGTATGCCCGATCCTAAAGAAAGGAGACCCTCACAATTGCGCCAATTATAGAGGGATAAGCCTCCTTAACGTCGCTTATAAGATCTTGTCTGCTGTAATATGTGAACGTCTGAAACCGTCAACAACTTGATAAGTCCTTATCAATGTGGTTTGCAACCAGAGAAGTCAACAATAGACCAAATTTTCACTTAACGGTAGATCTTGGAAAAAAACCCGAGAATATATTATTATCGATATTCACCATCTTTTTATCGATTTCAAGGCCGCGTATGACAGTATCTACAGAGACGAGCTGTACAGAGCCATGTCTAGTTTCGGCATCCCTGCAAAACTCGTACGACTATGCAGGATGACTTTGGAGAATTCACGCTGCTCAGTCAAGGTCGGTATAGAACTCACCGAGACCTTTGATATCGAAAAAGGTTTTAGGCAAGGTGACAAACTGTCATGCGATTTCTTCAACATCATACTAGAACAGATTGTAAGAAACTCAAACGTCAACACCAGAGGAACAATCTTTCAAAAGCCTGTACAATTACTCGCCTATTCAGACGATATTGACGTAATGGGAAGAAAAAAGCGTGATGTCATAGGTGCTTTTGCGAGTATTGAAACAGAAGCAGCAAAAATGGGTTTGATGGTTAATGAGGGCAAAACGAAGTATATGCTGTCATCAAACAAGGACACAGAACATCGACGAATTGAACAAAACGTCACAATAGACAGACATAACTTCGAGGTAGTTCAGGACTTCGTCTACCTAAGATCCGCTGTAGACACGGACAACAACATCATTGCGGAGATCAAACGGAGAATAACTCTTGCCAACCGTTGCTTCTTTGGGTTCATAAAGCAATTGAGAAACAAAACCCTCTCAAGAAAACCAAGGTAACCTTGTATGAGACCTTTATCATCCCAGTCCTGCTGTACGGAGCGGAAGCATTGGCTCCGGCTCGTCGGGTGTTCGAAAGCACATTGCAGGGAAATCGCGGAAGGGGAAGACCTCATCTTAGGTAACGCAATCAAGTGGATGAAGACCTCAACCGACTTGGAGTGCGAAACTGGAGAGAGCTCGCCCGAGATCGAAGTCGTTATAGAAGGATGTTGGTTGAGGCCCAGGTTAACCCCGAACTGTAATGCCCACCTTAGTAAGTAAGTAAGTAATAAACTAGGTATCTATTGTTAAACCTGGAGATTAGTGGTTAGTCTTGAGATGTTGAAGGTAATGGTTTTTCGAAAAGGTAGAGGAAGAGTAATTTATCATAATCTGTGGACTTACAATAATAAAAGAATAGAGGTGGTTAAAGAATTTAAATATCTTGGCATCAATATAACTAATAAAAACAGCATTGAGAAACATCTCGCAGTTAAATTGCAAAAGCAAACACTACAACCAATATCGCATGGAGAAACATCTACTGCAATAAGAACATAGCCCACAGCAGTAAATACAAAGTATTTGAATCGATAGCGGAGTCAAAATTAATGTATGCAGCGCAGGTGTGGGGTGTCAAAAAATATGAATCCGTTGAAAAATTGCTCCGATTTTATATAAAAAGAATATTTCGATTTCCGCCGAACGCACCTACCTAAATGTTTTTTTTTTATGTATAACTTACGCGCACTTCAAGGGGTTATTACTACCCTTATAATGTTAAGAACACAATGCGGGTGTTAGGAAATAAGGAAAGCATAAGAAAGGAGATGCCGATGCACTTCACTCTTGAATTTTTGTACATTATATAACGTGGGGAAAATTGAGTTGGGTAAAGCATTCCACATCCAGGCTGAGCGGCTAAAATATGAATCTCTATACTAAACTGAACGACCAAAGTTGGGCTGAAGGGAGAACTGATGAGCATTCCTTGCGAGGCGAGTATTGCGGCTAAATTGTTTTAAGGGAGGAATGCAACTGGCTATTTCACAAGAGAACTGTTTGTAAAACAAACGATAAAAAAGAGTGACGCAAGTAACATTTCGACGATGTTCGAGAGAATCAATCGATTCTACAATTGAACTATCACCTATCAGTCTCAACGCTCTGTTTTGTTTCCTATTTCCTATCAAGTAGGCGCAAATATGTTTGAGAAGCACCTGACCAGATATGATAATTATTCTCTAGTTTAGGGTGGATGTCGACCTTATGGATTGTAGCCAGATCAGAGGGGGTGAAAAATTTTCTGCATCGCTTTGGGAAACCTAAGCCCTTGGCAGCATTTTTGGCGACTTCAAAAATGTGGTCATTCCAACGGAAGTCGTCGTTTACATACATACCAAGTACTGACAGCTTTTCGGTTTCTTGGATGCAGGTATCATTCATGGATAATGGTAATGATGGGATGTTTAGCTTTAACGACAAATGATAACATTGAGCTTTCGAAGCATTGAATTCTACTCGGTTTTTTATACCCCATGTAACAATGTTGTCAAGGTCAGAATTCAATGAGCTTATCATACGCAACCGTTCCAGTTCCACATCCGAAGAACAGGGACGTGAATTTGGAAACGAATATGAAAGGCTGAGGGTCGAGTCGTCAGCAAAACTGTTAAGCAGATTAGAAGTTTCAGACAAGAGATCATTTTTGAAAATAAGGAAGATAGTTGGAGACAAAACGAAACCCTGGGACACACCAGCATTTATAAAGTGGGTATCAGACTTGAAGCCATCCAGCACTTAACGGTCGGAAAGGTAATTTCCAACGAAGAAGAGACACATCGATACCAAAAGCACGCATTTTCGATAAAAAAGCCTGATGTCAAACTCTGTCAAATGCTTTAGAAATATCAAGCGCAATAATCTTACTTTCTCCAAAACAATGTAAAGATTGGTTCCACTTTTCTGTGAGATAAGCCATCAAATCACTAGTGGACCTTTTGCTACGAAAGCCGTACTGATGCGACGGTCATTGAGAAGCTTTCGTTCTTCGAGATATTTCATGAGTTGACGGTTTATCAACGTTTCCATGACCGTGGAAAGAAGGGATGTAAGTGCAATTGGACGGTAATTGGAAGGGGAGGAAGATTCGCCTTTTTTAGGAACTGGCTGAACAAATGCTATTTTCCATCTACTCAGAAAGGGAAGAATAAGATAAATGGAAAAGCATAAGCAGTGGTTTTGCCAGCGTGGAAAACACCTCTTCAGAATAAAGGTGGGGATACCATCCGGACCAGCGGATTTATGTATATTGAGATCATTTAGAACTCTTGCTACCGAACAACGGACGGAAAAATATCTGCTTCATTGCACAGCTCTTACTCACAAGCTCAGGTGGATCTAGAGTGCTGTATGGTAGTGTCAAGTTGGCAGCAAACTGAGCTGCTAGCAGATTTGCTTTGTCGATGGAGTTGGGGAGAGTACGATAACTTTGACGACAAAAAATAATAACGGGATTTGGTGGAGGGGTTCAATACAAGCATTTTTTACTATGGGAGGGGGGGGGGGGTCTGTCTCCCCCCGTTTAGGCGGTAGGGGCAATGTTATAAAAATTGACTTAAAATCTAAAAAAAAAATATTGTAGAACAACGGGAAAACTTACAGATACAATTTATACTTTTTATGAAAGCCAGAAATCTGCACTTTAATAATAATAAAGTGAAATGAAATATAATTTTTTTTACTGTGGGATTATGTGACATCTCAATGGCAAAGGAATTTTTGAAATCTTTCCAGTAGTTTCTAGGTTTCCGTTCCCAACCCGATTTCTGTGGGAATATGGAGATCAAACCTGGTCAGGAACCATCTCTGAACTAAACTATGCCACCCTGAAAATTTCATACAAATCCGTTGGGTGATTTAGGAGTCTATACCGGACATACAAACATATGCAGTCGGCAAATTCTTAGGACTAGTCGGCGTATCATAAAAATTCAATTCAGATAATCCGAAGTACACGTGGAATAGTCGTGCTCTTAATTTTGCAGTAAGGAATTTACAAGCTATGGCTTATTTGATATCACAGTAAGCTGGTGAAAACACTTTCTAGCATTTAGATTAACAAAAACTAATATTTGTATAAACTTGTGATCAAGGGAAGGCGAAGGGGGCATTAGATAAATTTACGGTGAGTTATCAAAATTTTACTGGAGTTAGAGAACTTGTATATCTAGTTGTATATTCGTTAGCTGTTCAAAAGAGAACCACGAAAGACCGTAAGCTTTTTACCTAGGAATCCAGGGCCAGTCCATGGATTTTCATGAAATTTTCGGAAATGTGTTTTGGATGGCGTATAGAAAAAAGTTAAAAAATAAAATTTCACCGCTCTCAATTTTTTAATTATTTTTAAAATTAATTATTAACTTTTAGAATTTTATTTTATTTATTTAGGGTATTTTAGATAAGGTTTTCCAAAGCAAAAGGATGGATTGGTTTGGTTAAGACAAAAAAAATTTGTATGAGAGGGGGGGTCTATATCACTCCGTGTAGGCGCGAGGGGCAATTTTATATGAAATTTACTTCATTTTTAAAAAGCTATTAAAAATCAACTAAGCCACTTACTTTCTCATACTTTAGTGTTTTTGAAAGCTATTGCTTTGTTCTTTAATAAAAATTTTAATTTGAGTTCACTTAATGAAAAGTTTTGGAGAAATCAATCCTCAAAGTCAAAATTTTGAAAAAAGAAAATATTTTTTTCTTAATTAGTTTTTTTTTTCATAATTTTGCTCGACAAAGGGCCATTTTTTCTTTTCATGTTCAATGCTTTTATTAATATTTACTCAGAGCAAAAAACCGAACACAAAAATTTTTCTTGGTTTAAGAGAAATTAAAAAAAAACGAAAGATACTTTTTTCCAGAAAACAAAATGTCGTTAATTTCCCGCTAATTGAACTTTTTTCCTTGAAGTGAAATATGAAATGTGTCTTAAATAGCATATAAAAAAAAGTTAAAAAAAAAAAAAAATTTTGTAAGATCTTAATTTTAATATAAATTATAAATAATTATTAAAATTTTAGAGTTATATTTTAATTATATTAGTTTTAAGTTAAATCTTAAAACTAAGACCTATAAATTGGTCTCAAAGGACACCACATATACTGATTTGTGCTCTAGATGCTATTTCTGGTCAAACGTGTTGATGGATCCAGGGCGGTGAAATTTTATTTTTTAACTTTTTTCTATACGCCATCCAAAACACATTTCCGAAAATTTCATGAAAATCCATGTACTGGCCTTGGATTCCTAGGTTTTGCCTTTTTTATGTCTAACGGTCCTCCACTAGTGGGGCTGTTTTGATTTCTTGTTATTTTCATTTCTTCGAAGTCATTCATTACATACATAAATTATGTGCATTAAATGCCAGGGAGATTTTGTTAAGGAGCATAGCGAAAGTAAAAAAAAAGCAAGTTTTATTTCCAGTTCTTGTTTTTAGCATATAGAACGCTGGTTCCCAACCCATGGGTGGCGACCCAAAATTGGGTCGCCAAGCTATTGTCGGTGTGTCGCGAGCACATACTGACATTCTGAAAAAAATAATTTTATAATTTGAAAAAAATATATATATATATATTTAGGTATAAAATAAATCTTATGCTTGCATATGTGCTGTGTCGCAATAGCTTTTGTGTATTTTATAAGAGAGCGAACACATTTGTCTTATATAATATACAGAAAATCAGTTGCAACACAACACAACACAAAACATCACAACAACCAAGTGTGTTTCTTATTTGAAGTATAATAATCACCCTTATTGGTGATTATTATTATAAAAAATACCAGAGCCCTAGCTACGATAATTTTTGTTTTCATAAAAATACTAGATGACGCACCCGACGTTGCTCGGGTCTAACTTATTTAAAGCGTTGTTCACACCAAACTGTCTAGAAACGAAAACTAAGAAGACTAAGTTTAGGAATGCCCGAAAATTTCTAGTTTCCCCGTTTCTTTAGGAATTTGGTCATGAAATATAAATAGATAATGTAAGTTTTAGAGTTTTAGAACGGGAGTTCCCGTTACGGTTCCCTTTTCTTCTCCCGACCCATTGAAATTATGTGGAAGTTAGAGCTTTTATAAGTGAACCCAGAAATTAAATTGCCCAAATGTAATAAAGATGTAGCTTACACCGAACTCTTTTATCACCCCAACAATATTTTCTATCAAATGAATAAGAATCTAATATTCTACACCGAACTTTTTTATCACCCCAACAATATTTTCTACCAAATGAATAAGAATCTAATCAAGGTTGCGAGTTTGTGAATTAAGAAATCCTTAAGTCATAAGTCAGTAAGTGACTTATGAATTTAAAAAAAATTAATTCATAAGTCAGCAAGTGACTTGTGAATTTAGAAAAAATTAATTCATAAGTCAGTAAGTGATTGTGAATTAAATAAATCATAAGTCATAAGTTACCAAGTGACTTATGAATTAAATTTTTCATAATTCACAAGCTACCAAGTGACTTATGAATTAGATGAACCGCAAATCATAAGTTACCAAGTGACTTATGAATTAAATTTTTCATAATTCACAAGCTACCAAGTGACTTATGAATTAGATGAACCGCAAATCATAAGTTACCAAGTGACTTATGAATTAAATTTTTTTAAATTCATAAGTCACTTACTGACTTATGACTTAAAGATTTCTTAATTCACAAACTAGCCGAAAGCAAATTACATGATGTATTATAAATGTGGTAGCCTGTCTCCATATGATACTATATTTCATATTTCATTAAATTACTGTGTGTGTGTGTGTGTGTGTGTGTGTGTGTGTGTGTGTGTGTGTGTGTGTGTGTGTGTGTGTGTGTGTGTGTGTGTGTGTGTGTGTGTGTGTGTGTGTGTGTGTGTGTGTGTGTGTGTGTGTGTGTGTAGCTTTCCAACAGGGAAAGAATTTTTCAAGTATTATATTAGTATTAGTATTAGTATTAGTATTAGTATTAGTATTAGTATTAGTATTAGTATTAGTATTAGTATTAGTATTAGTATTAGTATTAGTATTAGTATTAGTATTAGTACTAGTACTAGTATTAGTATTAGTATTAGTATTAGTATTAGTATTAGTACTAGTATTAGTATTAGTAATAGTATTAGTATTAGTATTAGTGTTAGTATTAGTACTAGTATTATTATTAGTATTAGTATTAGTATTAGTATTAGTATTAGTATTAGTATTAGTATTAGTATTAGTATTAGTATTAGTATTAGTACTAGTATTTGTATTAGTATTAGTATTAGTATTAGTATTTGTATTTGTATTAGTATTAGTATTAGTACTAGTACAATAGCTTACTATAGCAAAGATTTTTTTTTAACTCAACTCATAAGTCACTTGGTAGCTTGTGAATTATGAAAAATTTAATTCATAAGTCACTTGGTAACTTATGACTTGCGGTTCATCTAATTCATAAGTCACTTGGTAGCTTGTGAATTATAAAAAATTTAATTCATAAGTCACTTGGTAACTTATGACTTGCGGTTCATCTAATTCATAAGTCACTTGGTAGCTTGTGAATTATGAAAAATTTAATTCATAAGTCACTTGGTAACTTATGACTTATGATTTATTTAATTCACAAGTCACTTACTGACTTATGAATTAATTTTTTTTAAATTCATAAGTCACTTACTGACTTATGAATTAAAGTCAAGAGTTAAGATAAAAGGGATTTAAGACTTTGCAACCCTGAATCTAATATATAAAATTTCCATGTCACAATGTTATAAAATAGATCAATAATAAATTTACTTTAGAATATACATAGTTCATATGACATTTACACTGAGACTGTAAAATCTAATAAATGAAATTCTCGTGTCACAGTGTAAATCAAAGAAACAATGTTAAGGGTAGATGTCCCTTATCACTTAGGGGTATTGGAAAATAATTACTAGCCGATTCTCAGACCTACTGAATACACATATAAAATTTGGTGAAAATCGGTAAAGCCGCTTTGGAGGAGTACGGTAACTAACATTGTGACAGGGAAATTTTATATGTATATAAAGAAAGATAAGTTCAGCCCTCTTTCTGTTTCTCATTGCTCTTACCATTCCCTCAAAAATTATTTTATTTAAACGACACTTGTGGCACCTAGATGTAAGTCATTTTATTAAAAGTCCTTTAATAATAAGGGTGAATTTGAACACCGCTAATAAAATATGAGGAGTTGGTGTTTTTTCTATTTTCAAACTGTAATTATGTATGTCTATGTATGTCGTATGTGCAATCGCTGTGAGGCAAAAATCCTTAAATGGACATCAATTTTGCTTAATTTGTTCGCCGTGCCGAATTTTTGAGCGTTAAAATAGTGTTTTAATTTCCTAGTCGGAGAGTAAAAAAATTATATCAAGATACCTTTTTGTTTTATGAAACCGTCAAACAGTGAAACAAATAAGCGTTGATAGATTGAGAAAGTCAGTTCTGTTGCTGTTTGTTCTTTTATTTAGTAAATATTGTGTTTCTACTAGCAAAAATTTGTAAAAACTGTTCAAAAAAGGTAAGGCACTGAAACTTTTCTTCTGTTTTTGTAAAAAAATGTTTGAATAGGGATTTATTTTATTAGGGACAATGGCAAAAAGAAAATATTGTGATGATTATTTAAAATTCGGTTTCACTTCATTGATCTCGAATTGCATCGAAAAGCCTCAATGTATTCTTTGTAGTAAATCTTTTGTTTTATTCATATGTGCGGTGGTTGTCCAGACTTATTTAAAATAGGAGATTGCTACATACTTCCACGACTTGAATAATCTTCAACTCACGCCAATCCGAAATTCTAAATACTCTCCAAAATGAATTTATTGAATTAAGAAATAATTCTTTTGCTAAAGATAATGTAACGTGCGCTTAGTTCGCAAAATAAAACTCCACCTTTCAATTTATTTCTACCTCTTTTATTCAGTATCTATACCTTATTCGATCTCAACTCGACTTTTGGACTATCACTTGTAGACAATTTACTCTTCACTTTATCACTCTATAATCAAAACTGACTCTGGTTGCGTCAGCGGCCTCTTTATATAGCAGTGTGAAACATCGAGAGCTTTCTAGTAGTTTTGCTATGAACCATGATGTCTAGACACATTCTTCTCCCGGTATTTCTGCACACACACACACTCACTCACAAACGACGTCTTTCATTATACCATTCCATTATAGTGTTGCCAGATGTGTTTTCGGTTGAACGTTTTCGATTAGGAAATTGGTATAAATGTTGGGTGCACATTACACTGCCCACTCCTTAAGATTGTTCGTCCTGAATAATTCCATCTGCAGCCTCGCCACTATATCGATGCAGCCCGTCGCAATGAACTACCTTTAACTTGCCTCTTAGTCCTTTTTGGATGCGGTAAACAACGTCGTTAATCCTTGTGACAACTGTATAAGGACCTTCCCAGTTCTGCTGAAGTTTCGGTGACAATTCCTTTTGACGATGAGGATTATAAAGCCACACACGATCTCCTGCTTGGAATCCTGCCGTTGTCGCTTTTGTGTCATACCGGGTCTTCATCCGGTCGCCATACACTGTGGCCCATGTCCCTGTTCTGTTAGGTCTATCTGTAAGCCTACCTACCCTTATTTTTGAATCACAGACATAACAATTTCGGAACCACTTCTCCACGTCATGTCACCTCTAACATGCAACCAGTAAAAGCGTTTTCGCACGTTCTCCAACGTCTTGTTGACTCCCAGGTGGATTCCTGTAGGGCTCCTATGCATCTTTTGTAAAACCTCCTTGATTTTTGATTGAGGAACAATAAGCTGCGTTACAAAAGATCTACCGTCAGGAGATTCCCATTTGCGCTGAAGTACGCCTTCTTGCACGCGAAGCGAGTGGGTGCCCAATAGGCTTTGACAACATGGCTTTGGTCAGAAATGTGGTTCCAGTCAGGTTCCGTGCTGTTCTCTTTCCATTTGAGAAGCAGTCCGATGTCTGAATCCTTCTTTTGAGCAGACCTCAATTCTTCCTTGTTCCATCCGAATATGGTTTCTATTCTCATCTGCTGAGTCTTGGTCTCTACTTTCCGCCAGCAATTCCATTGGAGGTTTTCTACCTGATGTCCAATTCGGTATTGATAAGTCTGCGGTGTTAATCTACAGCTCGTGGATTGATTTTCTTGGACTTCACAACGTCGACAAGCAGTTTTAATTGGTGGCAACCGGCATTGTCGCTGTAAGTGCCCCATCTTATTACAATTCCAACATCTGGCAAGTCCGTTCCGCTGGTTTCTTTGTAGCTTAACTCCTGGGCATGATCCAGCCTCGACTATGGCTTCTCTTTGACAACGTACCATTTGAGAAACTTGCTCAGATGCTTCCATCATTAATGCAAATTCTAGAGTTTCAGAAAGATTTCGTGTTCTAGCAGTTCGCACAGATCTCTAAACATGTTTGTCAGAGATAGCACGAACGAAGGACTCAACAGCAAGCTGGTTGATGATTTCTTCTCCAGCATCCGGGTATGCCAGGTGAACCAGTCTTTCGACGTCTGCTTGGAGCTGCTGTAGACTTTCACTTTTCTGGACTCTGTTATTGAGTTGGACTCGGAAGACTTCTTTCAAATGGCTATCACCAAAGCGTTTATTTATAGCTGCCACGAGAGAAAATCGTTGCTCTCAGCAGCTGGAACAGTTTGAAGTAATTCAGCTGCTGGTCCTCTAAGAGCAAGAGTCAGTGCTATGTATTTGTCTTCTTCATCCCAGCTACATTTGCTGTCGCAGCTGCCTCGAATTGTCTCCTGTAAACTGACCAACACGACTGTCCATCGAATGTTGGTAGTTGTACTTCTTTTTGCTTTAGACAATCTCCACAAGTTCTCCGTAGCTCCATTTTCCGCATCTGGTCTAGTTCCTTAGCCATGTTTTCGATTCGTTTCTCCAAAGTGGCAAGCTGACTTTCGCATTGACTCTCAAGCTTGAAAAACCGTTTCTCAACACATTCAATGCGTTTTCTAGGCCAAAAACATTTTTCTCAATGTTACCCAATTTGCTTTCTAGAATCCTTTACTCGTTTCGTTGCTCTTCAATCAGCTTCTTTTGTTCGTTTCGTTGTGCTTCAAGTTCTTCGAGAACATTCTGCTGTTCCTTCTTTTGTTCGTTTCGTTGCTCTTCCAGACGTCCGAGAATATTCTGCTGTTGCTCGCCGATCAGCTTCTTTTGTTGTACTTCGAGTCTTTCGAGAACCTTCTTCTGTTCCGTCTTTTGTTCTAATAAAAGCTTCATCATACTAGAAAAATCCACACTTTCACTTACTTCCTCTTCCTCCACTTCTGTTTCAAAAACAAAAGTGTTTACGTCTTCCCCTTGCTGTTCCAAATAGTTGCGCAAGTGCAGGACGAGCTCATTTTTCGATCCCGCTCTAGAAAGATTTCACTTACCTAACTCACTTTTAAGCTCAATGCAGTTCAGCTCTTCTAACAACTTACCCATTTTCACTGTATTTAACTTAACTTTTTCTTTTTACTTCGTTTTTTTTTTACACTTTACTAGTCAACTCGTTTTTTTTTTTTTCAAATAAGTTTTATTTACACTTCTGACACCAATGTAACGTGAGCTTAGTTCGCAAAATAAAACTCCACCTTTCAATTTATTTCTACCTCTTTTATTCAGTATCTATACCTTATTCGATCTCAACTCGACTTTTGGACTATAACTTGTAGACAATTTACTCTTCACTTTATCACTCTATAATCGAAACTGACTCTGGTTGCGTCAGCGGCCTCTTTATATAGCAGTGTGAACACGAAACATCGAGAGTTTTCTAGTAGTTTTGCTATGAACCATGATGTCTAGACACATTCTCCTCCCAGTATTTCTGCACACACACACACTCACCATTCCATTATAGTGTTGCCAGTTGTGTTTTCGGTTGAACGTTTTCGATTAGGAAATTGGTATAAATGTTGGGTGTACATTACAATAATTTCGAAACAACGTCATTGATTGAATTTCGAACTAGAACAATGCTTTGTAACTGTTAATACCATTCGTTTTGACATATCTTTGCGAAGCTGGATTTTCTTAGTTTGTAAATATTAAAAACAAATCAAGGAATAAATTGGATGTAAGGCACAATATGAAACTGACCCTGACAACAACACTTTCTAGAATCGATGAATTGGTATCTAAATGTCAATGGGGCGTTCAAGAATCGTATCCGGATAGCTTATTGTTTACGTGTTAAACTTTCAGCAGAGTCACACACCCATTTCAACTAAAAAGCTATCTAAATGTATCCCAGTATTTTTGGTATACCTTTCTATTCAAGTGATCAGTTGATAGAAAATTTATTTTGATTTCTTTTCATGTTGATTTTTTGTTTTGGTGTGCATTTATTTCAGCATAAGAGTCTTTTAAAACGCATGGGAAATCGAAAAAATAAGTTATAATCGTCTAGCAATGATATTTTGAATGTTTTTCTGTTTTCAAAAGTCGAATTTTAAAATTTCACAGTTGTTGTCTGCAGCAATCTGGAAAAAAATATCTGGATCGTTCAAAAAGGTATCCAAGATACGGCTATCCGAGGTAGGCGATCCGATAGGTTCTTGAACGCGCCCAATATTGAATTTCTCACTAGAAAACTAGTTGCAAATATAATAGGTAATTTTTTTAATTGTTATTAATTTTCAAATATGCTATGTATATGTACATAACTTCATATATACATATATAATTGTATAACTATATTGTATGTATGACACTTTTTCCTTTCAATAATTGAATAAATTTGGCATTTTATTTATTTAGGATTGTTTTGAAGTTATTGCCATTGCGAACTTTGAAAGTAGATTTCTAGAAAATTCTTAGGTACATATGTACACACATACGTAATATGTATACGGATGATTTAAATTCCTCATTTATTCAAATACATTGGGTCGCAGAGTTTTTCCAAAACTCCAATTGGGGTCGCTAGTTCTGAAAGGTTGGAAACCACTGATATAGAATTTTTAACTTTTCGTAATGAATTTGATCAAAGTACTAAAAGTACTACTCCCTTCTCCAGTGTTTTAAAAAGATATATTTCTACATTAGGGTGAGTCAAAAAATGATTCGGCACACGAAAACTAGTTCTTAGGTACCTCTAGAAAGTACTTACAAAATTTGAGCTCTTAATATTAACTGAAAGATTATGCTCATCGTAGTTCTTCACCTTCAATTTAGTATCATATGAATATAGTCACATCTTTTTAAAAATAGATCATTCAACCAGTCGCAAAGTCAATATAGAATAGATAAATTGGAAATATTTTTTAAGAAATTATTAAAATTAGTTGGACTCCGAATTAATTAACGATTAATAACATGAGACCTTTTTTGTAGAGCGTTAAATTTCCTATAATAATTGAATTTTATTTGATAATAACTATTTTTTAGTAAGTCTGAAAGTTCAAAACAAAAAAGCTATTTTCCTTAAAATACTTCAATCTTTAAGCTTAAATATCTTTTAAATGTTTGGATTAATGGAAAAAGTGAAAAACATGATTATTTTGTTGCGCGTTCAATTTCCTATAAATATTGACTTTGCGACTGGTTGAACGATCTATATAGATATATATAGATATTATCATATTCATATGATACTAAATTGAAAATGGAAAACTACGACGAGCATCATCTTTTCGTTAATATTAAGAGCTAAAATTTTGTAAGTACTTTCTAGAGGAACCTAAGAACTAATTTTCGTGAGTCGAATAAAAAAACTTGATATTTTTGGCCCACCCTAATCTACATAATTATGTATGTATTTTGTTAAAATTTCGCTGTTGTAAAAAAATAATTCCTCTATTACATTGCTTTTTTTAACAAGACCTTGATAATTTATTTGAAATTTCATGCACTTAGAAACTAAGTAGAAAAAAATTAAATTAAAAATTAATTGATAAAAAAAAACGGAAAACAGATATTTTACGGTTTTTGTTATTTTTTTTAATGTTTGGAAGATACTAAAACTACCCTATAACTTTTCTCCGATTAGCTCTGGACTAGCATATATTAATACAACACGAAATTAGTACAAAACACAAATTAGAACTTCAGAACTTACATGCAAATAGTGCAGAAGCCATTTTTCAAGTGAAAATTTTTCTTTCTCTTGCACTATGACTTCCAAAAGCGATGAATTCAGATCTTGTTGATTTGAAATAGTGTGCTGGGGCTCGAGATATTTCTCCAATTTAGTATTCGTTGAGTTTGAACTTGCATTCGCTAATTGAATAACGCTTGCAATGCTTAGGCTATTGTTAGTTACAGTCCATAAATCTCCGTAAGTAGCCACGTTGTTATCTAAAGCTTTAGCGCTTTGGTTTAATTCACTTGTACGTTGTAGTTTTGTTGCTTTTGACATCACCATTTCAACAATTGTTATATTTAAATTGATGCGGATCATATAGTTTACAGCGAAACCTACGAATACTAAGTACCAAAGAACCGATCGTGCCTGAACTATAAGCATTAGAAAGACATTGTATTTTTACATTCTTGAATTTTTTAATGCTAAGCTTAAAACAACATACCTTCTGCCATCATAACCAATTTTTAATTAAACACAACTTGATAGGTACTTCAGCCTTTAACACAATTTCATCAAAAAGTTCAGCACGAAAATTATAAGTGCTCTAGTCTAATTTCAGTGAAGAGGTACTTTTAGTATACTAACACACATCATATTAAAAATACATTTGGATAGCAATATTTTTATGTTACGGATTCAAGTTTATAATATGTACTCATTCAATTTAATTCACAAGGGTGTACATTTTGTGTCTTTAATCTTTGTTTAACTTATTCAAGAATCCAAAAGTATTTACGTTCTGCGGAATTAAAAATCTTTTCTGCTCAAAGATAACTCGCGACGGCTGAATATTGTCCAACTATCGCGACGCTTTTATAAGATCTGACTATGATAAGCGAAAGGGGATTGAGATTTTGATTGTAACGTTGAACCTTAGGTGTTAGCTCGAAGCAAATAGAATATAAATACTCAAGAATATAGCAAATTGTATATCTTCTCTTCGTGACTTTTGTTCTGCAGTTGGGACCAGCGTGGTGGCCACCTTATCAGGTGTTATCAATACAAAATACTATAGTAGATGAATGTTTTGCTCCTTGAAATTGCTTTGAAGAAAGTACGTCTTCGTTTCATGAGTTTGGAAAAAGACATTATTATTTTTTACAACCAAAGAAAGTTATGGCTTTGGAGAGTGTAAGTCGACCTGCTGAGTACGGACATGCCATTATTTACTCGAAGTAGCGCATGATTTGATTTATTGCTCTTAGAATCAAAACCTAAACATTCTGACGACATTCTGCGACAGACAACAAATTGATTGACGATGGTTGAGTACGACAATGACGACTGTGGATTCGCCACCGGCATACTGCTTCCAAACGATCTTGTGGAACTGGAGCAGTATGTGCCGACGCAATCTTACAACTACGGTAAGACACGTTGGCCTCGTTTTTCCGGTGCCGTATCAAAGGAACTTCGTTCGAACGGTATTGCGCCGCTATGCAACAGGAATCTATCGAACGTTGAGATAGCACTTTACAAACAAAAAGTAGACTCCTGTCGAATCTCAAACTTTGGCACAGTCGGTTTAATGAACGACATGATTTGAATATTAAAACTCTGAGTTCACAGATCAAAAATCTAAAACAACTTACCACAGAGGACTATAAAAAAAATCAATGTTTATCTCTTTTCTGCAACAATTAAACTAGCGCTGTACGGTCCAAAACCTAAAAATGTTTCTAGAAATAACAAAAATAAATTTAGGAGAAAAGATCATAATAATCTTCAGAGTATCAAACTCCAAGCGACGACGGATAACAAAAACCTACTTCTGACAGTATTGATAGATACAGATGACCGATGACGCCATTTCGGATGATGATCACTTTATAGTGGAAGATGCTCAAAAGAAGGTAGAGACAGATGATTGAGTGCATTTTTTCGAATTACAACCTTGAGAACAGAGCCTTCGTTGGACACTTCTATCTTAGAGACGAGATCTCGCATTGGCGATCTGATAACTCTGGTATCACTAGGTTCAATGACGACCGACTTGCAAATGCAGTCATCGCTGAGCGAAACGGGGATCTAAAATGAACTGAATGCCTCCGAGCATCTTTCACTAAATAAAGAAAAACCGCCGTATTAATAAACGCGGAATAGCTGGGTTCCATGGATTAAGTGGAAAATGGTATAATGGTAACTTTAATTAAATGGAAAATGGTATAATGGTAACTTAATCCATGGAATAAGGCTATTCCGCGTTTATTAATACGGCGGAAAGAGATCAGCAGGGGTCGACGGCATACCCAATATTTTACTGCGAAGCCTCTCTTAAGAATCGGTGGACATCTAGACCACGCCGGCCGCGGTCAATGCTCTAAATATACCACACTGCATACTATCCAATGCGTTGAAAGACGGCAGTGATGCATCCTCTACTTAAAAGTATGTTACAATCCTGCAAATCTCATATGTGATATCCAGTTTGCTCAAACCAAGTTTACCTAGCACATCACAGGGTGCCAGAGTTTTCAATTTGTTTTGAGATTTCTCCCTAGTAGCTACCATTTTTGATATTCCTATCATTTTATGAAAACATAACTAGCTATCATATTTGATAGCCACAACACCACTGAAAACATAACTGGCTATCAAATATGATAGCCATGGTAGTCAATGTGATATATATGTACATATGTATCCTTAATGTGTCTGTATGTGCACACGAATCGTGCTACAATAAGAAATTAAAATAACTTTTATTTCAAGCGATGTATTTCATTAATTTTTTAATTACATATTCCACTAAAAATTTTATAAAATTGAGGAATTTGTTACGCGACCTTTTGAATGTTATAAAGTTGTCTTTGAGCAGGCTCAAGGTCAAGAAAAACAATGTTGTTAAATGGTTAACGACGTTTCGAGCACGGATACGCTCTTCATCAGGTCTGTTTATTTGGAATAAATAAAACAATTGTCAATTAAATTGTTCAACAAGAACACAATGGTTATAACAATAAACTTACAATAATTAGACATGAAATTAGTTTTCACATTTAATGAACATAGCAAGAATGAACTCCACAAGTATATACAAGAAAGACTATTGTCATTTAAGTAATTTCCACGACAATTTAAATTTAAATTTAAAATTTTGGCAAACAAAAAAGTTTAAAAAATAAACCAACTAACTAACAGCTGAGAACTTAATTTGTTGTGTGGATCAGCTGACTGTATATGTTGCTAAGATTTTCACAGTCAGATCTTCTGTTGACTGTGTTCTTAGTGTTGAGAATATGCAACATTTCCAGCAACATTCTCTTATTACAGTTTCTCTCTGTGTCCAGTATCGCAACGTTATCAAAATCTGGCTTGTGTGATTCCTCAATACAATGTAAAGCCAGTGCAGTTTTCTGTGCCCCACCATTGTTGATGTCAGAGCGGTGGCCGGAGAGTCGGTTTCTCAGTTTTTGTTTCGATGTGCCTACATACACCGATGCACAAGAGGTGTTATTTCTACTACCCAAACAATTAATTTTGTAGATTACATCACACTTGTCTAACTTATCAACATTTCCTTTAGTATTTGTAAACACTAATGACTTGAGCGTGTTAGTGGACTTAAACGCTATTCTCGTTGAGTTCTTGTCACGTATAGGTGCTGCTTTCATACGTGTTGACAAAGACGGGATAAAGTAAGCACTCTTGTAAATCATAAAAGGGGAATCAGCAGCACAGAGTAGATAATACAGAGTATCCACTTCCACCCCTTCAACCCGAAACACCCGCAAAAAATTTTTCAATATGGCGTCCTATTTCTGAGTTTGAGGCTCTGTGCTCACTAGTATGAACTGTAAAAACTAACTAAACGCCTGCATCGGTATGAAATTTTTTTACTAATTTTTGTCTTTTTCAGTGAAACACTGGTCAAAATGTAAAAAAAAGTTAATTTCTGCATAAATTCATTTTTCCAAATTCTAGGCTGTATGAAAATTAAAAAATATCGATTTTTTTTGCAACCAAAAAAAAAATTTTTTACTTTTCAAACTCAACTGACTTTGATCTGTGGGAAGTGAAGGCCAGTGCGGTTTTCCGGGTGCGGTTTTCCGGTTTGATTTAGCTTGTAGGCAAAACGCACTACCTTGCTGAAGTGGACTCTCTGGTTCTACTCTGTGATCAGCAGGTTGTTCCATCGTTGTCTTTTTTTCCCAAATGCTAATCAATTTGTTGATTATCGCCATGGGGAAAGAATTCGAGAACAGGGTGTCTCTAATGATGTCGACGTTTTTTCGACGAAAATTGTTATGGCAGGTATTTAAAACTCGATCAATAAAATTTTGTGCAGTATTGAATATAACCTGTTTGGGTTGTTTTGAAAGGTAATTAATAAGTCTACCTGAAGAGGTTGGTTTCTTATACCAATCAAAAATAATGCCTCCATTATGTCTAACAACCCTGACATCGAGATATGGTAATGATCCATTTTCTTCGATTTCAACCGTGAATTGAATACGGTTGTTAAAAGAGTTGAGAGCTGTCAAAGTTGGCTCGACTTCATTCCTCTTCAAAATGGCGAACAAATCATCCACATATTTGGTAATAACCTTGGATTTGACAGTTAATTTACCAATGACGTCTTCCAATAAGGCCTCCATTGCTATGTCTGCTAAAATGGGTGACGCTGGACTGCCCATAGGTACACCTTGTTTCTGTTGGTAAATTCTATTTTCAAACTCCACATAATTGCATTCTATCATACAAAAACGAAGCATCTCCATAAAGTATGACTTTTTGATGTTGGTGTGTTACTTAATGCCGTTCCATTTCTTCTCAATAACCTCTATTATCAAACGAATGGGTACATTTGTAAATAGAGATACAACATCAAACGATACAAAAACCTCATCTTCTTCCAACTTTAATGGAGTTACTATTTCGATAAACTTTTTCGAGTTTGTAACATTATATATGGAGTTCTCAGTTATTTTTTGGAGAATTTTAACCAAATATTTAGATAATTCATAGCACGGTAGAGAAGTTGATGCACAGATCGGTCTTAACGGCATGTTAACTTTATGGACTTTCGGCAGTCCGTATATTCGAGGGCTGTTTGCCGTGTATGTCATCATGCGTTTCTTCTCGTATTCGCTCAGAATATTTTCATTAAACAAAGTTTTTATGAATGTGTTATTCGTAGTTTGAAGTTTCAACGTAGGATTATTCCTGAGTATCCTATAAGTACTTCTATCTGCCATCAAGTCTCTCATTTTGCTTACATACTCGTTTTTATATAATGCAACCGTGACATTACCTTTATCTGCAGGAACAATATAAATTTCTTTATGTGACTTCTTAAATTTCACTGTTTTACAACAAATTCTATTAATGAATTTATCAGACGATGAGGTTCGTGAAGAACGGAGATGACTTTGTAAAATTTGTGTGAAATTCGCACGAGCATTTTCTTGGTCACCCTGTGTCAATGTTTTTATCATCTCTTCTCCATCTGCTATGATCTTGAAGAGAGGCAATTTGATCTTCTTTGATACTGGACACAGAGAGAAACTGTAATAAGAGAATGTTGCTGGAAATGTTGCATATTCTCAACACTAAGAACACAGTCAACAGAAGATCTGACTGTAAAAATCTTAGCAACATATACAGCCAGCTGATCGTCACAACAAATTAAGTTCTCAGCTGTTAGTTAGTTGATTTATTTTTTAAACTTTTTTGTTTGCCAAAATTTTAAATTTAAATTTAAATTGTCGTGGAAATTACTTAAATGACAATAGTCTTTCTTGTATATACTTGTGGAGTTCATTCTTGCTATGTTCATTAATTGTGAAAACTAATTTCATGTCTAATTATTGTAAGTTTATTGTTGTAACCATTGTGTTCTTGTTGAACAATTTAATTGACAATTGTTTTATTTATTCCAAATAAACAGACCTGATGAAGAGCGTATCCATGCTCGAAACGTCGTTAACCATTTAACAACATTGTTTTTCTTGACCTTGAGCCTGCTCAAAGACAACTTTATAACATTCAAAAGGTCGCGTAACAAATTCCTCAATTTTATTATAACGGAAGGCACGCCGTATTCATCAAAATGGAATTCTATAATAGCATCAAAATTAAATATGGTAACGATGCTTGTAGTAATCTCAAGAAATGTAGTAGAATCAATGTTTCGCTAAGTAAGAACTCTAACTCCTTAATCTTCCTCCTCAAATGTAGAGAATATGGACTAATTCCTACTTTCTTACAAAACACTTCATCAAATGTCACTAACATTTTCGAGTTCTCAAGTTATGAAGTGGACAAAAATATTGAGAAAAAACTTTTAACGCACATAGAAAACTTCCAGAACAAACTCCTCAACATAGCCATCTTGCTTAAGCATTCACAAATTCACAAACAGAAGTTGCTATTAAACATAACCGAACAAGCCATCAAAAACAAACTGCATGCCGATGAAAGTTCAAGTTATTTTATTAAACAATGTGATGTACAACACAAAATAGACACAGTAACAAAAACCAAACAAAAAAGGAAACTAGAGAAACTTAAACATGACATGAAGCTCAAATTAAACCTAAATTACAATGAGAATTGGTTTGTAAATAAGACCGAAGTGGATTTTCCAGAAGACGTCAAGTGGTTGTTGTCGATGGGACCGAAATTTCCATTGCCAATATCGAAGAGCAAATTGCCTCTCTTCAAGATCATAGCAGATGGAGAAGAGATGATAAAAACATTGACACAGGGTGACCAGGAAAATGCTCGTGCGAATTTCACACAAATTTTACAAAGTCATCTCCGTTCTTCACGAACCTCATCGTCTGATAAATTCATTAATAGAATTTGTTGTAAAACAGTGAAATTTAAGAAGTCACATAAAGAAATTTATATTGTTCCTGCAGATAAAGGTAATGTCACGGTTGCATTATATAAAAACGAGTATGTAAGCAAAATGAGAGACTTGATGGCAGATAGAAGTACTTATAGGATACTCAGGAATAATCCTACGTTGAAACTTCAAACTACGAATAACACATTCATAAAAACTTTGTTTAATGAAAATATTCTGAGCGAATACGAGAAGAAACGCATTATGACATACACGGCAAACAGCCCTCGAATATACGGACTGCCGAAAATCCATAAAGTTAACATGCCGTTAAGACCGATCTGTGCATCAACTTCTCTACCGTGCTATGAATTATCTAAATATTTGGTTAAAATTCTCCAAAAAATAACTGAGAACTCCATATAATAATGTTACAAACTCGAAAAAGTTTATCGAAATAGTAACTCCATTAAAGTTGGAAGAAGATGAGGTTTTTGTATCGTTTGATGTTGTATCTCTATTTACAAATGTACCCATTCGTTTGATAATAGAGGTTATTGAGAAGAAATGGAACGGCATTAAGTAACACACCAACATCAAAAAGTCATACTTTATGGAGATGCTTCGTTTTTGTATGATAGAATGCAATTATGTGGAGTTTGAAAATAGAATTTACCAACAGAAACAAGGTGTACCTATGGGCAGTCCAGCGTCACCCATTTTAGCAGACATAGCAATGGAGGCCTTATTGGAAGACGTCATTGGTAAATTAACTGTCAAATCCAAGGTTATTACCAAATATGTGGATGATTTGTTCGCCATTTTGAAGAGGAATGAAGTCGAGCCAACTTTGACAGCTCTCAACTCTTTTAACAACCGTATTCAATTCACGGTTGAAATCGAAGAAAATGGATCATTACCATATCTCGATGTCAGGGTTGTTAGACATAATGGAGGCATTATTTTTGATTGGTATAAGAAACCAACCTCTTCAGGTAGACTTATTAATTACCTTTCAAAACAACCCAAACAGGTTATATTCAATACTGTGATGTAATCTACAAAATTAATTGTTTGGGTAGTAGAAATAACACCTCTTGTGCATCGGTGTATGTAGGCACATCGAAACAAAAACTGAGAAACCGACTCTCCGGCCACCGCTCTGACATCAACAATGGTGGGGCACAGAAAACTGCACTGGCTTTACATTGTATTGAGGAATCACACAAGCCAGATTTTGATAACGTTGCGATACTGGACACAGAGAGAAACTGTAATAAGAGAATGTTGCTGGAAATGTTGCATATTCTCAACACTAAGAACACAGTCAACAGAAGATCTGACTGTGACATATACAGCCAGCTGATCGTCACAACAAATTAAGTTCTCAGCTGTTAGTTAGTTGATTTATTTTTTAAACTTTTTTGTTTGCCAAAATTTTAAATTTAAATTTAAATTGTCGTGGAAATTACTTAAATGACAATAGTCTTTCTTGTAAGTTTATTGTTATAACCATTGTGTTCTTGTTGAACAATTTAATTGACAATTGTTTTATTTATTCCAAATAAACAGACCTGATGAAGAGCGTATCCATGCTCGAAACGTCGTTAACCATTTAACAACATTGTTTTTCTTGACCTTGAGCCTGCTCAAAGACAACTTTACTAAAAATTTAATTTTATTTTAAATAACTAATGGTTTTTAGAGATGATAGACAGCAAATTACCTTCACGCTCATCCACTTATATGTGGCACCTGATCAGAAAATTATTCATTGCGGCCTGAAGAGTTGCCGATGCAACAGCTACAATTGTATCCTGAACCTGAACATTATGATCCGGATGATACGGTTTTCGTTCGATGCTTCTAGATTCTGCAAACATGTTCATCAGCCTCATAATGGTTCATCTACTCGGGGGAGTACCGCCAAACTCCCGCTTAACGGCTCCTTACACTGAATCCGATTCACCAGGCGATATCTGATCGGAGCTGTTCGGATGACAATCTCGGACCTTCGTCTGCATACACTGCTGCTCGTCTCTGACGATAACTAACAGATATCCTGATTTGAATTTATTTCCTTACGACTTTTGACAAAACATTTCTATTATACTCCTTAGAAAACTTATCCCACAGTGGTGCCCTACTAAAAATAAAATATATAAACTTTTCACTATCCATTGGTTGTATTTTTGTGTACTTCTACTCGCAAACTGACGTACGAGGTACGACGTACGATAAATCCAAACAAGTTTGAATTTGTCGGTTGATCGGACGTAGTCGGACGACATCTGACGTTGACACATGTTTGGTTCGAACGTCAGAGTTCGGCCGACAACGGCCGATTATAATTCGGTAAGTTCCCTTTGGGCGGAAATGACGGACTGCAATGCATGGTATCGCTTCACTATTCACATCCATTTTTCAGTATCCCAAGCACTCATTTTGATAAAACTAAATAATAGCCTATAAAATAAAAAAAATATAAGCCGATTACTCACACTGAAAAAAATTACTACATTTTTTGTTTTTGTAACACGATTCGTGCGCCACGATGTATATGGTTGTTTGTTGTCAAAAGTCGCTATGTAACTTCTACCAGAACTTTTAACATTCAGAGGGTCTGCAACAGGGAGCGGTGAGCTCGCCTATTTTATTTAGCATCTATACCTACTTGCTAAAAAAAATGTTCAAACTAGCTTACATAATAACTTAATTAACTTACTGACCCTAGGCGGGTACTCTTAATTACACAATAACTTATTATTAATGCCTTTCGGCCTAATAATATAGTATTTATTTCTAACTATATCTAATATTAAAACTAAGAAAATTGTAAAAAACTTAGTTTTCTATATCATTTTTTATGGTTTTTCTTAAAAATACTTAAACTAATTAAAATTACTTAAAACTATTTAAAACTAATTAAAACTACTTAAAACTATAGCAGCCACAGTAGCTGTTCTTTGTTTTTTTTTTTTTTTTTTTTTTGATTTTATATTTTTTTTTTTGGTTTTTGTATTTTTTAAATTTTTTTTGGATTTTGGGACGCAGCTTGTATTTTTATAACTTTTTTTTTTATTTTGACTTTCTACGATTTTTTTTTTGGTTTTCGACGCCGCTTTAAGTTTTTTTTTTTTTTGATTTTTGTGTTTTTTTTTTTTGTTACGTTTTAAAATTTTTTTTTGGTTGCCACTGTGCCTACCCCCTATACCCTAAGTCTTACACACTAAACCTTTGTAAGCCAGCCATAGGCGACTCGCTCTCAGTAACATTTTCCCTATGTTGCTCAGACAACCACCAGAATAGTTCTCACGTTTTCATAACGTCCCGTCGATCGCGATCTGATACCGCCCTACTGAACCGGAGGAGCTCTTCAGCTTCTCCGCCTTCTGCGGTGACGTCCCGGCCATAAAGGAGCCGTTGTTCAACGGACTTACGGCAGATGTGGTAGATTAACGGAACCGCCGATCTGTCCTGTATCAAACCTATCATATCAAAATAGAGGAAAGCCTCCGGTGGGCCAAATCCACTGAGCCGTGTTCTCTCCATACACTGAAAAAAATATTGGTTGTCATATTGATAATCGGTGGTTGTTAACTGAAAATTATCATATTGATGAACAAAATAATCAATATGAAAACCAATTTTTGCTTTTGATGATTGCAGTCATCAATTTCGGCTTACAATTTGCAATTGTCAATATGATGATCGTTATTTTCAATATTTCATTTCATTTATTTAAGTTTAAGAAGAGAGTAGATACATACATATACAATAGGATATTCTTATTTATGAGTGCAGAAGCAATTGCTTATTCAACTTTAATATTATTTTATAGTTTAACAGAATAATAATAATTTTTAACATGAGAGATTGGGAAAGCTTTAGTTTGATGAAAACCCATTGGATTTTTTTTTTTTTTTTCAACTTAACTTACTTACAACTAACTAAAATACTTATAAGCTAACTAGGCAAAAGTTCGCCTATAAGAGGATTATCCGAATAGCAACATTTATCAAAAAACTTGTTTGCTAGGGTGTTTAATTTATCAAAGACAAATTCCACGTTCGACATGTTGTGTAGGTCAGAGGTGGAGAAGTACCACGGTAAATCAAGAATCATTTTTAGCACCTTGTTTTGAATAACTTGTAATTTTTGAATATGTGTACGCGCGCATTGATACCAAATAGGGGCACCGTAGATAATAATGGCCTGAAATATTAGGGAGCGTATCGGAATCCCGCTTTTTAAAATCCCGTTTTTTAAAATCCCGACAAAGAAAAGTTTATAATCCCGTCTTTTTAAATACCGTTTTGTTAAAATCCCGTTCGTGACAATCCTGTTTAATCGAAATCCCGTCCGTCAAAAGCCCGCCTTTTAAAATCCCGTTTAATCCCGCTTAGCCCGTTTTATATTTGGATAAGTATTATTCAATATTGTTCATTTAAACACTACATATCAATTCTCAAATGTTGAAAGTTTTGTCGTCTGAACATTTTTTTTATTAATACCATTATACAGAGAAACTTGGAAACATCTTTCAATATATAACTGATAACTGTTTTTCTTGTTGCATTTTCTGCATTATAAACTATTGCGTAAGCAAGAGAACAATAAAATTTCTTGTTTTGTTTGAACATTTTTTTGTTATCAATGTCTAGGTATGCATTTATACAAGCTATGCTATGCATTATTCAAGCTGGGACACATCTCTTTATCTCTTAAATAACTGAATATTTGCGTCGTATAGCTCACAATATTCAACTGTAATCATTTTTTGTTATTTTTTTTTTGAATTACATTTTTGCTATGTATTATTTTCTTTTCTTTTAAAACAATAATAATGTTTGCAATAAAATTATCTAGACCAAATATTCCTCTTCTTTTTTATATTTAATCCCGCTTTTGTAATCAACACCAGGTGTTTTATTTTAAAAATCGCGCGATTTTTAAAATAAAACACCTGGTGTTGATTACAAAAGCGGGCTTATAAAAAGGGATTTCAATAAACGGGATTTTAATAAACGGGATTTTAAAAACGGGGTTTTAAAAAAGCGGGATAGTAACAAAACGGGCTTAAAAAACGGGATTTTAAATGCGGGAAAATAAAAAGCAGGATTATAAAAACGGGATATCGAACCCAACCCGAAATATTACTTTGAACAAAATGAGCTTGTTTTCCAAGCTAAGCGTAGATCTACGATTTATAAACGGATATAAAAATTTTATCAAAATACCAATTTTGTTTCTTACATTACTTACATGAGTACCATATGTGAGGGTTTTATCTAGGGTGATGCCAAGATATTTTACATTTTCTGCCCAGGGAATGTTACAGCCATTTAAATTGAGTGGATTGCTAGGTAAGAATCTAGGATGTCTTCTGCGTGTGAAAAACGGGAGCGGGTCGAAATGCTGTATTTTAAAATACTGTAGGTCAAAATACTGTATTATACTGTATGATACTGTATGTTCATAATACTGTATGGTTAGTATACTGTATTTCAAAATACTATATTTCAAAATACTGTATGTACAAAATACTGTATGATCAAAATATCAAAATCAAAATGTAGTTCAAAATTCTGTATCCAAAAATGTTTTATGAGCAAAACACTGTATCTCAAAAATCTGTCTGTAAAAATACTGTATTTTTAAATAATTCCGTTCTAAGACTTCCATTCCATTATTTGTTTCACTATCGATATATTCATTTTGAAGCAAAATAACACCTAACACTTAAATTTGCATTAGCATTTAAACATCTACTGAATGCATGATCGCTTGCTAGTTTTGACAGATAAATTAGTCTGTTGCATATGCTCATGCAGTTGATGATTACGATCAAAACAATTCGTTTTAACATGTGAGGGAAATACATGCAATCAAGACGGAGAAAATGAAAGAGAGAAAAAGAGACGAAGATACCATGTATTTTGTTTTTGTTTTAATTAATTCAAAGACTAATGAATTATCAAATGTACATGTAATTGTTCAATGAAATACCATAATAATGGTAATGAAAAATTGTTATGATATTTTCTTAAGAAAAGTATTCTGTTTTTAAAATTCTGTATTTGAAAATGCTGTAATTAGGCTGAAAAATAAAAATTGGTTTGAGAATGTAAAAAAGTGCGGCACTTGTTTACATTCTCAAAACAATTTTTATTTTTCAGCCTAATTACAGCAATTGTAAATACAGTATTTTCAGATACAGTATTTTGACTTACAGTATTTTGAGATACAGTATTTTGACTTACAGTCTTGTGACCATACAGTATTTTGTACATACAGTATTTTGAAATACAGTATTTTAAATACAGTATTATGACCCATACAGTATTTTTACCTTAACCCGTGAAAAACATAGTTTGAGTTTTAGTTTCGTTTATTTTAATTTTCCATCTATGGAAATAGGAGCTTAGGATTTGCAGTCCTTGTTGAAGATTTGTGCAAATATCAAATAGTAGTTACCTCGAGCTATATATGGCGGTATCGTCTGCGAAAATAGACGAGAAGCAGTTGTTAAGATCGGGGCAAGAACTGATCCTTGTGGGACTTCGGCAGTTATAAGTTGTTCACCGGATACAACAGAGTTAATATAAGCTTTAAAGCTACGTTTACTAAAGAAATTTCGGATTAATGCCGTTAGGGCCTCTGGGAAATTAAAATTTTTCATTTTATAAATTAAAACATCATGCCAGACGGAATCAAAAGCAGATTCGACGTCAAGCAAAACAAGCCCAGTAGATTTCTTTGCAATAAAGTTTGATTTTATATGCCTTGTTATTCTTAAGACGGAATGATTGGTATTATGCCCAGATCTAAATCCAAATTGTTAATTGGGTAAAAGTGAGATATCATCAATAAAGTTTAATAATTTCTTCTTGATTAGATACTTTTTCAAAAATATTCGCAAGGTTACTCAAGAGGCTAATAGGTCGATAGCTTGAAGGCTCATCAGGGAGCTTGCGGGGCTTCTGAATTGGAGAATTGGAATTATTTTTGCCATTTTCCAAACCTTGGGGAAATGTTGCAATTTTAAACAAGAATTAATTATTTGGGTTAAGAATTTAAAGCCAACTTGAGGGAGATTTTTTAAAAAGAGATTTTAAACTCCATCGGGACTTGGAGCTTTTCGCAGACGCGATAATTTTATTATGCTTTTAATTTCATTTGTTTGGACAAACCAACCAGAAGGTACGTTTTGAACGGGTGAATGAAATTCATTAACTACACTTTGAACTAAGTTTGATGTGACAGGATTGCTAAGGTTTGTTGAAATTCTAAAGTTTGAGGCAAACTGGTTGGAGAAAACTTCCGCTTTCTCACTACATGTTATAAATTTAACATTGTTTTGCCTTATGACCGGAATTGGTGTTCTTTTATTTTTAACTATTTTTGTAATATTCCAAAACGGTTTCGTTTAGTGCTTTCATTTTTTGGAACATAAGTTGGATCATAAGAATAAACCAAAGAAAACGGATAGTTTGTGTGTAGATCATGTAGCAAATTTCCCCATCTATTTGCACGTAGACACCCTCACGACTGATGGCGACAGTTGAAGTCGCCGCCTATAATAAATCGACCTACAAGCCGAGCTAATTTGATAAAATCACTTCTTAGATGAAATTTTGTCCGAACGTCAAGAGAACGGCCTGGAAAATAAGCGCATACAATTTTGAACGGACAATTATTGTCCGTGAAAACTTTAATACCCAACGCTTCAATCACTTTTGTATATATTGAAGGTAAACACTTAAATATAATACCTTTTCTCACAACAATTGCTACTCCCCCACCTCTATCACTTTCCCTATCTAACCGATAGCAAAGGAAGTTGGAATGAGAGAAAGAATGATTTTGTTTTAGCCAGGGGCCGAATTACAGCTCACGATATCGAGTGAGTGAGTGGCATTAGAGATCGAGTGAGTGAGTAACCATTTTGGAATTACAGCATACGTGACCTCTCGTATCGTATTGCTCTTTAAAATTGTACTAGTATCATCGAATATTCACTAGTAAATTTCGAGTTTCTATTAATTCATAGATGTCGCTGGTGTCTCTTTATATGTGGCGTATGGCAGATGGAAGTAGAGAGAAAAACAAAATAGAAAGAAAAAGCAAGTACTCATTCTGAGCCACAGGCAGCGCAGTCATCAGAAGAGAGACTATTCGAATTCAACCGATGAAGAAAACATAACCTCAATTAATTGAAAGTGAGATACGAAAGCGACAAGACGACAAGCGGAGACAAATTAATGAAATATACTTGAAATATCTTATTATAATTGTAAAACATTCACTGTAACTTTTTGTATTTACAGAAAAGATTAATAAACAATATAGTATATACGCTATAACTGGTGACCCCGACGTGATCTCTTACAAGAGATTTACACAGCAGGCAGTACATGCCATACGATCTTCGCAGTGGAAAAGGCCGAAGACTGGATTTCTCCAATTCAGAAACGTCTGACGAAGACGAAAAAGGAAAGACAATCTCTCCAGCAATAAAGAATTACCAGCCAACAATGACTAGCACACAAGAGGAGGCAGACAGAAAAATTATAGAGCAGCTACGTGAAGAGTTGCGAGAGGCGCAGGAGGCATTTGACTCGCTCAACAAAATCCGACAACTGGGTACGACTGAACAGCCAGTAACAGCCGCTGGAACTTCTGCAACACAACATCTTGCTCCCACGAACTTTGCAACATAATCATCTCCGTCAGGTAGTTCAGGGCAAAGTCTGTCTTCAATACAACGCGTTCGTCTACCGAAATTTAATTCATTGTATCCTCAACTCTGGCTCACTCAAGTGGAAATGACGTTGCAACTTGGAGGCGTCGTCAACGATAATGATCGTTATGCCAACCTATTAGTCAGTCTGGAAGGCGATGCTTTAAGAGCAGTTGGTGACCTGGCAACTAATCCACCAACAGACAACAAATTTGCTGTTCTTAAAGGGCGACTATTGAACCATTTTGCTCCCACTCCAGAATCACAACTGAGACGCATGCTACGAGGGGAAGACATGACCGGGAAAAAGCCGTCGGCTATCCTCGCACATATGAGACACCTTTCTGAGGGACGCTGTGACACATCCATCATGCGCACACTTTTTCTTGATCGACTTCCCGAAAATATGTGCACGGTGCTAATAGCAACTGGCCAAGAGGATCTGGATGAACTTGCGGATGTAGGAGACAAAATTTTTGACATGTCTAGCACACATCTGTGTCCTGTCTCTGCTTCTCTACCAGTAGCAACATACGAAGATGAGGTACAAACTGTCTCGAGGTCTGGATCATCTGCACAAACTATAGACGATGTCTTAAAAATTGTCGAGACGCTTCGGAAAGAAATTCAATTCCTCAAAGCTAGAGGCAGATCAACATCTCGAAATCGAGCACAAAGCAAAACTCGTTCAACAAACAAACAACAAGGTGATGAAACTGGTATGTGCTACTTCCACAAGAAATTTGGAGAGGAAGCTCGAAAGTGCAAACCAGGCTGCGCAAAATGGACGGAAAACTAACTCCGCCGTCGGGTGTTCAGACGGTCACCCACGGCGACAACGATCGCCACCGTCTGCAAATAAAAGACAAAACCAGCGGAATCTAATACCTTATCGACACAGGCGCTGATATCTCAGTGTTGCCTAGGAAGTATGCAGCTAACGACACACCAATTTCATCACAATTTTATGCGGCAAATGGAGCTACTATTTCAACGTATGGTTCAAAAACGATGATACTGGATTTGGGTCTTCGATGAGAATTTCGTTGGCTTTTTACCATCGCTGACGTTAAGCAACCCATCATTGGAGCGGACTTCATACACCATTTCGATTTAACTATACGACTGAGTCAAAAACTAATCAGCGATAACAAAGTAAATCTAAGGGTTCGAGGTAGTCTCAGCAACAGTTCGCAGCCAACATTAAGAACTATAGATGAAACAAATCGTTATGGAGATATTCTAAAAGATTATATAGATATCACTCATGACAAGCCGACTTGCGTCGAGGAACATTTTGTTCAACATCACATTATCGTCAATGGGCATCCGGTTGCTGAAAAAGTGCGTCGACTAGCTGGGGAGAAGCTTAAGGCAGCTAAGAACGAATTTCAAAATATGATGCTTCAAGGTATTTGTCAGCCATCCAAGAGTGAATGGGCATCTCCGCTTCAAATGGTTCAAAAGAAATCGGGAGGTTGGAGACCATGCGGTGACTATCGCCGTCTGAACAAAATCACGGTTCCAGACAGGTATCCAATTCCGCACCTCAGGGATTTTTGTCATCAGCTGACTGACTGTCAGGTTTTTACAACGCTGGACTTAAAGAGGGCATACCACCAGATACCACTAGCACCGGAGGACCGACCGAAAACAGCCGTAATAACACCATTCGGCCTCTTTGAATTCAACGCAATGACCTTCGGCCTATGCAATGCTGCTCAGACGATGCAACGTTTCATGGACGCAGTTCTCAGGGGACTCGAGTTCTGTTTCTGCTATATAGACGATATTCTCATCGCGTCAACTAACGAAGAAGAACACAGAAAACATCTACACATCGTCTTCAAGAAGCTTCAACAGTATGGCTTAGTCATTAATATATCCAAGTGTTTCTTTGGACAGCCAGAGGTAAGGTACTTAGGATACACCGTTAACAAATTCGGTATTAAACCTCCAACCGACCGAGTAGAGGCCTTAACCAACTATACAAAACCAAGTACGATGGACCAACTTCGAAAGTTCCTAGGATCATGGAACTTCTATCGGAACTGCATGCCAGGAGCTTCAGCAACACAATCTCCACTAGTTGACTTGACGATAGGAGCAAAGAAAGGTGATAAACGTCAAATTGAATGGACACCCGAAGCAGACAGAGCATTTGAACAATGTAAAAGTAAGCTGAGGGATGCTGTTCAATTAGCTCATCCACGTTCAGATGTACCATTGGTTTTGCGATGTGACGCATCAGATGTCGCAATTGGAGCCGTCCTTGACCAACGTATCGATGATCAGCTACAGCCTCTTGGTTTCTTCTCAAGCAAGCTAAAACCGAGAGAAACAAGATACAAAGTTTACGATCGAGAACTGCTAGCTATCTACCGGGCAGTTAAACATTTTCGTCATCTCATCGAAGGACGAGAACTTATCATTCTCACCGACCACAAACCATTGGTCTACGCATTCGATCAGAAATCGGACCATGCATGTGATCGCGTCGCACGACAGCTCGAAGAAATTGGACGTTTCTCAACAAGAATAGAGTATGTGTCTGGAAAGGATAATGTGGTAGCCGATGCATTTTCCCGCTTAGAAGTCATCAACATGCCTGTCATAGTCAGCACAACAGACCTAGCGCAACACCAAAAAGAAGACGACGAGTTAAGAGTGGAATTGGCAACTCCTAGTAGGAGCTCTCTTCAACTTCGAGGACTACGCATAGATGATACGGACACCATAGTCTACTGTGACGTCAGAGGTCCAGACATTCGACCATATGTTCCTGCAACGTTGCGCCGAAAAGTGTTCGACAGTGTGCACAAATTATCGCATCCGAGTGGAAGAGCTACAAAACAACAAATACGAAGAAAGTTTGTATGGCCCAGCATGGGAAAAGATGTACTATCGTGGGCCAGGTCTTGCATACAGTGCCAACGCAGTAAAATAGGCAGACATGTGAAAAATAAACCACTACATATTCCAATGCCTAATGCTAAATTCGATCACGTGCACATGGATATTGTCGTAATGCCACTAGTAAACGAGTACCGATATCTACTGACTATGATCGACCGCTTCACGAGATGGCCTGAAGCCATTCCACTTAAGGACATCACAGCTCAAACAATCGTCACCACCTTTTTCAACTCGTGGGTATGCAGATTCCTGTTCACCAAAAACCATCACAACTGATAGAGGAACTCAATTCGAATCCGCCCTGTTTGACGCCCTAACTAGATTGATCGGAAGTACACACATCAGAACCACTGCTTATCACCCTGCCTCAAATGGAATGATAGAACGTTGGCACAGATCTCTGAAGACTTCCATTAAGTGTCATGAAGCAACAGACTGGGTAAGTGTACTACCAACAGTTCTCTTAGGTTTACGTACGAGTTACAAAGAGGACATAAAAGCAACTGCTGCTGAACTTGTTTTTGGAACAACACTGAAACTACCGGGTGAGATGTTTATGCACGAAGAAACTCCACTGGATCCGGAGATTTTTGTCGGGAAGTTCCGAGATCACATGCGACAAGTAAAGTCAACACCGTCAGCACACCACTGCTATACAAAACCCTTCGTACACAAAACATTATTCACTTGTACTCATGTTTTTGTAAGAGTGGACGCGGTACAAAAACCATGCGAGCAGCCTTATAATGGTCCATATGCTGTAATGGAACGAATATCGGATTACGTATTCAAAGTCAACATAGACGGAACCCCAACAACGATTTCTACTGAGCGACTCAAACCGGCGTTTTACGAACATGAACAATTCAACACACCAGCAACTACACTAAGTAAAATTCAGCCAACATCTGCATCTAATTCAGTTCAACCAACATCTTCAGTTAAACCAGTTCAACTGCCATCCGAATCTCCAAGTTTTCCAGCTGGAATCAAAACTTATTCTACAACGAAAAACAAACGTAAACAAGTTCAATTCGCAAAATAAAAATATAAAACATCCTTCGTTAACGCTGTCACTTGGGGAGGAGTGCTGTGGCGTATGGCAGATGGAAGTAGAGAGAAAAACAAAATAGAAAGAAAAAGCAAGTACTCATTCTGAGCCACAAGCAGCGCAGTCATCAGAAGAGAGACTATTCGAATTCAACCGATGAAGAAAACATAACCTCAATTAATTGAAAGTGAGATACGAAAGCGACAAGACGACAAGCGGAGACAAATTAATGAAATATACTTGAAATATCTTATTATAATTGTAAAACATTCACTGTAACTTTTTGTATTTACAGAAAAGATTAATAAACAATATAGTATATACGCTATATATACTTATTTCATTATTTTTTGGTAGGTAAAATTCATGCCTTTGTAAAAAAAGACAATATTTAGTAAGAATTTCGGAAAATTTAAACATAAAATACACTCGGATGGTGTTATTAAATGAAATATTGATAATAGATGGTTTCGATAGTCTTTCATGTATGAATTAGAGAGCACTTTATGCATCGAATGAAATTCCGATCGATAACTGATGAGAGAATGCCGAATTGTGGTACTAGATGACTCGATATCGAGAGCGGTAATACCAAATTCCCATAATTCCGATACGACTTATTCGATAGCGTGTGCCGTAATTCGGCCCCAGGTTTCGGTAACCAGAGCTACATATAACTATTTTTTTCGGATCATGAAAGAAAAAAATTCTATGCTTTTCTTCTTTACACCCCTAGCATTCCAAGTTATTAATTTAATATTACTTTGATCCATAGCTTAAGTATTTTAAAGCCAGTTCCGTAATCACGTTGAACTGTTCAAATTTATCTTTACATAATCTTAATTTAGAGACTAAATCATTAGTAAGCATTTGAATTTCATTTAAGGAAAACGTATTAGTTTTTAGTATTTACATTAACATTTTTAGAAGTACTACTGCTTGGATTTGGCCAAGTATTCTCACGTAGTTGATGTCGCGTATTTACTTTATTCAGAGGTGGGAATTCACGAACACTTCTCACAAAATCTTCGTTGATTTGCTTTTTCACAGGGACTCTCGCTAAGGTGTTTTGTCGAAACTCCACATGTCTTTGCCGGCTTGGGCATTGGCGGTCCGTTGATTGGTGATGGCCTCCACAATTTGCACATTTGCTGACATCTTTGGCAGTGCACGGTAGAGTCTGATGTTCACCCGAACAAAATGAACAAAAAGTTTTCACGTGACAATGCTTTGCCCCGTGCCCAAACATCTGGCAATTGTAACATTGTGTTACTTTTCTAGGAAATCTTCTTTGAAAGCTCCAACGCACAACTGTTTTATTAATGACACCAAATCGTTCACGAAGTTCTTTCAAGGTTATGCTGCCTTTGGCAAGGTATACAATGAAAAAGGTGTGTTGAATAGGGTTTAGTTGTCGGCACACAACTTTTATATCAATGCATTGTACACCAGAACTGATAAGGCTGGTTTTGATCACATCCAAATCATTTTTTTCCAGACCAGTCAACACGACTTTAAATGGTAACTCAGATTTTAAACTATGTGTATAGTATTCACATTTCTCTGCTGCTAGTGCTGTACATATTTTTTGGTAAGTATAAATGTTCGATGACAATATTTTAATTCCAATGGACATGCGTTTTATTACATAATCCTCAATTGATTGTGCACTCAAAATTTGATGAATATTAACACTGTTGGATTTAAAAACAATAAAACATAGGTGGTGGTTTAGTGACAGACGCTTTTTTGGTAGAGGCTTCTACATTCTCGACCATGCTTTCTTCTCGATTTTGTTCATCTTCATCGATAAGAGCTTGAAGGGGATAGACGGGAATTTCTCTTCCAAATTTACTGTTCTCAGCGCAAGTTCTGCTTGATGAAGCTTGTTTCTTAGATTTTGACATGGTTGAGAGTTTATTTGCTCTAGAATTTCTGTTGATCGTCGTATGAGGTTTTTTGATCCCAACTAAATTGCTACTTGACTCATCCGAGTCGTCATCGTAGAGAGAGAGTTCGCGATATCGCTTAATCTTAAGTCGGTTTAACACGATTATTGAGTAGACAAAAAAGATTAGTTCTACAGGAAAAACACGTGTGTTAGCTACAAGAGTGTAGGCGCGACTGTTATTTTCAATATGAAAACAAAGATTGTCAATATGATGATCGTTGATTTGCAATTGTCATATTGACAACAATTTATAATGATCGTCACTATTCGGTTGTGATATTGACAATCGTGGTTGTTAATATGATGATCACCTCCTTGCAGTTGTTCTTGTCAAAATAAAGCAAAAGACCGAAACAAAACGGTAAATCTAATGACAAAAACTGTCTGCTTAAAAACTGTCATATTAACAACTTCGGTTGTCAATATGATGATCGTTGCTTTGCAGTTGTCATATTGACAATCGTGGTCGTTAATAATCTCCGAACATTGCCTCTCGTATTTAATACGGACTCCATTTCAGAGTTTATGTGACTATGCAGTCGCTGATTGTGTGATACGGCATGTTTTCTTACAACTTCTGTAACCGTTTCTATTTGTAGGTCACGATGTAAATCCCTATTACTTACATATATACCATGGTGCATTTACTATTCCACGAAGGACTTTGTTTTGGAACTTTTGGATGATTTCAGTATTTGTTTTCTTTGTACAGCCCCATAATTGGATTCCATAGGTCCAAACAGGTCTAAGTACTTGTTTATAAAGCATTATTTTATTTTCGACAGATAAGTCCGAATTTCTACCGAGTAACCAGTACATTTTTCTATATTTCAAGTTGAGCTCTTCCCTTTTCTTTTTTATATGCTCTTTCCATTTTAGCTTTGCATCCAAATTCATCCCAAGGTATTTGGCCGCATTGGCGTAAGGTACAGCTTGATTGTTGATGAATATTTGAACGTAGCTTAACTTTTTATTTGTAAAGTACATATGTGCAGATTTAGCTTCATTGGGCTTGATACGCCATTTTTTGGTCCAATCACTAACGGTGTCGACGAGATTTTGCAATTACTCAGCAGCCTTGACTTACTGGATGCCAAAATTGCGGTATCATCTGCAAAAGTAGCCATAATGGTGTTGTTATCCACTGGAATATCCCTTGTATATAGCAAATACAGGGTAGGTCCTAGGACGCTTCCTTGTGGAACACCGGCTTGTATATTACATATTTTGAATATTCTTGATCATACCGTACTCTAAAGAGCCGGTTTGAGATATAAGATTTTAGTATTTCGTAGTACTGCCTGGGTAGGTCCCTTTGCAGTTTGTACTCTAGCCCCTCATGCCATACCTTGTCGAATGCTTGAGCAACATCTAAAAATAAAGCCGAACATACTTGTTTTTCTTCTAAAGCTTTTTCAATTGCATCCGTTATTCTATGAACTTGGTCTATCGTGGAATGTTTATTTCTAAATCCAAACTGATGATTTGGGATTAGATTTCTTTCTTCTATGACTTTGCTCAGTCTTTTCAGTAGCAATTTTTCAAAGACTTTTGCCATTATTGGTATAAGCGATATTGGTCTGTAAGACGTCACTTCTGTTGGTGGCTTACCTTGCTTTGGTATAACAATTACTTCAGCAATTTTCCAATGATGTGGGACATATTGGGTCTATAGGCATGCATTTATTATGAATTGGAGTTTTATGAAGGCTTTTGATGGCATTTCTTTCATAACCTGAGCAGTTATTAGATCGTACCCAGGTGATTTTTTGTTCGATAGTTGATTTCGACACATACTTTTCATTTCTTTGAGTGTGACAATTGGTATGCCAACTTCATCGACTTTATCAATAAACTGTAAGCTGTTTTCAGATGTATTTGCTGGAAATGGCTTAAAAACATTCGCAAGATGTTCTGCAAACAGGTTAGCTTTTTCTTTCGGATTTCCGATGCAATTCCCTTTTAGAGATTTTATTGGCGGGTTTTGTAACTGCGGTCTTTTCAGGCGCTTAGCTGCTTTCCAGAGCGAATAATCGGTTGAAGCATCAGTCGTTAAATTTTTCAGGAATCTACTTAATGAATCATTTTTGAATTCGTAGATTTGTTTTTTCAGTTCGTTGCTTAGCCGGTTAAACAATTCAATTGATTTTATGACAAAATAAGATTTCTTTAATAACCTCAAAAACATTAATGATGCTAATTTCGAGAAAGGTAAATGTCAAAGTGATGCACACAATTTACGTTTATAATTTTTAATATCTTTTCAAACTTTCAGATGACTTTGAATGCTGTATCCTTAACAGAATGCATTACTATCTGGTGCCCTCCAAAGACGTTCCAAAAACTAAAAAAACACGTTCCGACGACCAAAAGTATCACTTTTCGAGGCATACTATTAGAGTTTCGCAAATCTCTTTTCTCTTCAAGGGAGAAAGTGTCCAACAATTGGAGGACCATATAAAATTCTTGAAAGATCGTGGGGAAACCATTCAGCCTTTCATCATGCATCTGCGTGGGTCAAATGAGTTTGTAGTCTATTTAGATGACTATAAATTTAAAATTAGTAATGCCTTACGTGCTGTAGACATTTGTTTTAAGTGTTTTTTATACATTACATACATTACCCACCAGCTTGTGAGAACGTGTGGCAATTTATAGAATATTTTTATATGAAAAAAACCAAAAAAAGCTTTACCACAAAAATTGTACCCACTGCTTGATGCGCTAAATAATTAACTTTTTTCTAAATAAATAGATATCTAAACACATATAATGTTTAGTGTATTTTTATAATTAAATTCGGTTGCATTTCAGGAGGGAAGTTCATTAAATGGTTCAATTAAAGTGCTGAATAGTAAGTATTTGTTTGCTAAAAAATGAGGAGTGAAGAGCTTAACTCATTTTTTAGAGAATATTGTGGTTGTGAATATGATTACTGTGGCTCTCATTAGGATGATCGCAGTTTTCAATACGATTATTCCGATCATCGATATGATGATCGGAATAATCGTGTTGAAAACTGCGATCGTCTTTTCGACAACCAAAATAATCATATTGACAACTTCAATCATTTTATTGACAACCACAATATTCTCATTGACAACTGCGATCATCATATCGATGATCAGAATAATCTTATTGAAAACTGCAATCATCCTTTTGACAACCACAATAATCATATTGACAACTACAATCATCCTATTGACAACCACAATATTCTCATTGACAACTGCGATCATCATATCGATTATCGAAATAATCGTATTGAAAACTGCGATCATCCTATTGATAACCACAATAATCATATTGACAATCTCTCAAATGGAAAGAGCATATCAAAAAGAAAAGGGAAGAGCTTAACTTGGAATATAGAAAAATGTACTGGTTACTCGGTAGAAATTCGGACTTATCTGTCGAAAATAAAATAATGTTTTATAAACAAGTACTTAGACCTGTTTGGACCTATGGAATCCAATTATGGGGCTGTACAAAGAAAACAAATACTGAAATCATCCAAAAGTTCCAAAACAAAGTCCTTAGTGGAATAGTAAATGCACCATGGTATATAAGAAATAGCGATTTACATCGTGTCCTACAAATAGAAACGGTTGCAGAAGTTGTAAGAAAACATGCTGTATCACACAATCAGCGACTGCATAGTCATATCAACTCTGAAATGGAGTCCGTATTAAATACGAGAGGCAATGTTCGGAGATTAAAAAGAACCAAGCCACTCGAGCTAATGGCCTAAAAGTCATGGGAAGCATTAAAAGTTTAAGCTTTCCTTAAAGCGATAATATTATTGAGAAAGAAAAGTCTGTTGTCGATCGTTCATAGATTGGTTCTGATTACGAGGAGTTTTTAGTGGGTAAGAATCCCACACTACTTGGTATCGAATACTACTATATTGACAATCTCGGTAGTCAATATGATGACCACAGGGTTCAGTTTTCCAAATAATCATATTGATGATCGCGGTCGTTGGCTGAAAAATAGCAACTTTTTTCAGCAATATGATGAACAAATTCATCAATATGACAACCATTTTTGGTTCAGTGTATATTCTATGTTGGGGTAGTAAGCCCCACATAACAGGCCATTGTTCGAAAACATCGCCCTTGCTGTGTGACTCCGAGTCAGTTTTATCATGAAGTTGTCGATTCTGTTTATTTGAGCCCCGTTGTAAAGGACCTCATTAGGATAATATTTTCTGTACTCCGGCTCTGGTGTTCTGTGCAATCCAAGACAGGTACGCAGACACTGTCTCTCAAACATCCGAATCTTTTCCATTTGAGACGCTGTAGCATTGAACCACATAGGGCACCCATAGACAATCATTGGCCTTATGAGGGCCATGTTGCAAATCACCTTCACTCTGCTATCAAGTTGACTGCTGTGAAACAGTCGCCTTTTCAGAGCAAAAGCTCCTCTAGCCCTGGCCAGAGCCGCATCCACATGTTTGTTAAAATATAGATACTGATCTAGCCAGATGCCGAGGTACTTGACTACTACTTTGTTTGGCAGTTGATGGCCATGTAGATCAACGATCACCAGCTTTCGCCAGTTCTGTAGACTGTTCTGCAGACCGTTCTGTATTTTAAAAGTTCTGGTAGAAGTTATATTGCAACTTTTCACAACACACGTTCTACCATGAAGCATGTCATTAATTAAGAATGTATAGCAGTGGCTTACCCAAGACATATCTGATCAACTTATAGAAAAGACCGTCTAACCAAACGGTTTCGAATGCCTTCTCCAAGTCAACCAGACATGCACCCGTACACTGCTCTTTAGCTTTGTTCCATTGAATACCATATACTAGTTTAGACGCAGCATGTATGGTAACATGGCCCACCTTAAAACCGAACTGATTTTCGGGAATAATATTTTTGTCCTCAGCCCATGTGGATAGAGCTCTATTGAGAACTTTCTCGAATACTTTGCTGATACTCGGAAGAAGACTAATTTGAATAGATTTGCTGGTATGGAACCATCCTTACCTTTTTTAAGGAGAGGATGGACCACTGCCGTCTTCCAACGCACTGGATAATATGCATTATTCAGCGCATTGTTGAACAACGTGGTGTATATGTAACGTGTGGCAGTCACGCGTTAAATTATTAAATATCGAAATAAGTAATAAATGATTTAATGAAAGTATTTAATACATTACAAATTTTTTTGTACGTGGTGGAAGCTCAACTGGTTTGACGTTTTCTACTTTCTTACTACCTACATGTATACGTGCATGGTTCACAATAATAAATTTATACAATATATTATAATTCACAATTATTAATATAATTACATTATTACATGATTTTTTTTTTTTTTTTTTTATTTGGTGGTGCCATATCTAGTAGGTGGGACTCGACCACTTCGAGTCACATAAGGAGTGGAACTAACGTTAGGCAAACTCGAAACCTTTATTTCTTTCTTTGGTTGATCAATTGGATCTTGATGATCGGCTGGCGATTCCAGTTGTTCAGTGATCTCATTTCTAGGTAATAGGTTACTTTCAGTAGACACATTCTTATTGTTACAATTTTGAGTTTGTTCTACATTAGTATCGAAATTGTTTTTCTTGAGTGGTGGTATAATATTAATTTCTTTTGCATTATTTTCTTCATTACTTACATTATTTCTTATATGATCTTCAAATAATAAATCACTAGTATTTACATCATTATTTTTTGTTTTCGCTAAAAATCTTCGATTTCTTCGAAAGTAACTAAAAAAATTATCCAAAACAATGTAAGATCTATCGTTTGCATTAGCTACTATTTTGCCAATCTGTTCCATTTTTCTTAAATATTACTTGGTCACCCACTTTCAACATTGGCAAAAATCTCGCGGTTCGGTCGTAATAGTTTTCTGTTTATCTTTCTTATTTTTAATCTTTTCTTGAATATCGATATAACGATGCAAAAGTTGATCCGCTACAGGCAATTTGGTCTTGATTTGCCGGCCAAAGAACAATTGAGCCGGCGATAATTTCATGCTCGCGACTTGTATTGTATTTTATTCCAGAACACGATACTGAAATCGATCAATTTCGTGTGTCTCATAGCACCGTCTTAATAAATTTTTCGCTATGGCAACCCCCTTGTCAGCCAGACCATTGCTTTGCGGATACCTTGGACTCGAAAAGCTAAAAATAATATTTGCTTGATTTGCAAATTCTTCAAACGCCCTAGACTTATATCGTTTTTCATTAACGAAAAGAGTTACTCCTTTTGTGAAAAGATCTACTCTTTTTTCATTTTTAATGTTTCATTGGAAAAAAGAGTAGTTCTGGAGTTACTCTAAACGCCAAAGATCTACTCCCAATCGGTTGGGAGATCTACTCTGAAAATTGCACACACATGCAAAAACATCTGTTATATCAAACGTCAAATGGAAAATTTGTTTGGTGATTATTAAAATTGAAAAGAAAAAAGAAAGTAATTGAATATGAGTGCAGAAATATGTAAATAATTTAGAATTTGTTACTTCGCTGCATTGTTTGTTGTCATTTTCTTCGTCGTCATCCCTTTCCATCCATCACCTACATGGAGTGTAAAAAAAATTGAAAAGATGCAAGTGGGCGCATTCACTGCTTTAGTAACTACGTAATCAAGTCATTAGAAACAACTGCAAAATGAGTTGAAAATTGTTCACCCCACGTAATGTAAAAATTTCAGATATAAAGTTAATTTAGAATCATTTCGACGTTTCACAATCGGCTGTTCGGAAAAAAATACGAAATATTACTGTTAGAAAAGCGAAAACATAATGTGGCACGTGCATAGGCCACACCCCTTTCCATAGTGACCCCTCGGTCGCTAATTACTATGAAAAAAAACCCAAACACCACACATAACACTACTGGCAAGCAACCACAGCAAGAAAAAGAATTGCTTCCATAAGACAACATCTTACACGACAACGATTCAATGTGCAAAATAGCGGTGGTTGCGACCGAGAATTGGAATCAACACGATATGCGGTGCAGGCTAACAAGAAGATGCTTTCGGTTGACTATGTTATCGTGTGCCAGATAACGGTGGTTGCGACCGAAAAATAGAAAGTATTCATCGCGATCGTACGTGGCAGACATACAAGACAACGGTGGTTGCGACCGAAGGGTTGCAATGGAAAAAACCCAAGTGCAGATTCGTAGTCATAATGCCAAATATGTGAAGGTAGCGGTGCTTATTTCGGTAAGGCGACAGCAGACCAGCAGCAACAATGTGTATTGGGCGAGATGACTATGGACAAGGGCACAGTCCACTAACATCAGTAGAGCGGTGCACAGTCTACAAAGAAATAAAAGCTTTTGAAGATACGACTAGACACCCCACCTCCATCTTGCTCCCAAGACTTAAATGGTTTACCAATAGATGTGCAGAATACAACCAAAAAGTTGATGAAGTTGCTGCGGAAAAACTCACGCCTCTAGATAGCATTGAAACACGTTGCCTTTCTTTAAAACAATGTATTTATACTGCATACGGGAATCCTAGTAATTCAAATGTCAAGTTCGACCGAAAGAAACCGTGGTATGATACAGAATGCTTTATAGCTAGAAAAGCGTTGCTAAAACTTCTTAACATTTATAGAAAGTTCAATCTCGATGCAAGCAGAAAAAATTATTGTGATGCTAATAAAAAGTAAAAAGTTCTTTGTAAAGCAAAACAACGTGAATACTACCAGCGCATTTCTGTTCAACTTTCAAGTATTACCTCAGTAAAGGATTGGTGGAAACTTGCCAAAGAGATACGCGGTAATCCTAAGAATAACGGTATACAAATCACGGCTATTGAGTTTATGCCACACTTCGAAAATTCCCTTAATTCTGATCGGTTAACCAACGTGGAATATTTACTTGAAACACCTTTAGTTCAAATACCGGAACTTGATCGCCCAATCGATTTGAATGAAGTAAGAATTGCGATAGCATCTTCAAAAGAAAATAAAGCACCGGGTATAGATGGAATCCCATATGAATTTTATAAAAACGCGAGTGATTCCTTTATTGGTGAGGTCCACATTTTACTTAAAAGAATTTACGAAACAGCAACGATACCATCATCCTTCAACAAAGCAATTATCTTTCCCCTCTTTAAAAAAGGTGATCCTAGCCTTGTATCTAATTATAGAGGTCTTTCGTTTTTAGACACCCTCTACAAATTATTCACCACGGTTCTCTTAAATCGTCTTACAACTTGGATTGAAAGTAAGAACATACTCAATGAATACCAAGCTGCTTATCGAAACAATTATAGCACTGTCGATCAAATCTTCAACCTTTCATGTCTAATTCAACTGCAATTAAGTCAGAAAAAAAAACTTTATGCTTGGTTCGTAGATTTAAAGGCCGCATTTGACAACATCAATAGAGAAGCTCTTTTTCACAAACTTGTCACATTGGGAATTTCAACGAAAATGGTTCAAATCATCAAACTACTATATCAAGATACAGTTGCAGCAGTCTGGGATGGAAACAGCGCATCTGATTTTTTTCGAACGAACAAAGGTGTTAAGCAAGGTTGTGTACTGAGTGCTCTCCTTTTCGTCTTGTTTTTAAATGATCTCCACTCTGAACTCCCCATTGGAATATTTGTAGAAGGAATTGGCATAAATGTCCTCTTATACGCTGATGACATAGTAATTTTGGCTGAGAGTCCTGTAATACTTCAAGCTATTATAAACAAGTTCAGCAACTATTGTGATAAATGGAACCTTGAAGTCAATCTTGAGAAGTCGGAAATTGTTATCTTTAGGAATGGAGGACGAAGAGCGGTCTGTGAAAAATGGTATTTTAACGGCACAGAAATAAAAATTACAAATCAGTATAAATATCTTGGTGTAGTCTTTACGTATAACATGTCCTGGTTCGAACATCTCACAAAGAGGCTGGCTACATCAAAAAATGCTGTAAACGCAACCTGGTCCAAATTCGTAAAAAATAAATCCGTACCTCATTCAGCTAAGTTTAAAGTTCATGATGCAGCCGTTAGATCCATAATGTACTACTGTGCACAAGTATGGGGGTACAAAGAGTACATACAATGTGAGAAACTTCAAAGATTTTTTGTCAAAAGATGCTTTAATCTACCTGATAATACACCAAACTACGTTGTACACATCGAAACTGGTCTGCCAAAATCGTTTCTTACTACTCTTGAAATACATTTTACATATATGCGTAAAGTTTTGAGTCTACCCAGCTTTAGATTACCACGAATACTTTCAACAGCAGTACTCCGCAAAAATATTTATTGGGCCCAGGAATGGTCAGGCCTTTTCCGCGAGACTGGCATCCTTGTTGACTGTGAAACCAGCAATTTCGAATGGAAACAGACTCACAACTTGATTTTAACTAAACTTAAGGAACAACAGTGGAATGCTTCTACCGAACGGGCTTTACAATCACAATTTCATGACGAATACTGCAATCTATCCTTCACAGAGGTACCCAATTATTTTGATGACTCGAACTCACGAGAAATGATAAGTCTGCTCTTAAGAACACGGTGTGGGCTACTTAATTTGAATGCTAGGGCATTTCAGCGTGACACTGTTGGCTTATGCACGTTATGCAATCTTGATGCAACTGAGAACACCTACCACTTCGTCAGCGTTTGTCCTATCTTCAAATCCTACAGAAGAATATTTCTAGGTGCCGAAACAATTGATCGAAATGAATTTCTTCAAATATTGAATGGCAAATGTTATTTAAACCTTTATAGATTCTTAAAAAATGCTCTTAATTATCGCAACTTAGTTATAAATGAATATAATTAATTTAAATTCAAGCTAAGCCAAAATGTAAATAGTAAAATTATGACTTGACAGACAACTTTAACAAGTTATTGTCTCAACTAATTTTGTAAACCAGCATAATCTTGTTTTTATAACTACTTTTTAAAGAAAATAAAATTAATTTATCTATCTATCTATCTATCTATCAGTCTACAAAGAGCAGCTGAGCGTACAGTGTAATTTGATTGATAATTTCATATTTGATTTTAAATAAAGACTTGATATACATATTGTATCATTTGTGCGTTTTTGCATTTCTTTTTTTTCTTTCTTGTTTTGCTAAACATTCTGGTCCTAATCGAGCCAAATTAAATTGTGCCAGCAACCTAAAGATAAATTAAGTGCTTATCAAAAACATACTTATATATTTGTGCGCGTGTAATCGAATGAAAATATTTTCGAAAGAAAATTATTTTTTCACAAGATATACTTACTTAAGTTGAAAAAAAAGACATTAAAGTGCCTCATTGTTGGCAGAGAAAAAAAAAACAAAAAATAGAAGAGCTTGTGCGAATTCGAAAAAAAAAGTGCATTGATTCCGTTCAGACTGAAGCGAGCTTCGAAGGGTCGACCTGGGTCGCTGCAGTCTTGTACGGTCTTACGGGCAAGTGCAAATATGGGAACTGTGCAGTGCAAAATAGTTGGAGCAATGGGCGACGTTTTGCGCAGGGACGTTTTTCGTTCCTCCCTGTCAAGAGTCACCAGCATTGTTGAATCCGCGGAGTTCAACGAAGCAACGCTAGCCTTATTACAGGCAAAGCTTAAGGCAGCACACACCGCATACGATAAGCTGCTTGAGGAGCACTTGCGTGTAGTGAACACGGCTGCAACGGCGGAAGCCCTAGATACGCAGGACGAGTATCTAGCCGCTGCAGAAGATGCATACCATAACGCCACAGCAAACCTGACGGAGCGCATCGCAGAACTAGAAGCGCAGAATGCAGCTGTCGGAGCAGGAGCACGAGACACCCCAAGCGTCATCCAGTTGCGCCAAGAGCCGCGCTCAAAGCTGATCACTTTCAAGGGTGACTATACAAAGTGGAGGGAGTTTTGTGACCAATTTGTGAGTGAGGTGCACAACTGTGCGTCAATGGCAAACGTCTCCAAACTGCGGGAGTTGAAATTGGCTTTGGACGGACCACCAGCAAGACTAATAAGCAGGTGGCAGGTAACCGAAGCAAACTATGAGGAAGCCTGGGCCATACTTAACGACGTATACGACAACAAGCAGAATTTGGTTGACGCACACTTGAATGCACTTCATGCTATCCCGAAGCTAGGGAAAGAGACATCGAGAGGACGTGGTCTGCGCGACTTAGTGAATGAAGCCAACGTGCACCTGAGCTCGTTGCGCGCCCTGCCCCAGTGGCGTGTGCCGTAGATGCAATAAGAAGCATAACAGCGTCTTGTGCCAGGAACAGCGGCCATCAGGCGTAAGCCATCCAGTTGTTGCGAGTTCAAGCGCGAACCTCGAACACGCGAAGAAGACGTCCGAGCTTCCGCAATAGCAATCAATTGCAACAGTATCTGCAGAAGAGCATGCTGCAGAGAAGGTTCCAGTCCTGGTGGGCAACAACATTGAGCGATTAGAGGGTGAGCAAACCGGTACGGACGAGGTGCAACGAGCACTACTAGCAACAGCACGCGTCAAGGTGCAGGGCAGAGCAGGACAACCAGATGAAGCAAGGGCGCTTCTAGACAGCGGAAGTCAAATCAACTTGGTCACAGAGCAGTGCGTGCAGCGTTTGGGCCTCATCAAACGCCGGTGCGTGTTCGACGTGCGAGGCATTGGAGCGGACATTGCTTTGCGTCCGACTGGAATAGTCACGTTGAGCATTCGATCTACAAACAATACGAGCTTCAATTTGGAGTGCCGAATGTTAACCGTCAGGAAGATTACATCATGCCTTCCCGGAAGATGTCTGTCAAGAGCGCAGGTGACAGAGGTGAGCGAACTCAAGTTGGCTGACCCGAAGTTCAGCGAGCCAGCTAGAATAGAGATGCTGTTGGGAGCGCAAGTGTGGGCAGAGATAATCTGTGACGGTATCAGAAGATTCAATTCCGGGTTGACGGCGCAGGACTCGTACCTCGGCTGGATTGTCTTCGGGCAGCTTCAACCAAGAGCGGAGTGTGCAGTCAGAGCAATGTGTGCAGTAGTAGAACCCCCAGACACAGAGCTAAACCAACTACTGAGGAGGTTCTGGGAGGTAGAGGAGCCAACATGGGAATCCAAGCTGTCCGCCGATGAGGAATGGGTGGAAGAAAACTTTAAGACCACCTACTACAGGACTTCATCAGGACGATACGTCGTTACGATTCCGCTGAGTCCTGGAGCGGAAAAGTTGGGTTCGACCAGAGCAGTGGCCATGAAGAGGTTCCTACAAACCGAAAAGCGATTAGGTGCAGAGCCAGAGCTAAGAGCACAATACGTTGAATTCATGCGGGAATACGAGGCGCTCGGACACATGAAGCAAGTATCTGAATCAAGTACGAGCGAGCGAGCATACCACATTCCACACCATTGCGTCACCAAGAAATTTCGTGTCGTCTTCGACGCATCGTGCAAGAGCGTGAGTGGGATGTCCCTAAACGTTGTGCAGTTTACCGGTGCCAAACTACAAGACGATCTTTCGGCAATAATTACGCGTTTCCGGTGCTTCAAGGTTGCCGTCTCAGCAGACGTCGAGAAAATGTTCCGCCAAGTGAAGGTGAATCCAGAGCAGTGGGATCTCCAACGTATCTTTTGGAGAGAGAATCCAAGCGAACGCATGAGAGAATACTGTCTGACAGTAGTCACGTATGGCATGGCGTCCAGCGGGTTCAATGCAGTGCGAGCAATGCATCAGTGCGCGATGGACCACAAGGAAGAGTATCCATTGGCATGTGAGGCCATCATTAACAATTTTTACATGGACGACATGTTGACTGGTGCAGATAGCGAAGAGGAGGCGAAAGTGAAGTGCCAACAAATAAAGTCTTCTCTGAGAGCAGGCGGTTTCAAGCTGAGCAAATTTATGTTTTCAAGTCAGCGCGTACTATCAAGACTGACGAGCATCTGGTCGAGCGAAAAGGCGCTAACATTTCCAGAAGATCATAGTGCTTCAATGTTGGGTCTTGTATGGGACTGTGAAAGAGATGAAATCTCTTTCAAGGTGCGAACGAGCGATGGCAGTGTGTCTATCACCAAAAGAGCAGTTGTCAGTGCCATCGCGAGGTTGTACGACCCAAATGGCTACCTGGCACCAGTAATAATTAGTGCAAAAATCCTAATACAGGACCTATGGCGGTGCGGAGTTGAGTGGGATGAGCAAATACCTACATCCATCTAACCGGTATGGGAAAAATACCGCGAGCAACTGACACACGTGGAGGCGATAAGGCTTCCGAGGTGGCTGGGAAGCACGACGCAACACAAACTGGAGCTCCATGGGTTTGCAGATGCTTCAACTAGAGCTTACGCCGCAGTTGTTTACATGCGAGCGACTTCAATCACTGGGAAAACAACGTGCAGGATTATAGCCTCGAAGTCCAGAGTGGCACCAGTCAAAACCATCTCAATACCCAGACTTGAGCTATGTGCAGCCGTGCTTTTGTGCAAATTGATGCGGCAGGTGAGTGGTGCTTGCGTGAAGCCAGATTTGGCGAAAACGTACTGGTCTGATTCCATGATTGCGCTTTGTTGGATCGGTAAGATGCCATGTGAGCTGAAGACGTTTGTGGCCAATAGAGTGAGCGCGATCCAAGAGCTGAGTGGAGGTCATCGATGGAGACACGTGCGATCTGGCGACAACCCCGCTGATCTAGCATCCAGGGGCATGCCTGCGGAGCAGCTAGTACAATCCCAACTTTGGTGGCAAGGGCCAACCTGGCTCATCCAGAAAGAAAAAGAGTGGCCAAGTGCAGATAAACCCGCTGATCGACAAGCAGCAGAGGTGCTGGAGGAGCTTAAGGCGCCAGTCGTTGCTAACGTCACAATGTCCAAGCTAGCGGTGCTGACCATCAATGGTGTCAATCTTCTCGAGCGCAAGTCAACACTTCAAAGCGCTTTGAGGGTAACAGCTATTGTGATGAGGTTTACGAGAGCATGCAGGAAGAACCGTCAGACGATCCTAACCGGGCCAGTCACACTGGAAGAGCGAGATCGAGCATTATCCTACTGGGCAAGGATAGAACAACGCTGTGCTTACCAGACGGAAGTCCGACAACTACTGGAGAAATCTTCGTTGGTAAGTTCGAGCAGCATACTCTCACTCAATCCGTTTTTAGATGTTGAGGGGACCCTGAGAGTAGGAGGCCGGCTGCAGAATTCAACGATGCCGTACGACATCGTCCACCCCATCATTTTGCCAAACAAAAGCCGACTCGCTGAGCTGGTAATTAGAGAAGCGCATCTGAGGACACTACACGGAGGCGTGCAGCTGTGCATGCAGTACATTAGGCAAAGGTTTTGGATCCCTTCCCTGCGGCGAGCAGTGAAAACCCACATCTCAAGGTGCATAACATGTTTTCGGCAGAGCAAAACAACGTCCGAACAGCTGATGGGCAGTCTTCCCAAAGAACGTGTCCAGCCAACGAGGGCGTTCAAGCATAGCGGAGTAGACTATGCTGGACCGGTGCAAATAAAGGCGAGATCAGGGCGATCAAAGATTATAGAGAAGGGCTACATTGCGGTGTTTGTGTGCATGGTAACGAAAGCCATACACCTAGAGCCTGTGAGCAACCTAACGAGCGCTGCATTCTTGGCAGCTTTTCAGCGCTTCACCGGGCGCCGTGGCGCATGCTCAGTGCTTTGGAGCGACAATGCAACAACTTTCGTCGGAGCAGACGCAGAGCTGAAGAGAAGTAGCGAGCAATGGAAGGACAGCTTACCAATCGAGCAAGTTACATCTTTGGGCACAGAATGGAAGTTCATCGTCCCAGCCTCTCCACACATGGGTGGCATCTGGGAGGCAGGTGTAAAATCCACCAAATACCACCTGCGAAGAATAATGGGTAGGCAGATTTTTACGTTTGAGACCCTCGCTACCACCTTGGTGCTGATTGAGGCATGTCTTAACTCGAGACCTCTTAGCGCACTTTCAGACGATGCAGATGACCTGAATGCGTTAACGCCCGGCCATTTCCTGGTTGGAAAACCAATGGTGCTACCTCTCAGTCCAGATGTTCACGATGTGGCGCAACCACGATTAAAGCTGTGGGGCATGGTGAACCAGATGCAGCAGCATTTCTGGAGAAGATGGAGCCGTGAATACATTCACACTCTGCAGCAGCGCTTCAAATGGAATAAGAGAAGCACAAACATCAAGCCAGGTGACTTGGTGATAGTAAAACAAGAGAATGTGCCACCTACTATCTGGCCATTGGGGCGAGTGACAGCAGTTCATCAGGGCAAGGATGGATTGGTGCGAAGTGCGGTAATAAGGCTGGAGCATACGACCTTGGTGCGAGCAATACATAAGTTGTGCGTTCTACCTCTTGAAGAGCCTAGAGGTGAAATTGAAGACGAGCCTTCAATTGGGGGGGAGGAGTGTTAGAAAAGCGAAAACATCATGTGGCACGTGCATAGGCCACACCCCTTTCCATAGTGACCCCTCGGTCGCTAATTACTATGAAAAAAAACCCAAACACCACACATAACACTACTGGCAAGCAACCACAGCAAGAAAAAGAATTGCTTCCATAAGACAACATCTTACACGACAACGATTCAATGTGCAAAATAGCGGTGGTTGCGACCGAGAATTGGAATCAACACGATATGCGGTGCAGGCTAACAAGAAGATGCTTTCGGTTGACTATGTTATCGTGTGCCAGATAACGGTGGTTGCGACCGAAAAATAGAAAGTATTCATCGCGATCGTACGTGGCAGACATACAAGACAACGGTGGTTGCGACCGAAGGGTTGCAATGGAAAAAACCCAAGTGCAGATTCGTAGTCATAATGCCAAATATGTGAAGGTAGCGGTGCTTATTTCGGTAAGGCGACAGCAGACCAGCAGCAACAATGTGTATTGGGCGAGATGACTATGGACAAGGGCACAGTCCACTAACATCAGTAGAGCGGTGCACAGTCTACAAAGAGCAGCTGAGCGTACAGTGTAATTTGATTGATAATTTCATATTTGATTTTAAATAAAGACTTGATATACAAATTTTATCAATTGTGCGTTTTTGCATTTCTTTTTTTTCTTTCTTGTTTTGCTAAACAATTACAAACAAAAAAGGATTTATTGCGTTTGTAATTCAATTTTGCATTCACGAAACTAATTGAATTTTGACTACATAGTGTCTACAGAAGCGAATGCACCCAATGCTATTCATGACAATTGTCACCAATACTACGACAAAACTGTTGAAAAATGTTTCATTGAAAAGAGTAGTTCTGCATTTGAGAGTATTTCTTTCGGATTTCAATGAAAAACGCTATTAAACGGGCTGTTATCACATCGGATTTCTGTTGGATATCCTACGCGGTCAAATGTCTTGCACAACATTTCAATTATATGGTTTGAAGTTTTGCGATCAAGTTTTTCCGATATGAGAAAACCTGAATACGCGTCACTAATTGCTATATAATCATAACCTGCCATTTCAAATAAATCAATTGCTACTGTAAAGCTCGACCACACTTAAAGCATCATAATTCCACAAATGTTGACCGATCACACTTACGCCAATTCTAACTGGAATACACGCCTTCAAAACTTCTTCCAACACACAAAAAATACGCCTCTTGTTGTATATTTTTGATGTTTATTTGCACGTAGTGATTGTTATTTTATTGTCTTTTGTTTTGTGAATTTTGATTATAAAAACTGAATAATAATTTAAGGCCAGAAGGGCAAAATGTTTAAATTTAGAAAAAATTACAGCCAAACCAAGAAAAAAAAATGGGCACGACTGGGTCGCACGAACTTGCGATTGTGTTCTAAATACGATATAAAAATCTAAAGGCTGAGTTAAAGGTTTTGGTATTAGCTCTTCATAATATATTTTGTGGTACAGGGTTGCCAACTACACATTAATTATGAAAATTGAATTAAATCACGTAAAATAATAAAAAAATTAAATAAAATATTCCAAAGGTTTCAAGCAAAAATCTAAAAACGCCATTCTTTTGCAATCGCTAATACATTTGAATGATGAAAATTTAATCAAAATCGTTGGAGCAGTTTTTCCAAAAAACGTTTTTTTATTTTTCACTTTTTTTAAAAACTGTTTTTTAAAAGTCGAGTATGCAAAGTTTTAGATCTTAATAATAGTTGTTTTGACAAAAAATTTGAAAAAAATCAAAGTTGCAGTTTTGAAGTTATTTCAAAATATCAAAATTTGTTAAAAATATTTTTAAAAATTTCCACAACTAAATTTTTTTAAATATTGATATGCAGTCTTTTTGTAACAGCTTACGACTTTTTAAATCCAAAGTTTCGTCAAGATCGTGTAAGCCATTAACGAGAAAGTCGGTTTTGAAAAAAACGGTACTATGGGAGGTACCGTTTTTAGGCTTTTTCCAAATTTTTTTTTTACATCATAAGAAAGAAAATTCAAAATTAATCCCTCACACAAAATTTTATCGAAATCGTTGGAGCCGTTTTCGAGAAAAATAAGTATTATCATATCGGTTGTATGGCAGGTACCGTTATTTCAAGACCTAGAGACTCAATTCCAAAAACCCCTCTGTAGACTGCTCCACAGACCCTAACTGCAAATTTTGAAGAAAATCGGTCAAGCTGTTCAGGCTGTAGATCCATATACAGACAGACGGACATACAGACAGACAGACAGACAGACAGACAGACAGAATTGTGGGACCCATTTTTTTCGTATTCTCTATCATCGTAATGTCATATTTAATTGTTATCTCAAAAATTTTTTTCTGCACGATTGCAAGACTTGCCTTATAGTACCTATAATCGCAAGTAATAAAAATGGCAGATGGCCCAAGATAGAATTTTAATTAAAAGTCGATGTTGGTTGGCTGGTGGTTGAAAAAGGAATGAGGTCGTCGCTATGCGACGAACCACTTACAAAAAAAATGTAGTAGATTATATGAAAATTCTGTTCATGGAGTAATTAGTTCTAGATGGCGAACCATGAATGGTGCCAACTCTAGTTTTGCTGGGGAGTGGCAGTGTTCACACTAGATTTGTGTGAACATTACCGCCCCCCTTGGCGAGATACGCCAAAAAAAAAAAGGTTACTGAAAATAAAGTAAGTGAAAATTGATTAATTGGCAATTTAGTTAATAGGCAATAGGCACAGTTTTACTATGGGTCGGACTATTTCTCCGTTTTGGGTCTTTAGTGTTGCAACTCTGACTCGACTAACGGAACCCGGGTGTATATTTATAACACGGCCTAGACGCCATTCGGTGGATGGCAGATTTTCGTTTTTAATGACGACCAAATCATCAACTTATATGTTGGTTTGAGGTGTTTTCCATTTGTGTCGTTGATGTAGTTCCTTGAGATATTTATCTTTCCATCTGTGGCAGAACTGTTGTTGGAGGCATTTTACTTTTTCCCACCGATTGATTAACGATAAATTTGCATCGGCCAGATTCGGTTCCGGAAAAGATAAAAGCGGACCGCCGCGTAAAAAATGCCCCGGCGTCAATGCCAACAGATCAGAAGGATCTGTGGACATGGACGATATTGGACGCGAGTTCAAACACGCTTCGATACGTGCTAAAACCGTTGCAAATTCTTCGAACGTAAACTTGGCCTTGGTCCCCAGCCCTCTTAAATGGCTTTTGAAACTTTTAACGCCGGCTTCCCATAGACCTCCCATGTGAGGTGCCCCGGGTGGAATAAAATCCCATTTCAAAACCTGAACGCCATACTTAAGGCTCGTTTCTTTGGGAATGGTGCTTACAAACTTCTTAAACTCCTTGCGTAAAATTGCATCGGCACCTGTAAAGTTCGTTCCATTGTCGGAAAACACTTCTTTAGGTAAGCCTCGTCTTGGCAAAGGCCGCGAGGAACGCTTCAGATGACAAATCACTTGCAGCTTCGAGGTGAATTGCCTTGGTGGAAAAGCAGACAAACACGCATGCATACCCTTTGGTCATACGACAATTTCGTGCATTGAAACTCTTGATTATGAAGGGACCCGCGAAGTCGATTCCAGTGAATGTGAACGGTGGCGAAAATGTAACTCTTTCGGGCGGTAGGGCTGCCATCATCTGCTTGCTTAAGTCTTTTTTGTTGGTCGCGCATATGGTGCAACGACGAATGCAAGACTTAACCAGAATTTGGAGTTTTGGCACCCAGAAACATTGTCTCGTTAGTCGCACCATTAAAGAGTTGCCACCGTGCATTGAAATCTCATGAATGAATTGAACCAGGAGACACGCAAAACGGGATTTAAATGGTAGTATTATAGGATGACGTTCATTGTACGAAATGTCTGAGTTCGAGAGTCGCCCATTGACTCTAAGAAGCTTGTTTAATTGTTATCTCAAAAATTTTTTTCTGCACGATTGCAAGACTTGCCTTATAGTACCTATAATCGCAAGTAATAAAAATGGCAGATGGCCCAAGATAGAATTTTAATTAAAAGTCGATGTTGGTTGGCTGGTGGTTGAAAAAGGAATGAGGTCGTCGCTATGCGACGAACCACTTACAAAAAAAATGTAGTAGATTATATGAAAATTCTGTTCATGGAGTAATTAGTTCTAGATGGCGAACCATGAATGGTGCCAACTCTAGTTTTGCTGGGGAGTGGCAGTGTTCACACTAGATTTGTGTGAACATTACCGCCCCCCTTGGCGAGATACGCCAAAAAAAAAAAGGTTACTGAAAATAAAGTAAGTGAAAATTGATTAATTGGCAATTTAGTTAATAGGCAATAGGCACAGTTTTACTATGGGTCGGACTATTTCTCCGTTTTGGGTCTTTAGTGTTGCAACTCTGACTCGACTAACGGAACCCGGGTGTATATTTATAACACGGCCTAGACGCCATTCGGTGGATGGCAGATTTTCGTTTTTAATGACGACCAAATCATCAACTTATATGTTGGTTTGAGGTGTTTTCCATTTGTGTCGTTGATGTAGTTCCTTGAGATATTTATCTTTCCATCTGTGGCAGAACTGTTGTTGGAGGCATTTTACTTTTTCCCACCGATTGATTAACGATAAATTTGCATCGGCCAGATTCGGTTCCGGAAAAGATAAAAGCGGACCGCCGCGTAAAAAATGCCCCGGCGTCAATGCCAACAGATCAGAAGGATCTGTGGACATGGACGATATTGGACGCGAGTTCAAACACGCTTCGATACGTGCTAAAACCGTTGCAAATTCTTCGAACGTAAACTTGGCCTTGGTCCCCAGCCCTCTTAAATGGCTTTTGAAACTTTTAACGCCGGCTTCCCATAGACCTCCCATGTGAGGTGCCCCGGGTGGAATAAAATCCCATTTCAAAACCTGAACGCCATACTTAAGGCTCGTTTCTTTGGGAATGGTGCTTACAAACTTCTTAAACTCCTTGCGTAAAATTGCATCGGCACCTGTAAAGTTCGTTCCATTGTCGGAAAACACTTCTTTAGGTAAGCCTCGTCTTGGCAAAGGCCGCGAGGAACGCTTCAGATGACAAATCACTTGCAGCTTCGAGGTGAATTGCCTTGGTGGAAAAGCAGACAAACACGCATGCATACCCTTTGGTCATACGACAATTTCGTGCATTGAAACTCTTGATTATGAAGGGACCCGCGAAGTCGATTCCAGTGAATGTGAACGGTGGCGAAAATGTAACTCTTTCGGGCGGTAGGGCTGCCATCATCTGCTTGCTTAAGTCTTTTTTGTTGGTCGCGCATATGGTGCAACGACGAATGCAAGACTTAACCAGAATTTGGAGTTTTGGCACCCAGAAACATTGTCTCGTTAGTCGCACCATTAAAGAGTTGCCACCGTGCATTGAAATCTCATGAATGAATTGAACCAGGAGACACGCAAAACGGGATTTAAATGGTAGTATTATAGGATGACGTTCATTGTACGAAATGTCTGAGTTCGAGAGTCGCCCATTGACTCTAAGAAGCTTGTTTGAATCCAAAAATGGATTAAAGGACAAAATAGAACTTTTTGTTGACACTGGCTTGCCAGCTGCAAGCAGCGAATATTCTGTCGAAAAATGAGCTTCTTGAGCCAATCGAATCAGACGAATTTTCACAAACTCCATTTCTGGTTGCGAGATGTCACGAGACTTGTATTTGGGTTGTTGCTTTGAGATAGACCCGAAGAAGCGAAAAACATAGCACAATACGCGCATAGCGCGGGATAAAGTCGAAAAACGGTCAAGAAAGTCTTCCGGTTCTTGTTGAACTACCAATGAGTTGGTGTTTTGTTCGGAGTCGTCGAGAGAAATGCCTGTTAGTCCCACTAGAGGACTCTGAAAATTTGGCTGGACCACTAACGAGGAAACCTCTTTCTGTTCGAGATCTTCAGTACGTGGAGCTTCTGGTAATGCCACCGGCCATTGAGAGGCTCGTTCACAGAGCCATAATGGGCCCCGCCACCACATACGATTCTGCTTCAGATCGGAGGGCAATACACCTCGAGTGGCCAAGTCCGCGGGATTTTCGGCAGATCTGACGTGCTTCCATACTGCGTTGCCGACATTGTCCTGTATTTCACTGGTACGGTTTGCAACAAAGGTTTTCCAAACGCACGGAGGTTTTTTGAGCCAGGCCAAGACTATGGATGAGTCTGTCCATAAAAAGATTTGATATGCCTAAACTGGAAAATTGGGTAAGTAAAATTTGATCATTTTTGAAAGCAAAAGTGCTCCACACAGCTCAAGACGCGGTAAAGAGACCGTCTTTAGAGGGGCAACTTTGGACTTCGCACACATCAAGTAGGAGGATGCTTCTCCATTAGGGTGACTTGCGCGTATATAAAGCGCTGCCGCATATGCTTTCTCGGAAGAGTCACAGAAGCCATGAAACTGAATCTCCACAGTGGGGGAGTATTCAACCCAACGAGGGATTTCTATAACCTGTATTTCAAGTAATGACTCTGCAAACTCTTTCCAAGTGGCAAATGATTCAGGGCTGATACGCTCGTCCCACTCAGTGTGCTCCGCCCAAATGCGTTGCATCAACGTTTTGGCAATTATCACTACGGGGGCCAATTACCCCGCAGGATCGAAAAGACGAGCAATTTGAGAGAAGACCTCTCTTTTGGTCGGATTTGTCGACAGTGGAATGCGTTGCGTGGTGAAGTAAAAATTGTCTCCTTTGGCATTCCATCGTACCCCTAGTGTTTTTGTGGTGCTGTCAGCATCGAGCTTCAGGAAACTTTCGTTCAGCACATGTTCTGGTGGCAAATGGTTAAGTAAGCTAGACGAATTTGCGGTCCACTTACGTAGTGGAAACCCAGCTGAGTTAAGCAACGCTATAAGTTCGATTTGTGTTTAGCCGAACTGAGAGAATGACCACCAGATAGAACATCGTCGACATAGAACTCCGATTGAATGATTCTAGACGCTAGGGGATACACGGTTCTGCCTTCTTTTGCCAGTTGCAAGAGGGTGCGGATGGCCAGATATGGAGCACAATTGACACCAAAAGTGACGGTTTGAAGTTCAAAGTCTTCGATTTCGGACTCTGGCGAACTGCGAAAGAGGATTCGTTGAAATGGAGTATCTCTAGGGTCGGCCAAGATTTGGCGGTACATTTTCTCAATGTCCGCATTAAAGACAAATTTATAAAATAAAAATATAAAATCTCCAGCGGAGAATGAGAGATGGTAAATCTTGCTGCAATATGGGCCCTGGATACAACAATTCGTTTAAACTTACCCCATTCGACGACGATTGAGACGCATTAAAAACAACCCTTACTTTGGTGGTCGTGCTTTCACGCTTTATGACCGCATGATGTGGCAGATAGAACGACTTTACTTGACTTTTTGCAATCTTTTCCATCGGAGGTACTTTCCGCATATGGCCAAGGGTGAGGTATTCAGAAATAACGCTTGAATATTGAGTCTTGAGATCCGCTTTCATGGCTAATGATCTTTCGACTCTCGAGAACTGCCTTAATGCGATGTGCCTAGAGAACCCTAACTTGCCCTTTGATGATTGTGCCTTGAACGGCAGACGAACCACATACCTCCCATCCGAACGTCTCGAAGTTGTGTTTTTATATAGTTCGTCACAGTAGCAGTCCTCTGTTGACCGAGTGACTGTGGACGGCAGTTCCTCGAGCTCCCAAAATTTTCGTAGCTGAGTATCCAAATTGGAAGTACTCGAACTGTTGGTCACTACGAATGTATTGAACGATTGGAACGACTCTGGAACTGGTCCAGACAGTACCCAGCCGAACATTGTGTTCTGAGCCACGAGGAAATCTGCGACAAGTTGGAGACCGTTCCTTATGAACGATGGGTATAAATCCGCACCGATCAGCAGATCAACCTGGGACGATTTATTAAACGTGGGATCAGCCAGTTTGAGACCGCCACAAAGGTTGGGATCGATGATACTAAACGATGAACTTGGCAGATTGTTCGTCAATGATCGCAGCACAATTGCCTGGGCAGAAATGGTGATCTGGGCTTCATCTAAGCACGTGATTGCAAACGCACAGAGTTTTTTCGACGTTATGGCGAGATTACCACTGATTCCGGAAATGGTTGTATTCTTATCCGTTACGGGCAATTTCAAAAGTTTTTGTACTGCCTCTGAGATAAAGGATATTTCGGAATCAGGGTCGATAAGAGCGCGAACTGTGTGTTTGGATTCTTTGCCAACAATGCAAACTAGTGCCGTTGCAAGCAATATTTTCTTCGGAGCACTGACATGAAAGTTGTGAAACGACGCTTGAGGCACGAATGGAAGTGATGACGCCGATATTTGAGGAGCTGTTGTTGCACTAGGGAGATTAGTGGACTGTATTTTATTCCTGTTTTCGTTAGCGTTGAGGTGCAACAGTGAGTGATGCCGTTTTTTACAGTGGCTACAAGAATATTTGCTCGTACAAGCGTCCTTTGCATGGTTGGCGCTTAAACAGTTGTTGCACAGTTGGTGCCGCCGTAACGTTTGGATTCTCGTTGGGATCGACATTGCCGAAAATTTGGCACACTCATGAATGGAGTGCGCAGCCTTACAGATCTTGCATTTCCCCCCTCCTGTTTTGGCAAGGTATGTGTTGACTCTATTGTTGTTTCGAACATTCGTATCCTTTTTTGGAAGTTTATGAAGCCCTGTGCCTTTTGACGAAGTGGTGTCGGAAATGGACTCCAACACCTGAAAGCGTGACGTCAAGAACGAGTCTAATTGCTGCCAGGTTGGAACCTTCGTCGGATCTTCCAGGGATTGTTCCCAAAGAGTCAATGTAGTTTTGGGCAGTCTACTTGAACACGCAAAGACGAGAATCGGATCCCAGTTTTGCGTTATAACCTTATGCGCTTGCAACGTTGATACCGAATCATTTACAGTACTCTGAAGGGCTCGGATCAATTTGGCCGACTCTTCATGTACTGTTGGCAAGTTAAAGATATTTTTTACCTGATTAATGACCAAGATTCGAGTATTTTCATACGTAGCCCGCAACGCTTCCCAGGCTAGTGAAAAGCTGGCATTGGTTAGCGGAAATTGGCTGACAATCCGATAAGCCTCGTCTTTGGTTTTGGCTCTAAGGTGGAAGAGTTTTTCTACTTCACCCAACTGGGGGTGTTTAATGTAGACTGCCTCAAACATATCTCGGAAAACCGGCCAGGAAATATAATCCCCCTTGAATACCTCCGTCTCACATGGAGGTAATTTGAGGTGGCGAGGAGCGAATGTTTGTTCAGATATCGAATTTTTGCCAGTACCCTCAGGTTTCAATCGTGCTTCGTGATCGAGGAAAAAGGCTGAACATGCCACATAATTTTCGTTGCACAGTTTATACTTGGTTTCTATGGCTTCAATGTCTAAGGCGGCTTCTCTTGTCTTTGGCCTGAATTTTATGCATAGCGCATACGCTTCTTTGACTGCGAGCCACCGTTCTCTTAATTCTGACTTTCTGACTTCGAGAGCGGAAAGTGTGTGCCCGTGATCTGGCACCTCTTTCGCCGCTTGGTGAAACTTGACCAATTGATCAGACGAGAAAATGAAGTCTTCCATCAAAGCCATCACAGAAAGTGATTTTCAGATTGTATAAATGACAAGAAAGCGACACGAAACCAAGAAAATTTAAAACTAACTCGTGGCACTCAAAAAACGCAGACTCTCAAAAAAGGTCAAGATTTAAATTTAAAAAATTTCAAAAAATCAAAATTTGGAAGCACAAGAATCTTCAAAAGGCTTGAAAGATTCTACTGGGGGCCAACCACCCCGGCTTGGATACACCGTTACGAACGATGTGTCCTGCTCGAACGAGAAAAAGAATTTCAAAAAGAGTCAAAATTCAAAGCGCAAGAATCTTCAAAAGGCTTGAACGATTCTAAAATTTAAAAAGAAATAAAATTTTAAAGCGCAAGAATCTTCAAAAGGCTTGAAGGATTCTACTGAGGGCCAACCACCCCGGCTTGGATACACCGTTACGAACGGTGTGTGCGGCACGAACGAGAAAAAGAATTTCAAAAAGAGTCAAAATTCAAAGCGCAAGAATCTTCAAAAGCTTGAACGATTCTAAAAATTTAAAAAAAAGGTTAAAAGTTTTAAGCGCAAGAATCTTCAAAAGGCTTGATAGATTCTACTGGGGGCCAACCACCCCGGCTTGAATACACCGATACGAACGGTGTATGTGGCACGAACGAGAGGAAAAAATTTCAAAAGTAAAAATTTTAAATTTCAAAATTTCAACGAAATCAAAATTTTGAAGCACAAGAATCTTCAAAAGGCTTGAAGGATTCTACTGGGGGCCAACCACCCCGGCTTGGATACACCGTTACGAACGATGTGTCCTGCTCGAACGAGAAAAAGAATTTCAAAAAGAGTCAAAATTCAAAGCGCAAGAATCTTCAAAAGGCTGGAACGATTCTAAAATTTAAAAAAAATATAATTTTAAAGCGCAAGAATCTTCAAAAGGCTTGAAGGATTCTACTGAGGGCCAACCACCCTCAAATTTGATTTTTTTTTTCGACTCTATCCCGCGCAATGCAGCGTGATGTCGAGCGCAATGCAGCGTGATGTCGAGCGCAAAGCAGCGTGGCTGAGAGCGCAAAGCAGCGTGATGTGGCGCGCAAAGTAGCTTGGTGTGGAGCGCAAGCAGCGTGGTGTGGCTCGCAAAGCAGCGTGGTGTGACTCGCAAAGCAGCGTGGCTAGGAGCGCAAAGCAGCGTGATGTGGCGCGCAAAGCAGCGTGGTGTGACGCGCAAAGCAGCGTGATGTGGCGCGCAAAGCAGCGTGGTGTGACGCGCAAAGCAGCGTGGTGTGGAGCGCAAGCAGCGTGGTGTGGCTCGCAAGCAGCGTGGTGTGGCTCGCAAGGCAGCGTGGTCTGGCGTTGTGGTCCAATTTTTATCCGGCTCGAAGGACCAAATGTAAAGCTCGACCACACTTAAAGCATCATAATTCCACAAATGTTGAGCGATCACACTTACGCCAATTCTAACTGGAATACACGCCTTCAAAACTTCTTCCAACACACAAAAAATACGCCTCTTGTTGTATATTTTTGATGTTTATTTGCACGTAGTGATTGTTATTTTATTGTCTTTTGTTTTGTGAATTTTGATTATAAAAACTGAATAATAATTTTAGGCCAGAAGGGCAAAATGTTTAAATTTAAAAAAAATTACAGCCAAACCAAGAAAAAATAAAAATGGCAGATGGCCCAAGATAGAATTTTAATTAAAAGTCGATGTTGGTTGGCTGGTGGTTGAAAAAGGAATGAGGTCGTCGCTATGCGACGAACCACTTACAAAAAAAATGTAGTAGATTATATGAAAATTCTGTTCATGGAGTAATTAGTTCTAGATGGCGAACCATGAATGGTGCCAACTCTAGTTTTGCTGGGGAGTGGCAGTGTTCACACTAGATTTGTGTGAACAGCTACTCTTTGAAATGGATATTCCGGGTTTGATTCTAGTACTAACGGTTCTTTTTGAATATTCCGTTTAAATTTTTCGCAAATGCTACACTGCGAAACGATTTCTATGATTTTATTTGACACACCAGGTCAAAAATACAGGGAGCGTGCTCGCGCAAGGGTTTTTTCAACACCCAAATGTGGTTCGTGTAACAACTTGCAAATTTTTGCCTGCAATGAAGAAGGAATTACAAGCTTATGGTCTTTGAAAAGAAGGCCGTTCTCGAAGTGCAAGTTATCGCGATATTTGTGGAATTTTTGACTTAAATCATCAAGTTGATGGTATCGGGGCCAGTGCGTCTGCACAAATTTACAAACACGCATGTATTTGTCATCGTCTTTAATTACACGCAAAAAGAAATTATATTTGTCTTCTGATAAGCAAACCTTTCTAGTAACTTTATTACTCCAAGAAGCTCTGTGTTTTCCAACTGATCTGGCAACTGTGCTCTCGAAAAGCAGTCGGCCACAAGCATTTCTTTTCCCGGTGTAGGTATATATAATAGTCATTTTTGGATATTTGAGAAGAAGTATAAACATTCTCTGTAATCGAGGAGTTACGTCATCAATGTCACGGATGACAAGTACCTTGAGTGGCTTGTGGTCGCTTTGGACCGTGAACTCTCGTCCGTATAAGAAGAAATGAAATCGTTCACAGGCAAATACAATGGCTAACAATTCCTTCTCGATGTGTGCCCATTTTTGTTCACTAGAACTTAAAGTACGTGAGGCATAAGCAATCGGATGTCCACATTGTACCAAAACGCATCCCAAACCATCCTTTGAGGCATCCGTTTGGATGATAACTTCTTTGCTAGGATCGTACCTATATAGCCAGTACTGGCTTTGAAGTTACTATATCAGTCAAATTTTTTAATTCACTTTCGTGTCTATCTGTCCAGCTCCATTCTACACCTTTTCGGGTCAATTCACGCAAGGCTGCAGATTGGGAATAAATTTTGAGAGATACTTAAATAACCCAAGTAACCTCATGCCCCCGGATTTGTTTGTTGGCTTTGGCATGTCCAAAATTGATAGATAGATAGATAGATAATGTTTATTTCTTATAAATTTTTACAATTGCTTAACAAGATTCATTATAGTTATATAAAAATATAAGAAATTATTGGGACATTCTGTATTTTTTATACTAAGTATTAAAAATAGTGTTGAATGCCACTTAAATGGCTTAAAAGATATAAAAATAAGCTTTGGGTGGGGTGACATTATTAAGACAATTTCCATTAAAAGTAAAGAAAGTAAAGAATTAAGTTTACATTTCAAATATTTCAAAAAAAAAATTCAAAAATACAAATTTGCATCAAATATTATATATAATTTCATCCAAAATTTAACAAAGATTATATAAAGCAAGAGCGATTTACCTACAGAATCTTAAAAAATACAATCATTACGATTACAATTGATATCAAGCCAGAATATCAGAAAGAAGAGATTCAACATTGCTATATTCCAAATCAAAAAGCCAATTTTTTACCAGTTTTAAATACATTCCAGGTGTTGTAATAGATCTGATTGATATAGGAAGCTTATTAAATAAACGAGCTGCTGAAACTGAATAAAAATTACGAAATGCAGTCGTACGAAAGTTTGGAACAGATACATACATATGAGAAAAATTCCCACGTAAATTATAAAGAGAATTAAGGCGATGATTGCGATTGCCAGACATAAAAAAGAAAGTTTTCAACACCTTAAAGCAGTATAAATGTCGAACAGGATGAATTTTAAGGGAACAGAACAATGGTAAACTCGGGTGTCTTTTAGATTTTCGGCATATTTTGCGTACAACATATTTCTGCAAAATTAAAAGTGGTTGAATTTTATTAAGATAAACACCACCCCAACAAACTATTCCATATTGTAGCTTTGAATGTATAATTCCGTAATAAATTGTTTTTATTCTCATTCTCAATAGGAAAAAATTTTTTACTGCAACTTAAGCTGTCAATAAATGAGTGAGAGGACGTACAATAGCAGTTAGTAAGTTTGAATTTTTGGCACTCAGGTGCGTGATAAAAGAGATTCGCTTCAAAATTATGGTGGGCTGACAAGCTGAAATGGATGGGCGTTGTACTATTCGGGCAGGCTCTGATTGGTGCCAACTTGGCGGCGCCCAGATACTGTAACTTATAGTACACGTCAACTGTGCTTACTATACCTCCAAGCGGTATCCACTGGGACCTGGGATGCTCCGTCCAGAGCTGACCTGCTAAACTAGTAAGTGCGAGTGTTGATAAAGGAATCCGGAACAAAGAATTGTGATCGATCAACACTATAATTGCTCTGCGAACAATGACTGACTGCACGAATCTCAGTGGTCTACGAGAGCTTTCGTGTAAATGTCCCAGCGGTTGAATTCGAAGGACAGAATCAACGGTGGACTTCAGCAGCCATAAAAGCAGAAACCCCTGAAAGAGCTACTCCAACATATTTGGTTTAAAGGTCTTTTGGGGTCTTTCAATACTAGGACAGGGTATTGAAGTAAAGATGGTGGCGGACGAGCTCCTGGTGAGCCAACGGCAGCACTCACACCCCTGCAGCAGGGTACTGACTCTGGAAACTCCAGCCCTTTGTGTCCGAAGGGATCCAAAAGGACCTGGCCCTCCAGGTTGGGGGTTGTGCGTAGGGTTAACTACCCAACCACGTAAAAAAAGCCCAGTTCCGAAACAACAAACAGCCTCGGATAACGATAATGATTTCAAAGTTGACGACCCATGCAAACGAAAAAAGGACAACGACCTCCGGATCTGCACTTGGAACGTAAGATCTCTTAACGGACTAGGTGCAGCTGGAGAATTAGCGGATGCCCTGGACAGCTGCAAAGCAGACATAACCGCCATCCAGGAAGTGCGATGGAGTGGACCGGGTATAAAGAAGATGAAAAACTGTGACATATACTATGGCGACTGCTACAGACAACAAAAAAAGCGTTTATTTGGGTGCGGATTTGTCGTTAAAGGAAGACTCAGGGATAAGGTGATTAGCCAAAATCCAGTCAATGAGCGTATAATGACCATCCGCATCAGGGCTAAATTCGCCAACATTAGCCTTATATGCGCCCACGCCCCCACAGAAGAGAAAGACGACGATTCCAAAGACTGTTTCTACGAGCTCCTCGAATAAACATATGAGCAATGCCCTAGATACGACGTGAAAATCGTTCTTGGCGATTTCAACGCAAAACTAGGGAAGGAGGACATCTTTGGAAACACAATCGGTAAGCATAGCCTCCACGACAAAACCTCCGAAAACGGATTCAGGCTAATCGATTTTGCTGCGGGGCTAAATCTTGTTGTAAGTAGTACACGCTTCCCGCATCTCAAAATTCATAAAGGCTTATGGCGATCCCCAGATCAATTAACCGTCAACCAAATTGACCATGTTGCGATAGACGCAAGGCACTCTTCCAGTGTGCTAGATGTCCGAACTTTCCGAGGGGCCAACTTTGACTCGGACCACTACCTTGTTGGAGCCAAGGTACGAATGAGGATATCTTGTTCACGACCAGCACGAACTAACGCTGTGAAGAGATATGACGTCGGAAAGCTACAATCGCAAGAGATTGCCAATGCCTTTTCCAATCGAGTGTCCCTTCAATTATCCTTGAATCCCATGCCACCAGCATTAAACATTGAAGACCAGTGGCAGCAATGCCAAGAAGCCATCAGAACTGCTGCCTCTGAGGTTCTGGGTTTCACTCGGCCACCAAAACGAAACTCATGGTTCGATGAAGATTGTAGGCAGGCAAATGCAGCCAAGCAAAGAGCACGACAAATGCTTTTGCAAACACGAACGAGGGCTGCTTACGATCGGTATAACGAGATTTACAAGGAAAGAAGAAGGGAAGAACACCGACTTCTCAAAAAGAAAAAGAAGCAGCATGAGAAGCGCTCGTTTGAGGAAATAGAGAGGTGCCATGACAGGAACGAGATTCGGAAGTTTTACCAAAAGGTAAAAAGATCCTGCCAGGGTGGCAAACCCCGAACTCAAGCCTGTAAAGACCAGCAGGGAAACATAGTTATAGAGTCACAGTCGCTACTGAGGATCTGGAAAGATCATTTCTGCAGACTGCTTAACGGCGATGAGGACACAAATTCCGCTGTCAGGCAGACTGCCCCATTCAGCCTGGACGATGATCAAGAATGCCGTCCTCCCGACCTAGAAGAAGTTAAGCTTGCTATATGCAAACTTTAATCAAATAAGACTGCAGGTGCAGATGGCTTTGATGCCGAACTTTTCAAGGCAGCTGGAGATCAGTTGGAAAGAAGCATGCACCAACTGATCTTCATGATATGGTCGGAAGAAATCATGCCCGATGAATGGAACCTCAGTATCGTATGCCCGATCCTAAAGAAAGGAGACCCTCACAACTGCGTTAATTATAGAGGGATAAGCCTCCTTAACGTCGCTTGTAAGATCTTGTCTGCTGTAATATGTGAACGTCTGAAACCCCACGTCAACAACTTGATAGGTCCTTATCAATGTGGTTTTAGACCGGAGAAGTCCACAATAGATCAAATTTTCACATTACGGCAGATCTTGGAAAAAACCCGTGAACATAATATCGATATTCACCATCTCATTATCGATTTCAAGGCCGCGTATGACAGTATCTACAGAGACGAGCTGTACAGAGCCATGTCTAGTTTCGGCATCCCTGCAAAACTCGTACGACTATGCAGGATGACTTTGGAGAATTCACGCTGCTCTGTCAAGGTCGGTAAAGAACTCACCGAGACCTTTAATGTCGAAAAAGGTTTTAGGCAAGGCGATAAACTGTCATGCGATTTCTTCAACATCATACTTGAACAGATTGTAAGAAACTCAAACGTCAACACCAGAGGAACAATCTTTCAAAAGTCTGTGTAATTACTCGCATATTCAGACGATATTGACGTAATGGGAAGAAAAAAGCGTGATGTCATAGGTGCTTTTGCGAGTATTGAAACAGAAGCGGCAAAAATGGGTTTGATGGTTAATGAGGGCAAAATAAAGTATATGCTGTCATCAAATAAGGACACAGAACATCGACGAATTGGACAAAACGTCACAATAGACAGACATAACTTCGAGGTAGTACAGGACTTCGTCTACCTAGGATCCGCTGTAGACACGGACAACAACATCAGTGCGGAGATCAAACGGAGAATAACTCTTGCCAACCGTTGCTTCTTTGGGTTAAGAAGGCAATTGAGAAACAAAACCCTCTCCAGAAAAACCAAGGTAACCTTATATAAGACCTTAATCATCCCAGTCCTGCTTTACGGCGCGGAAGCATGGACCTTATCGAAAGCGGATGAGGAAACCCTTGGTCGTTTCGAAAGAAAAATTCTCCGAATGATCTTTGGTCCCGTATGCGAAGGCAATGTGTGGAGAAGAAGATACAACAACGAGCTGTATGAGCTGTACCGCGACATGGGCATAGTCAGAAGAGTACGCATCGCGAGGCTACGATGGTTGGCCCATGTTCAGCGGATGGACCCAAACGCTCCGGCTCGTCGGGTGTTCGAAAGCACATTGCAGGGAAATCGCGGAAGGGGAAGACCTCGTCTTAGGTGGCGCAATCAAGTGGAGGAAGACCTCAACCGACTTGGAGTGCGAAACTGGAGAGAGCTCGCCCGAAATAGAAGTCGTTATCGAAGGATGTTGGTTGAGGCCCAGGTTCACCCCGAACTGTAATGCCCATTTAAGTAAGTAAGTAAGTGACAAGCTGAAAAACATAGCTTTAGTTTTAGAGCTTATAACCAAGCGGTGTTCAGAAAACCAGTTTCTTAGTAAATTGAGATCCCAATTCATATCAGATACTAAATCCAAGGGACTGTTCAAACCATAAGCAAATCCTATATCATCCGCAAAAGCAGTTGGTTTTCCTTTGAAATTGAGTGCAAGTAGTGAATTAATGTAAACTAGGAACAAAATAGGTCCCAAAACAGAGCCTTGCGGCACACCCAAATTAAAGAACTTAATTTCACTTTTAATTTCATCAAACTTAACTCTTTGAGATCTATTTTTTAGGTATGAGGTATGACCCAAACCAATCTAATATAAAACCTCGAAATCCAGCTTTTTCAAATTTTCGAATAAAAATTTTATGATTGACCATGTCAAATGCTTTGGTAATGTCAATGAATAAACCAGCAGAACATTTTTTGCCATCAAGGTTAGACATTATTTCATCACAGAACTGCAACAGCGCATCTTCAGTGGATCTACCTTTCTGGAATCCAAACTGATTTAAGTTGAAGAATTGGGTTCTATTTAAAAAACTTACTACCCTATCTTTTATTAGTTTTTCGAATATTTTACTAATAGCTGGAAGAAGAGATATTGGCCTATAATTACTTACTTCAAAAGAAGAACCTTTCTTAAACAGTGGCACAATGTCTGCACATTTAAGAGCTTCTGGGAAAACACCATCAAAAATACATCAATTAAAAATATCAGCCAAAACATTCACCAGGAAACAAGCAAGTTTTTTTAAAATGACATTGGAAATCCCATCAGCACCACACGAGTTTGAATTGTTTAACGAACCAATAACTTTTAATACCTCCAGAGTTGTTATGGGCTTATATACAAAACTGTTTTCTTGTGTAGGTTCAGCAGAATTGGAAATGGATATGCACGATGGACAGGGTGGCAGTACTGAACATGGTTGTAGACTATTGGCTATGTTTGAAAAATAGCAACTAAATTCCTCAGCAATGCCAGGTTTATCAGAGACCTCCACGTTATCAACACGTAAAATTAGAGGCTTTTTTGAAACGCGAGACTTACCAAGCAAGTTGTTAACTAAATGCCATTCATTTTTTAAATTTCCCTTAACGGAGTTAAATTGGTTACGGTAGTTATTTTCTCGACAAATCGGAATCTCTTTTCTAATTTCTTCGGACATTTTTTTATATTTACGTTTCAAACACAAATTATAAGGGTGTTTTCTGCATTTTACTCTTAGAATGTTTTTTTTCCTTATTTTAATCAAGAGATGCATTGAAATCCAAGGCTTTAACCGTTTCATAAACTTTTTAGAGGGCAAAACTGAAGAACTATTAAGATGTGATTTTTAAGGCAATCAATAAAAATATCGTAGGCATTTGAAGCATCGGAACACGAATAAACATCTTCCCAAAACTCATAAAAAAGATTGTTTTTAAGTTTGTGGAAATTTATTTTGCGCACTTTATCAGCCGGTTTAGGATTTTCACTATTGCTTTTCTTATTATTTACAATGAGACCTATCAAACAGTGATCAGTGATCATGAAATCCAAAACAAACTTCTCACTATTTTCTAACGAAACATTTTTGAAACGACCATAGATGTGATCTAAGCATGTACCTGACACCATCCTAGTAGGTTCGTTAATAAAACATGCTAAACCATTCGCTGCTAGCAAAGCCAAGTAACTAGAAACAGTTTCACTATTTTCTAAAATATTTAAATTGAAATCTCCAACAATTACTAAATTTTTTGATTTTTCATTTTCTAAAAGATTTGCGATTTCTTGCATGTATGCTGGAACATTAAGCATATGCAATCTATATACACGCACAGAAAAACATAAGCTTCATTGTTAATTTCTATTGAGATCTTTAAAATATCAGCACTCAAAAAATCAACCAAAACTACATCGAAGATCTTGTATTCTTCTTTAATGAAGCAACCAACGCCTCCTGCAGCGTAATTTTCATTCGTTTTAGCAATAAAATTAAACCCGGGCAAAGAGTAATCGCTTTTTTCGAAATCATAAATCCAGATTTCAGACACAAAAACAATATCTGGAACGCATGTAAATGAAGCGAGATGAGTGACTAGAGATGAAAAGTTTTCTCTTAAGCTTCTAATATTCTGGTGGACAATCAAAAATTTGCCATCGCAGTAGGAACTATTTCTAAACAAGTTATCACAGCTGGTACTACTAAGATCAAGGGTTGAAAAGTCATCTATATAATTATTTTCATTATTCATTTTAAAATTATAAAAAAGGTTAGAAAAAAGTGCACTAAATAAGTGCAGGATCATTAAACGATCTTATCGAAATGACTTTACCACCCTCAACCTTTCTTACAAGAATTTTGTTATCTTTGAACCACACAAACTTGACATTTTTGTTAACTTGAGCTTGTTTTGCTTTATAATAAAGAGCTCTAGAATAATTGGTTAGAGATTCATTAATCACCCCTATTATGGAATCCGGCGAATGCTATTTAGCGTGAGTTTCAACCATTCGCGAAAATTTTGCTGTTATGGAATTCGACGAAAGGAGTTGAATGAATGTCGGTAACAAAAACTGCACTACTGACTTTTCTGTTCAACTTATTTGGTATTAGTGAATTCGCAAACCATTCGCACTCCATATAATTTTTTCCATTTCACATTCGCGACATTTTTGTAGCGAATCGAAATTCGTAAAGACAAAAACTTACTAGAAAACAGCAAACAAAACATGAAAAGTGCAAATATGTTACTTAAAATTTATGATATGGAATGTTCAGGTATTTATTTTACTTCTTTTTAAGAAAGCGGACCACAAATAGGGAAAAAATTTCGTAAAATAGTTGAGCTGATGAAAACTGAGGCCGATGTTGCAAAAAACTTGACAAAAAAGTATTTGGAGCAGCAACAATTTTGGAAAGGCTGCAAACATCACTTAATGGTATGGGTCCACCATTTATGGAGATTTTCAAATGGAAAAAAGTTTATAGAAAAATTATGATGTGTATGCAATCTAATGAGTATTTTATTTGAATGTAGGCTCTCATCCGAAACATCCAAAATACTTTTAATTTGGTATCGTAATTCTATTCGAATATATCTCGATGAGTTTTCTCTTACGTCAAAATAATATGCAATTGAATCCACTAAAAATATCACTTTTAACTTAAAACTGAAACTTGCTTTATTTTAATTTCAAATTTGTTTGCGTATCAAGTTAAATGAATTTTTTCGTTTTGTCGAAATAAATGACAGCAGCACAGAGTAGAACCACAGAGGACAGCAGTAGTGAAAAGCAATAAGGTAGTTCTTGTATTGATAATACAGCTCATTCGTCGAATTCACTAATACCAAATAAGGAGAATACGAATCTACCGCGAATCCTGTCAACTCCCCGGGAGTAAAATCCTGCGAATTCCATAATAGGCATGAATATAAATACCGGTTCCCTCGCTGCCTCTGCTTCTCCTGTTGTTGTTGCTGCAAGTGTCAACGGCACCATCAATTCCAGTCACATGCGTGTTTAGGTTTTTTTTATTTGACCTCTTTGCGCTCATTATTCTTTGTTTCATAGAAACATCGGAAAACTTCATGCAGATTATGCTTTTTGATTAAGCAGACGTTGAGAGAACACAGTTGTTGTTGTGTGATTTTGTTTCCACATTCTTAACGTAGCAATGTTCTATGTCTTTCTCCTTCACATCGATGGACAAAGCTTTGTTTATGATCTGCTGTGCTTTGTTCATTGCATTTTTGTCATTGACATTAGACACTCCAACAATTTCAATGCAATTGCTTAATAAGTTCTGCTGCTGCCAATTATATTTGCTCTCCAGAATGTTTAGTTTCTTTTTAAGCTCAGTATTTTCTGTACGTAGCTCTGCCAGCTCTTGTAGAAAACGATGGTTGGTTTCCTCCAATTTCGAAATTTTTTTGTAGATCATTTGAAGGGTACATTCGCTCTCGTTGTCTTTCGTTTGGGCTGAAGAACTGTCACCAGCAAATTGAGTGTGTGCGTTATTCAATAGATCATTGGTAGAAGGCGGTGCACTGTTGTTATTTAGCATTTGGTTGTCTGATGGTGATGCACGTACGGAACGGCGCGTCGTAAAACTGCACATTTATCACATCGAAACAGATTCCCAGTCGATTTAAAATAATCAGCGTCTACATGGGTGATATTAACGCATACCATATGAAAAAAATTCTTGCATTCACTACAATTAATCTTAGTTGAACTGTTGCGATCAATTTTTTGACGACACACGGAGCAATTCATTTTGACAAAAATTTGGGTTTAATGATTCTCAGAGATGCTCACCCCACGACCATTCAGAGAGAACTGATTGCTTTGGTATATCGAAAATCTGGTATGATTTCACCCTTTGAAATTAAATGCCCCATAAACTTAATTTGTTTCTGCCTCAACTGAATTTTGTCCGCATTGAACTTAATATTATATTTCTGAGCACGTTCCATAACTTATTCTAAAGTTTTGTCATGTTCAAGGTCATTTTCAGCTAGAATAGCCATATCATCAAAATATATGAAAAGGTTTGGGATATCTCCGAAATTTTGCACCATTTTCTTTTGAAACATTTCTGGTGCGCTATTTATACCAAATGGAACACGTTTAAACTTGAATCTACCGACCAGTGTGATAAAAGTAGTTAAGTCTGAGCTTTTATCACTATAAGTTCCATTTGCCAAAATCCGTTACTTAAATCAAGCACAGAAAATGTACATTTATTTGTTAGTCTTCCCATCACATCTTCTATTGTTGGGATAAGAAAATGTTCACGTTTTATACAAGCACTAAGCGGCTTCGGATCAAGACAAATTCGTTTTTTATAGTGCAGTGAGGGTATGGCACCTTCTTTTAATATAATAGAGCAAGTCCCCGGAAATTTACCTATGCCACTAAAATTCTCCTTATATTTCTGTAAGAACTTCTTTTTATCCTTTGGCAGACATGCTAACGATTGAACAATGTTTAAGCGTTTTATTAAATCAAACTCAATGCAAGTAAGCAAGCCCAGTAGTGGTTCAAGTGCATCATCAACAACAAGAAATTCGGCCATTTTCATTGTTCCCTTGTCAACATCAAAACATTGAATATTAATTTTATTTGCACTGTAATCGAGCACTACAAATTCAGTTTTTTTTTTTTTTCTTTTTAAAGAAAACATTCACTTTTTTTACTAAATTAAATGGTATGCAATTGACGTCAGATCCAGTGTCAATCTTGAATGTGGTTAGCCAATTAATAATTCGATAAGTTTTGGTCCACCTTATTTTATTTTTTTCATCATTGTTAGAGTTTAATCTAAAAACAATAAAATCTCTACTTAATTTACTAGTTCCATGCTCTACACTACAAATACTACCTTCGTCATTCCAGTTGAGAGTATGAACCTGCTTCTTGTTGCTAATGTTGTTGTTGTTGTAGCTATTTTTCTTCCTTGGCTGTGAATTTCCATTAGATTGATGTTCTTAATTAGATTTTGTTTTTCCCTTTTGATTGCAAAGTTTAGCGAAATGTCCCTTTCTTCCACAATTAAAGCAAATGACATCGTTTGCCTTGCAAGTGCGCATATGAGTTGGTATGAACGGTGCACCACAGTTGTAGCAAAAGCGAGATGTAGCATTGCATGCTAGAACAGTTGTTTCGTCTGAGACAGCATTTACACTTGAAGCAATATTGTTGTTTCTTCGATCAAGTAAAATTTTATTTGCATTTGCCGCTTCATAGATTTTGCACGTTTCAATGACTTTTTTTAACGGATCATCCTTTCCATCCAAAAGCTTTAGTTGAAGTTTTTTATCGTATGCACCGATTATTATACGATCACGTAATATTCAATGTTCATATGTAGCACCACATTTACAGTTGTATTCATAAAATCGCAGCTGAGTTCTTAGCTCGGTTTCAAAGTCAGCAAAAGTTTGGTTTTCTTTTTGCACAACAGTATTAAATTTATAAGATTCCATCGCAATATTTTTCCTGGGCATGCAATAATACTCGAATGCCTTTAAAACGATTTCCAATGTGATTTCAATTTGCGCAGCCCCTTTGTTCTGGTGATCACCTTCAGCTTCTTCGACATCCTCTCCTCCTTGACCGTTGATGATTTTTTATCTGTGACTTCAGATTTCTAATCTCCAAATCGTGGCGGTAAACATCCTGTGCAAGAGTTTGAGCCTTGACAGGAGTCTACTTTTTTGTTTGTAAAGTGCGTCTATTGTCGCGTTTTTGTACATGTTCGTAGAGTCATGTTGCCTTTATTTAGGAATTGTCCTGTCCATTGTACTACGGATTGCATCCTCCATACGTTGCAGGTATTCATCGATCTCAACGGCCGGCGCAATACCATTCGAACGAAGTTCCCCTGAGACGGCACCGGAAAAGCGTGGCCAACGTGTCTTACCGTAGTTGTAAGAGTGCGTCGGCACGTACTCCTCCAGTTCAACAAGGTCGTTTGGAAGCAGTATGACGGCGGCAAGTCCACAGTGGTCACTGTCGTACTCAACCGTCGTCAAACAATTTTTCGTCCGTCGAAGAATGTCGTCGGTCAGTTAAAGTCTAGAGTCTAAAAGCAATAGATACAAATAAGAGCCACTTCGAGGATATGAAGGCCTGTCAGTAGCCAGCAGATCGAATTTACACTCAATGCTGTGGAGCCCCAGCCAATTGAATAGCCGGGTGCCCCTTGGATTGGCTAATTGATTTCCCCAATCTTGGTGTTAAGCATTGTAATCACCGGCCAAGAGGAAATAGTTTTCATCCGAGTTCAGATTCAGACGAGTTTTGTAGTAGAGAGTTTTTCAATCTAATAAATAAAAAGATTAATACAATTTTAAACAATTCATTGTTTAAAATTGTATTAACCTTTGTAAACAATAAATTGTTTAAAATTGTATTAACCTTTTTATTTATCAGATTCAGACATCGAAAAAGCGTTTCGAGCTCTGTTACAAAACATGAGGTTTGAGAAGCCTCTGGCGGTGCATAGAGCGCGACCACATACAACCGCCTCCCTTGTTGGAGAGGGATGCATATGATACACGTTTCCAGCTACCGAAATCGGCGTTCTTCACCACTACATATTATTTTATGAGCAATTCCCTTACGTAAGAAGATCGCAACACCACCCGCGAGAGTCGAGTTGGGTCGGTCCCTCCTTATGATAATGTAATTGTTATCCGTCAATTTGTGATGCTGATTTTGCCTAGTTTCGCTAATCATACATACATCAGGACGTTGGTCTTTTAACAACTCAAGGAAGTTGGTTCTTCGTTCTTTCCTAACTAGCGAATTCACATTCACGGCTAGGATCTTGAAAGGCCTCTCCGGCAGCGCGCCCGTTAACCCAAAAATTGCGCAACCGAAGGCACTGCACGATAGATCAAGTCCACCCTACGCGCCTGCTTACTTATTTGCCGTGATAGTTCACTCATTTGTGCCTGAATGACACGCAGAGCGACCATCACCTCTGACTCGCCAGTCGCAGCCTTAGGCACAGATGGCTGTGTGGCCGCTTTCTGAGGAGGCTGTAGCGTTTTCCCAGCCCCCCACGCCATTTGGGCGTAAGAGACTTCGGGAACGACGGCCCTTGGAATTGGTCTGGCTGTTTGCCTTCCCTCATCCTTAGTTGCTGTTGGAGCAGCTTTTTTTGATTTTTTAATAATCTGGTATCGAGGACAACCCCGATAATTAGCAGGGTGCCCATCTCCACCACAGAGTACGCACTTCAGTAGGGTCTTGTCTTCGACCCTTGTCTCACCGAGCTTACACTCTTTGTCGTTGTGGTTCTCTCCACACTTGACGCACCTCGACTGCATTTGGCAGTTGAATGCGGCGTGCCCGAACCTTTGGCAACGAAGACATTGTAAAATGTCCCCGTGCCTGTTTAATTTTTCCCATCTTACCATCTGGTAGTCCAGGACGGAGATTTTCCTTAGACTCTCCAGACGGCTATTGGGTGATAGAGTGACGAGGAACATCGGCAATAGCCGCTTCTCCCGTCTTGCCTTGGCCGTGGTGAACGACTTGACCCCGATAAACTCGAGATCGTCGCCCGCCAACCTGCGGAGTTCAACTAAGAGCTCCTCTGGGTCAGAGGTAGGTTCTACCCCTTTCAACAACATGCATTTTGGTTTCTCCTCTTTGGGAGTAAAAGTAAAATGTTCGGTGGCCGTCACTTTCAACAAGTCCCGAACGATCTTATGGTCACCAATGTTTTCACATTGGATCGCATGCCGATCTTGACCTAATCGTTTTGTAGTGAATTTATCACCAATGGCGGACTTACATGTTTTTCGTTGCTTGCAGCTCCATTTTTAGGGTGTTAATAGGGGGCACCCTGCTTTTTTGTGTCTTCTTCTTCTGTTGCTGTGCTGGCTGCTGCTGTGCTGCCTGCTGCTGTTGTTCTGCTGGCTGCTTCTCCTGCTTTTGGGTTTGACTCTGGCTCGTTGTCGCGGCTTTTATAGCCGCGGTCCGCCGTGGCTGCTCATTGGTAGCAGTTTTCTTATTTACTTCAGCTTTTTTAGCTGTAGTCCCGCGTTGCTGCACGGGCGCAGTTTTTGTTAGTGGCTACTGCCTTATTGAATCTCGCTGAACTTTTTATACTGTTGAATTACACTCCACTTGAAAATATACTCACAGCTCAAGTCGTCAACACGTCTACTCGCGATAGCTGTTGCTGAACGACTTAGCATCTATCTAGTTGATGCTATTGCGTGCGCTGATGGCCTTATTCATCAGAATTTTCTTGCACCGTTTCCTCGATAAGATTCTGTATTATGGCGATGACTGGAATTTGAATATCAACTTTCAGAAATCGGAAACAATTGGTTGCCTTGTATTGTTCAACATTACAGCGCCAGCATGTGAAATGGAAAAAATTCGTGTGGTTGAGAGACAGTGTCTGCACGATAGTCGGAGTTCCGCTATTATATTTTTAAGTGTTTTTATTAGTTTCAATGAAACACTTAATTATCATTCATTTATTAAATCATTACATCATTTTTATCAAATTAATTTAAAATACAAAAAATTTTACGTGATTATATAACATTTAAAGTTATCAAAATCTTAAATTATTTAATTTTACATTTAATTTATATCACATTGCTTTTTAATAAGTTATTTAGACAGAATTTGATTGCATTTAAATTTGTTAAATTTTTAATTTTGTTGGGGTGTGTGGAATAGAATAGCCCTTTGTAGAACAGATTATTTTGCGTGCTTGCTCTTCTATACAGTGGAAGTCGAAAGTCCTCCAACATTCCTAAGTGGGTACCTATCGTTTTTTATGCACTGAACATTATTCTGTAAATAGGCAGGATATGGATCAAGTTTAATTTTAAAAATCATACCAAAAGCGTTATATTTAAGATGTTGTCCAACATTTAGCCACCCTAGGGATCACAACATAATAGTAGGGGAGCCCGAGATGCTAAATTTGCAGTTACTAAAGCGGGGACTTATTGGATTGTGAAGTTTACGTTCTAAAACGAAAAAAAGTGTATGGCAGATTTTCATTTTAGTGGGGCGATGGGCGTGTATGAGCTTTTAAAAATGTAAAAAAAACAGTTAAATTGAAATACTTGAGCGCGTCAGATTTTCATAGAGTATACGCGCTTTGTTTTTCTGATAACCGATATACACTTATGGTCACACAATTAAGTCATTTTTATAAAATGAGGTCTACACATCCATATATTGAATACAAATTACAACGAAAACAAAATTTGTTAAAATTCTAAATATTTAGAATCACAATAATTTAAAAAAAACAAAAAAAAAGAAATTCCACTATAACAATAAACGCTGAGCTGAACCCAAGATACACCAAAAAGACCTTAAGGCATTGCGGTGATTCTATAATGGTTTGGGGGTGTTTCATAGGCTATGGTGTCGGTCCGCTGTGTCAAATAAACGGCAAAATGACAGGAATTGACTACCGGGATATACTGGACACAAATCTTCTCGGCGACTGCCAGAACCAATTACCCAAATGATGGATCTTTCAGCACTACAATGACCCCAAACACACGTAAAGAGTTGTGAAATCTTTCCTTGAAGAGCTTAAAGTGAAAGTTTTGGGGTGGCCAACAAAGTCACCAGACTTAAACCCTATTGGGAATTTGGGGACATTCTAAAAAAAAAAGTTAAAAGTTGTGGAAAAAAAACCAACCAGCAAGACTACTCTCTGGAGTAATTTGCAGAAAGAGTGGAAAAATATTAGCGTAGAGCAATGCAAAGGTTTGGTGGACTCCATGCCAAGGAGGATATCCACCGTATCAAAACAGAAAGGCTATCCTACAAAATATTAACGATGCGGTTAAAAAAAACTATGCTTTTTATCATATTTTGCTTATTTTTTTCAGGTGACTTAATTATATGGCCACACTTATTTCATACATTATTGATTTTTTGTTAAAGCAATGACTATTGTTATAGTGGAATTTCTTTTTTTAAATTATTGTGATTCTAAATATTTAGAATTTTAAAAAATTTTGTTTTCGTTTTAATTTGTATTCAATATATGGATGTGTAGACCTCATTTTATAAAAATGACTTAATTGTGTGACCATAAGTGTTTATTAATCTGACGATTTACTGGGGGCAAATGGACGTAAAGAGAGGTTAAAAAAAAAAAAGTTATTCGAGCCTGTCAAAGTAACAATTCCTTTTTGTTTCTATTTTTTATTACTGGATGCAATAAAAAAAAACATGTAGACCTATGTACCTATATACAAATTTTGATTTGAAATTTTGTTGAAAATACTAAAAAAAAAACCTATCTGAAAGTTTGAGCACTTAGGCCGTGTCCGAATTGGGTTAAAATCTTCTACCACTGGTTAAATTTTGACGTCTGGTTAAAATGGAGGGTCTATGAAATAACTCCCACGAAATAAGTCCCACTTTTAAAAACGAAATAAGTCCCACCAAAAATTGCTATTTTGAAAGTGGGAGTTATTTCGTTTTTAAAAGTGGGACTTATTTCGTCAATTGGTGGGACTTATTTCGTTACGCGTTTTTATTTTAAGTGGGACTTATTTCATTTTGAGTGGGAATAAATTCGTTTTGTAAAGTGGGAGTTATTTCATACCCCTAAATTTATATTTTTTCTTATGCAAAAAGTTATGGTTGTCCCTTTTACGAAATGTCCAATATTTCGTAAAAGGGACAACCATAATTTTTGTCCTTATCTCTCATGGCTCTTCTTGCTTGTATGTATATGATTTTTCTTTATTATTCCTCTGCTTTGATTATTCATATTATTCGACTTGTGTTTTTTTCGAAGAGCCAAATACTTCTTCTTTGAAATCGCATTAAACAATGAAAAAGTGGGACTTATTTCGTTTATGAAATTGGGACTTAATTCATTTAAGAAATATATTATTCAAGGGGGAGTTATTTCATTTTGAGTGGGAGTTATTTCATTTCAAGTAAATTTTTAAATCATTTCATTTTGGTGGGACTTATTTCGTTTTCAAAAGTGGGACTTATTTCGTGGGAGTTATTTCATTTTTTTTAGCAATTTTTGGTGGGACTTATTTCGTTTTTAAAAGTGGGACTTATTTCGTGGGAGTTATTTCATAGACCCTAAAATGGAATCAATTTTTAATTTTTGCTGTCCGAACTGGGTTAAAATTAAATGGGTTAAATGGGATATTTAGTAAAAATTCCCCCTAGATTTAAGAAATTTCCCTATCCTTTTTTGTGTATCGTTATTCCAAAACATAAATATTTAAGACAAAATCCAGCTTGAAATGTATTAAAATACAAATTTGGCTCAAATGAAATAGAATAATTTTAAATTCATTTACTTTTGTAGGTTTTGCATCAATTATATCCCTTCATCATTAGGAACAAATCCTATTGTGTATTGCTTGTTAATGAAGTCTGCGAACACTAGTTCTCACTAGCTGCTCACTAGTTTCTTTCTTGAGAAACGTCAAAATTTAACCACTTGTGTCAAAATTTAACCTGGTCTGGAGCTGGATAATTTTTAACCCATTTTATTCACCACGCTAGTGTCAAAATTTAACCAGACGTCAAGTTTTAACCCACATTTTAACCCAATTCGGACACGGCCTTAATATTAATTTTAAGTCCTAGATCAAAAGGTGTGAAGATTTCCCATTGAAAATACACGGAAACTCTGACTTTCTATTTTTAAATTTCTATAGCTCAGCGGCATTTCATGGAATCACTTTAACCAAAGATGGTTTTTCTCAAAATTGAACGCTCTACAAAAGTGTTCTTTGTTGCAAAGTTGTTACTCATACCGGCCAGGTGGTATGGGCCACTAAACCAGATTTTTCCATAAAATTCACATTTTTTTGCAGTTATCTCATAAATAACAAAAGCTACGGAAAAATTACAAATTACAAACTTTTAGAAAATTTAGTTTCCTACAAAAAAGGTCTGTGAACCAAACTGCTAATATCAATATTAAGCGAGATATTGACCACCATATATAATACCTTTTATTGACGAATTTACCTGATCGCCCAACCAAAATGTCAGATTATATGTTTTCCGTAATCCTGATAAAATAACCTTCAAAATAAAAAAAAAAAATTATCGCGCTCGAGTATTTCGAAACATCGATTTTTTTTACATCTTTTCTCGCCTACTTGCGAAGGTCCCGCTCAAATTGTCAGATTATTGAAATATACACTCTTCTCGATGTAATCAACCTACCATCTCTTAATCTGACGCGCTCGAGTATTTCCGATGATCGACTTTTTTTTACTAATCTGACGGGCTGCCCTCAGCGAACGCCCCAACATTATGGTTGAATATATGGTAGGAGTACATTACATGGTGCAAGGTTTCTCCCCATATGATTTTCTGACGCACTCGAGTAACGCGCAAAATCCCCTCTTGGGCTCCCCTACTATAACAACTGTTGGGGTTAATCTATCACACCTTAAAATAATCCTCATTGCACGGTTTTAAAGGGTTTGTAACTTCGTTCGGTTCTGGATAGAGCATATGTATAAGATGGACGAACAATAGTTGAAGAATAGTTGTTATATATAGACAATGCACAGCTTTTCGTTAAATTTGTTCTTATACTTTAGAGGAATCTAATCTTTTGTTATATTTGAGAATACAACTTTGCAATATGAATGTCAAATTTCAGGTTATTGTCAATAATCACACCCAGATATTTTATTTCATTCACACATTCACGTTCTTCACTATTCATTTTGATACTTGCACTTAAATTTTGGCCATTTATACACATACACTTAGGGCCGGTCTGTTCAAGTGTGGTTAAATCTGTGGTTTGGTTACCAGAGATTTTGCTTAACCCGTGGTTATGGATCTATGGTTAAGGAATTGCGTCTTTTCACTATTTTTTCGGCCTTGGTTAACAAACCGTAGGTTATCGAGAAATTCCAATATTTTTCCAGTCTATCTGTCAAATTAATCACTAACCCCAATCAATGGTTATCTTTTTTGGTGACATGTGTTTATTGTCGGCAGTTCATAGTGAGTTATTTTATAATTATTCATGTTTTTTTTTTTTTCTATGTTATTCATAATTTTTGTTATTTTTGAAGAAAATGTCACAATCAAATCAACGATCTGCGAATTTCTCCAAAAGTGAAGAAGAAAAACTTGTAGCTTTGGTGTTAGAAAAAAAGAACATTTTCGAAAACAAGAAAACTGACCAATAATTCCTCGTCATCACTAACGCCACTACCATCAGAACTCCACAAATCCCAAACACAATTTCCACGTGAACTAAATTTGTAAATGAAACAGTATTTTATAAAAAAGAACTATAACAAGAATAATATTGGAGATAAAAATAATGAAAAATTAAAAACAAACGCACTCCATCACACTGAATTGTTGTATAGCCAAATGATGAGTCAAAAATAATGCGTGAAGACAGATTAACCAAACGTGAAAAGACGAAATTCCATTAAATCGATGGTTAAATAGCGTTAACCGACCAAAATCGACTGGTTAACAATTTCTCTGGTTAGTTAACCAAACCATTCATTTGTTAACCAAACCAAGGTTGAAAAGACGCATTCTATGGTAACCACTGGAAATAACCACGGGTTAAAATTAACCGAACTTGAACAGACCGGCCCTTAGGGCCGGTCTGTTCAAGTGTGGTTAAATCTGTGGTTTGGTTACCAGAGATTTTGCTTAACCCGTGGTTATGGATCTATGGTTAAGGAATTGCGTCTTTTCACTATTTTTTCGGCCTTGGTTAACAAACCGTAGGTTATCGAGAAATTCCAATATTTTTCCAGTCTATCTGTCAAATTAATCACTAACCCCAATCAATGGTTATCTTTTTTGGTGACATGTGTTTACTGTCGGCAGTTCATAGTGAGTTATTTTATAACTATTCATGTTTTTTACTTGCGATTATAGGTACTATAAGGCAAGTCTTGCAATCGTGCCGGAAAAAAAATTTGAGATAACAATTAAACATGACATTACAAAAGTGGGTCCTGCAATTCTGTCTGTCTGTCTGTGTGTCTGTGTGTCTGTCTGTCTGTCTGTATATGATTCTACAGCCTGAACCGCTGGACCGATTTTCTTAAAATTTTGCAGTTAGGGTATGTGGGGTAGCCTACAGAGGGGTTTTTGGAATTGAGTCTCTAGGTCTTGAAATAACGGTACCTGCCATACAACCGATATGATAATACTTATTTTTCTCGAAAATGGCTCCAACGATTTTGATAAAATTTTGTGTGAAGGATTAATTTTGAATTTTCTTTCTTATGATGTAAAAAAAAATTTTGGAAAAAGCTTAAGAACGGTACCTCCCATAGTACCGTTTTTTTCAAAACCGACTTTCTCGTTAATGGCTTACACGATCTTAACTAAATTTTGGATTTAAAAAGTCGTAAACTGTTAAAGAAAGACTGCATATCAATATTTAAAAAAATTTAGTTTTGGAAATTTTTATAAATTTTTTTAAAAAATTTTGATTTTTAGAAATAACTTCAAAAGTGTAACTTTGATTTTTTTTAAATTTTTTGTCAAAATAACTTCTGTCAAGATCTAAATCTTTGCATACTTGACTTTTAAAAAACAGTTTTAAAAAAAAAGTGAAAAATAAAAAACCGTTTTTTGGAAAACTGGTCCAACGATTTTGATTAAATTTTCATCATTCATTTGTATTAGCGATTGAAAAAGAATGGCGTTTTTAGATTTTGGCTTGCAACCTTTGGAATATTTAATTTAATTTTTTTTATTATTTTGCGTGATTTAATTCAATTTTCATAATTGATGTGTAGTTGGCAACCATGTACCACAAAATATAGTATGAAGATCTAGATAATACCAAAACCTTTAACTCGGCCTTTACATTTTGATATCGTATTTAGAACACAATCGCAAGTTCGACCCAGTCGTGCCCATTTTTTTTCTATGTTATTCATAATTTTTGGTATTTTTGAAGAAAATGTCACAATCAAAGCAACGCAACGATCTGCGAATTTCTCCAAAAGTGAAGAAGAAAAACTTGTAGCTTTGGTGTTAGAAAAAAAGAACATTTTCGAAAACAAGAAAACTGACCAATAATTCCTCGTCATCACTAACGCCACTACCATCAGAACTCCACAAATCCCAAACACAATTTCCACGTGAACTAAATTTGTAAATGAAACAGTATTTTATAAAAAAGAACTATAACAAGAATAATATTGGAGATAAATATAATGAAAAATTAAAAACAAACGCACTCCATCACACTGAAATGTATAGCCAAATGATGAGTCAAAAATAATGCGTGAAGACAGATTAACCAAACGTGAAAAGACGAAATTCCAGTAAATCGATGGTTAAATAGCGTTAACCGACCAAAATCGACTGGTTAACGATTTCTCTGGTTAGTTAACCAAACCATTCATTTGTTATACAAACCAAGGTTGAAAAGACGCATTCTATGGTAACCACTGGAAATAACTCTTAGGGCCGGTCTGTTCAAGTTTGGTTAATTTTAACCCGTGGTTATTTCCAGTGGTTACCATAGAATGCGTCTTTTCAACCTTGGTTTGTATAACAAATGAATGGTTTGGTTAACTAACCAGAGAAATCGTTAACCAGTCGATTTTGGTCGGTTAACGCTATTTAACCATCGATTTACTGGAATTTCGTCTTTTCACGTTTGGTTAATCTGTCTTTACGCATTATTTTCGACTCATCATTTGGCTATACATTAATTCAGTGTGATGGAGTGCGTTTGTTTTTAATTTTTCATTATATTTATCTCCAATATTATTCTTGTTATAGTTCTTTTTTTTTATACTGTTTCATTTACAAATTTATCTTCAAATTGCAAAATTATGAATAACATAGGAAAAAAAAACATGACTAATTATAAAATAACTCACTATGAACTGCCACTATGAACACCAAAAAAGATAACCATTGATTGAGGTTAGTGATTAATTTGACAGATAGACTGGAAAAATATTGGAATTTCTCGTTAACCTACGGTTTGTTAACCAAGGCCGAAAAAATAGTGAAAAGACGCAATTCCTTAACCATAGATCCATAAACACGGGTTAAGCAAAATCTCTGGTAACCAAACCACAGATTTAACCACACTTGAACAGACCGGCCCTAAGTCTTTCGAATATTTACCATAAATTTGTTCATACACAGCCAATTAGGGTAAACTGTCCCACAGTGAACCAATTTCTGCTTAACTTGATGTAGCATTTGAACTACTGGTTTATGTACAGGAAACTTTCATTGTACTTCAAGTTTGATATTTTGACTTTGTATTTCACCATAGAAATGTTAGAATATATCATGCAAAATAATTCATTTAATTCATTTTGGGCTTTCAAAAGTACGCCAAAATTGGTTCAGTGTGTACCAGGGGGTGTACACAGTGAACCAAGGGGTATTACACAGTGAGCCATTACTATACATATTCAAAAAATATTTTCAAAAAGTCTATAAAAAAGAAGAAAACGTAAAGACTTTCTCTGGAAAATTAAAACCGAAATCATTTAATTTATTAGACATTTTTATTTCGTTTTACGAGCATTTATTCATTTCTTTGAAAAAAAAAAAAAATTAAAGGACTTTTTACTTTTACTTTTATTTAAAAACTATAAAAATAAATAAATAAAAAAGTAAAAAGGAACAACAGACAAAAAACAAACACAATCCTTCACGTATTGTTCTTGCAAACTAAAATAACAAATTAATTATAAAAAAAGCAATAAAGCACTTTTAAAGTAAAATAAACATAGGAAAATGTAGGTAGGTACATAAATATATCAATGGACTCAAACTATTTAACGGGTATGGAATCCTGAACCATGGAACCATGGTTCACTGTGGGACTTGATACACTGGTTCACTTGTGGACATAGTGACTTTTTCTAAGAAAATATTAAAATAAAAAAAACTATTGCACATATTCAACTTTTATGCTGTTTTTTATATATGAAAATAACCAACAAAACATATGTAATGAAATCGCATCACTTCATAAACCACTTTTAAAATTAAAAAACAAACAAAAACCTAAATTTCTAGTTTACTCACCTGCCGAATTCACTTTTCCATGCGCACAACTGACACCGGCTAGAACACAACTTCAACTTCAGGATGTACTCAAAAAGGAATATACATATATATATATTCCAACATACCATTCCGCGCACTTTTCATTTACTTTTATGGCTTTTGTCAGCCTAAGCAACGAATTTTTTACGAAAAACGAACTCTCAAATTTCATAGCGTAACTATTAAAGTCTTCGCTTGTAATACTAGAAAAACTATTTTTATTCTCAATAATGAAACGTTCCTTATCATACTTGACATATTTTATTTTATTTGGTTTATCTTGCATGGGCTGATTTATATTTATTTTAATCCATTAAGATTCGTGATCCGAGATCTTCCAATCACTTCGCACTTTTACATCTACATCTACCGTAACGTCAGTCAGCACATAGTCAATCAAAGTTTTAGAATCGGGTGTTATCCTAGTTGGTTCTTTCACAATTTGTTGAAGCCCGATAAGGCATTCAAACTGATTAACATGATTCAACTCATAATTATTTACATTTAGGTCCTCTATATTAAAATCACCTGCTATGAACAAGTATTCGTATACAAGATATTGTATCTTATTGAGTATTTACTACAATAAATTTAAACTAAACTAAACAAACTAAACTAAACTAAATTCGTTTTCACTAATATTACTAGGTATTGTAACGGAACCTTAACTGGTTGTTCAACGACCCTTAACATCCTTCTTATCTCCCCGAGAGGAGGTGCCATTCACCGTCTCCGAAATTACTATTCGCCTTCTCTTAGCACATGTCAAGGGTCACCAAAATCCTTCACCCCTTCTTATCCCCTCAGGGCAACTCACCGTCTTACAGGATACGATCAGCCGTCTCGGGAGGCAGAAGTGAAGGGTGTTCTATCTACGTTGGCTCGACATGCTTGCTTTTGCCAGGGCTCTGCTCGTCGGGAGAATGGGTTCTTGCCAACATAGAATAGAACAGTTGTTACGATTTATCATGCCGCATAAACAACAACAAAAAAATAAATTTGCTCGATAGAGTTGGTTCCAAGAAAAAAAAAAATCCTGAGCCGAAATTCGGCCAAAAGGATAAAAAAAATTGTTCACTATGATCGGATTTCATTGATGGATTTATGAGGAAAGTGAAAAATAACCAGGAAATCTTTTTAAATGAAAGATTTTTTTTTTAGAGAGATTTTAAATCTTTTAACGGTTATGAGGACTTGGTATCGTTAGTCCTCTGTGGATATCCCCCCACGCGTCAACAAGTAACACGACCTACAGCTACCACTACCACGAAATTTGTATACGGCAACCCCTAAGGCTAAGGCCACGCAGTCAGCGATAAGCGAGCGAGCGATTGAACGATCAGCGATTAAGCGACAAAGTCGAGCGACGTGTGGCCTTTTCGTGAGCGACATTTCTTTAGCGATTAGTTGTTAAAATGCCGTTGTCAAGAGCTTGCACAGCAGAGATCAAAATTTCTATATTTACTTTAACCATCTGTTGCTCTTGACGCTAAGCGATAAACTAAAAATTAGAACAAATTTGGTGACAGAGCGACGTTTTTCAGTCGCTTAAAAAAATCGCTCATCGCTCGCTCAATGCATGGCCAGTTCAATGCAGTTTCATTTGTTTTAATTTTTTCATGTCGTTCAGTCGCTCGCTCGCTCGCTTATCGCTGACTGCGTGGCCTCGGCCTAAAATGTACAATAATTACATAACTAAACCCTTACCATCGGTTATAGTACCTTCTTCGTCGCTTACAAGTTTCTTCCATCTCCACACTCACCCCTTGAAATTTTCATAGTATCTCAACATCGTCTTGGTCACCATGTTAAACTTTCGCAATCAACATACACCGAGAAGTTCGATTTTCCGATAGTCAATTACATTTATTGAGAAAAAAAAAATCTATATATAGGTATCTCCATAGTCTTAATGCTAATTTATAATATTTTTTGTATGATCTCTTATGGATAAGCAAAACATTAAAAAACAATCCCATACCATAGACCTAATCTTTAACCAAGTGGTTATTAATATGTATATATATTTCTAGTTTTACACGTAAAACGCATGCGATAGCTTAAAGCTTATTTCTCCGTATTAGGTACAATCAAACCTGGATAAGTGAGAACTGGATAAGTGAGAAAACTCTATAAGTGAGAGTAATAGCCAGGACCCGACATTTTAAGCTCCCAAAACCTCTATTATCGAGAAACAGAAACCTCTGTAAGAGAGAGTCGTTTTTCCCTCATTGACCTCCGTAAGTGAGACTGCTACTTAACTATACCTCTCTAAGCGACAGTCGAGCAAACAAATTTAACATCTGCTATTTTATGACTCGTTCTTAACTTTCGTGGAACTTTCTACCATTGTTTTTGTATTGTTTTCTCGTCAATATTGTACCCATTCTATTTCGTGGAACTAAAAAAATTTTGTTATTTTATCGCATTCTTTTCGAATGGACACGTGTCATGTGTTTATGCAATTTTATCATTATTACATATTAACTACACTCGTTCTTGCTGTCACTTGTTATTGCTGCGTACCTCTATAATACTAGGTTTCCACTTGCCATTTTTTGAATGATGAATGACCAAAATTTCTGTCATCGAGAAAAATGACAAGTGGAAATTGCAAAAATTGACAGTCATTCAACTGACGAACAGCGTCGGTCATTTTTTGGCAGTAAATTTGAATGACAAGTGGAAATTGGCTGATTGACAAACGAAATGTCACTCCATCATTCACTGACATCGATATTTTTTTTGGCATCGTGTTGAATCTTTTGTCAATTAAGTGACGAGTTAATACACGAGATCTAAATAAACTAAATACTAATTATCTATTTGCCTCCTTGCTTGATTGATTTTTTGTTTTGTGTTTTTTCCTTTCACAAAACGGTCTTCATAAACGAATTGAGGCTCTCTGGCTTTAAGCAACATTTGATGAGAAATAACATCAATTTCGAATTCTCTGGTGGTGTCCTTTGGTGCAACAATGGAACCTTCTTTGCGCAGGATTGACACGGGGAAGATTACGCTAGAAGGCTGTCTCTCAGAGGAATACTATAAAATTAGAAACTCTTTGTACGATGATGCCATTATATAAATAAAGACTTTTTTTCACATTAAAATCGTGGAGTTTATCAATGAAAATTGGCGCTTTTGTAATTGGGAAACAAAAATCGTTCATTGTTTTCCTTTTCAAATGAATGAAAAAACAATGGCTACGATAGGAGAACACTTTCCAATAATTTTCTATTTATTTGTTAAAATCCATATTAAGAATATATTTCTCTTTATTTTTCATCGGGAGCAAACAAGGAGTAACCTTACAATCTATACGGAACCAAGTAACTACTCAATTTATAGACACCTAGAAACGAGTTCGTTCATAGCTTCTTTTCTGTTGCCGTATTCTCCACCTCGCTTGTAGCTTACACTGACCTTCTTTTGCCAACCGTCCTTTGGATTATTCATTGTAAAAGAGTATTTATTAAATGCACTTCTCAACACCTAAGGCAAACTTACCATAAACGGACTAATGAATGAGGTGACTGTGTCGAAATTTGGTCCAACAGTGAATATTTCATGAATGATGTCTTCCAAGCAAATTATTCCTTTCTCTCCAAGTTGCTCTTCAATCATGGTGTTCGATTGAAATGGGTCTATTTTCCATCAATCATGGCAAAACCTTTTCTGAACAACAGCTCGCGAATGGTAGTCAGTGATGGATACCCAAAACAAACAAGTAGCTCGGCTAGTCTCAGAAGAATTTGGTTTTCTTTTGTGTTTTTGAGAAACAAAGAACTATGACGTTTGGGCATGTTCCATGTTTGAAATATCTTTCTAGTTGTGTCGTCAAATATCTTCTTTCTAAAGAAATCAGAACTTGTAAATTGGAAAGAATAAAGAAACTGGTCCTTACTCCGCATGTCTCATTACCAGCAACAGCTTATCGTTTGTGGCATCTTCTTTTGTTAGCTTGGTTTTCCGTATGGTCTGTTTTATCCGTTTAGATGTTCGTTCAGCTTTGATAAAGCCCATAACAAACGATTCAGGTCGACGAAATTTATGATGTTCCTTCTTCTTGAAGGAACGCTTGATGCTTGATGCGCTCTGTGCATTTTTGCTCAATCACAGCTTTGTCTTGGAGGATTCTTCGTTTACGGTGAGCAAGTACTGCGACCTGCTTTTCTGGGAATTTATTACGAACAGCATATCCTTAAAATAATATAAATTTATAGTTTTTGAAACAAAACTTTATATATTAAATTAAAGGTAACTTACAACTTACTTGTCGGACATGGTTATTTCTTGTCTTTTTTTAAATAGAGAAATGGGATTACATTTACAAACAGTGCACGGTAAACACGTGTGGTAGAAAAGAAAATTGATTTCCTCTGTCTTCGATTTTTATCAGCTTGATTTTTGTCCATATCCTTATCCATAATTAATAATTTTCAATGAAATCTTTGCAACACAAAACAAAACATTCAATTGCAAGGCGGCAAATAATTGTCAGTGACAATTCACTGTCAATTCAGAAATGACAGCACAAGTGGAAATAGTGTTCATTGAGTTGACAAAACATCTTGTCAAAATTTCTTTATCAATGAAATGACAACCAATTTTTTGACAGTAAATGACACAAGGTGAAATAAACTGGCAATTGTATATATGTATATCTGACAAGATTTTGATCTGTCAAACTTAGTCATTTTAGTGACATGTGGAAACCCAGCATAAGTGAGAAACGCTACCCATGTACCTTAATTAGCGAGAAACTCGGGTTAGTGAGAAACCTCTATAAGCGAGAATGAGATTGTGCTCCCTTAAACTCTCGCTTATCCAGGTTTGAATGTATATCCTATTTCATTAAAATTTTCAAGCCTCTATAGAGTTGCATACTCTTAGGTAACTGCGTGAACACAATGCATACGCATACGCAACGGAGCCGGAGCCGCAAGAACTGTCAAAATATTAAAAAGTAGCAAATCCATTGATGTGAACACAATGCATACGCAACGCACTACGCGCCGCAAGCCGCAGACGGAAGAGTTGGCTAACTTTTAACTTTTACGTGCGTACTCAATAAAGTTGTTTTGGTTTTAAAGGCGGTAGAAGATGGACGAGTCGGAAAAAATTATTGAAGCAGTGCGAAGCCGAGAGATGTTATGGAATTTGTGTAACAGAAATTATAAAAATGTTAAAATGAAAGCCGAGGAGTGGAAAAACATATCTGAGGAATTGAATTTTTAGTTTCATAATATCCTTCGGTTTTTCTGTTTTGGTACAATGGTCGTACCCACCATCTTCGTTTTTTTTCTTTGAAATATTGTAAAGCCAGATAACAAATCTGGATTACACCCATCAAAAAAACCATCTCTTCATTTTCTCTTTCCATTCTAGCTTTTATTTTATTTTCACAAACTCAAATTTGATATACTCGTAAATTAGATTTCATGCGGTCAGTTGACATCAATACAGACTTTATGTCAAAAAACACGTACGACGTCCAGCTGCATTGTGTGCAGTTTTTAAAAAACACTACGACACAGTTTGACAGCTCTTTCAGCACCGGCTGCGTATTGCGTCTGCGGCTCCCATTGTGTTCACGCAGTAAAAGTGTTACCCCGAGAAATAAAGCTAGCGGCGAGTTCGATAGTAACACTTTCAAAATTCAATATACAGTCAAACCTGGATAAGTGAGAACTGGATAAGTGAGAAAACTCTATAAGTGAGAGTAATAGCCAGGACCAAACATTTTAAGCTCCCAAAACCTCTATTAGCGAGAAACGGAAACCTCTGTAAGAGAGAGTCGTTTTTCCCTCATTGACCTCCGTAAGTGAGACTGCTACTTAACTATACCTCTCTAAGCGAAATTCGACCAAACATCTGATTTAACATCTGCTATTTTATGACTCGTTCTTAACTTTCGTGGAACTTTCTACCATTGTTTTTGTTTTGTTTTCTCGTCAATATTGTACCCATTCTATTTCGTGGAACTAAATTTTTTTTGTTATTTTATCGCATTCTTTTCAAATGGACACGTGTCCCTGTGTTTATGTAATTTTATCATTATTACATATTAACAACATTCGTTCTTGCTGTCACTTGTTATTGCTGCGTACCTCTATAAGTGAGAAACGCTACCCATGTACCTTAATTAGTGAGAAACTCGGGTTAGTGAGAAACCTCTATAAGCGAGAATGAGATTGTGCTCCCTTGAACTCTCCAGGTTTTACTGTATAAATAACTCGAAAATTTCACTTACCCCGAGCTTTTGATAATGTATTATTATACTTGCGATCAGTAGTTGTTATTGTTATCTGATTTCATAACATATGTCTGCGACGATCCATTGAAGAGGTGCACCGCTTCAATTGTGATGACGTCGAGTGTAAGCTAATATTAAAGAGCTTTCGTTTTGTTTACCTGTTAGAATAAGATTAAATTTTAATTGTGTTCATATATCGAATTTGTTTCACATAGCCCAGTCACTTAGGGTGTTATTTAAGAATTTCCAACTAAAAATTAAATTTTTTTCTTTTTTTGAAGTGAAACTTCTTATGCGACTTGCAAACATGAAAGCGTTACACTTCCGCGTTACACTTAAGCGTTACACTTCTGCGTTACACTTAAGCGTTACACTTCCGTGTTCGATTGCATACTTTTTGAAGTGAAACTTCTTATGCGACTTGCAAACATGAAAGCGTTACACTTCCGCGTTACACTTAAGCGTTACACTTCCGCGTTACACTTAAGCGTTTTTGGCACTGCTAATAAGTTCCTGTCATCATTCCGCGCCATTCATCCCAACAATTTCATTGTAGTAAATTGTGTTTTTCGGTGGGAATATTTTGAAGAAAATCATGTCTGTGCGTGCGAAAATTATTTCAATTGCTCAGTGAATAATCGATCAGTGTTGTGTTTTCTTTTCTTCTCCAATGAAATGATAGAAAATATTTACTGCAGTTTCTTTTAATTTGTTTGATATATGTATGTATGTATGATGTACGTAGATAAGTGCTTACTAAATGTGTAAATCGATTAAGTTAAATTATTCTAACAAAAAATAATTTGTGAAGCTTCTCCTCGAATGTGTTGACTGCGTAATTTTATTTGGAAGACAATACACAAATCAGAGCTTTTGGTGATAAGATGTAAGATGTTATTCGAATTTTAAGATATTAGTGAGTATATATGTACATAGTAGTTAGTGGAGGCATAATCATGTATATATAAGCAATTTCCATTTAAGCCCGGCTCAAAAATGTTTATCATGTCTAAACATGTTATCATGTCTAAACATGTTTGATCATGTCCAAACATGTTTGTTCATGTCTAAACATGTTTGGTCATTTCTAAACATATTTGGTCATGTCTAAACGTGTTTGATCATGTCTAAACGTGTTCGATCATGTCTAAACATGTTTGATCATGTCTAAACATGTATGTTAGTGTTCTCCGTCTTCGACTTAGGTGTTAAGACTGCGGTCTTCATTAGTCTGTCAGTCAGCTTCCACTTACACTAGCCAATCAACGACAACGGTTTCAGAAAGGTTCCTGGTATTGTATCATAATTATGGATACAATACCATACATCCTCTCATATATGATACATACATACATCTTCAAAGTCCTTCTAATCTCCACCAAAAAATAAAAAAATTGTTCTATGAAATGGTGTTAAGTACCTATCCCGTGAAAGTTAACTCCGATCCATTTCTTTTCTTTTTCTTTTAAAGAAACAATATGAGTTCACTAAAAATCAATTTCTACCTCTTCCTATTTTCATTTCCACATTGGGAAGTTTCACTTCTACCGCGCGGAGGGACTCCACGCACTATTTTTTTTCTTAGTTTTCTATTATTGGGAGCTTGCTCTTTTACTTTACTATTCATTTACTTTAGGGTTAAAATTAGCCCCCATTCTGTAACTGCTATTTAATTTGCCACAGTATCCACTCATTCAAAATCTCAAAAAATTTAATCACACTAAGGGGCGGTTTTTTCAAGCTTGATTATATCTAATCAATGATTATTCCAGATGATAATCATGGATTCGGTTTGTTCACGAAATTTTTAATCAAGGAATCTCTGATCAGATTTTTTAATCAATAATTTTGATAACAATTCAATTTTTCTGGACTAGCTCCATTTAAACAACGATTAATAGAAATTCAGTTTGTTCAGGTAAGCCTGATTTGTGTTAAAATCACAGCTATTCCTTCAAAATAAAAAAATGTCAGGCTGATAAATCACAACAAATATTTTTTTGGAAATCAATAAGTATTTTCACTGAATTGTTTGAAATGGAGTAAATCTTCTTATATATAAAAATGAATCACAAAATGTGTTGGTAAGCGCATAACTCAACAACGCCTGTACCAATTTGGCCAATTCTTTTTCTGTTGTGTTTGTTATTCTAAGGAGAAGGTTTTTATGACATTAGAAATTTTAAAATTGATATTCCCACAGGAACGGGTTTGGGAACGAAAACTTAGAAACTACTAGACAGGTTTCTTAAACGATTCGAGCATTAGGGGTGCTACATTTTCCCCCTCCATCACTAATTTAGATTATATTTTTTATCTATATAATCCCACGGGCACAGAAACGGGAACGAGAACCGAAATCTTAAAGTTACTTGACCGATTTCAAAAATTCATTCAACTCTTGGATGTTACATTCATACCTCAGTGACATAGACTTATGAATGATTCCTGTCAAGGGTTGATCCCCATATTCCGAAAGGAACGGGTTGGGGAATGGAAACTTAGAAACTTACTGGACAGCTTTCTATAACCCTTCCTGCACTAGGATTGCTACATTATCCCCCTTCATTAGTAATTTAGACTATATTTCATCCCTATAATCCCACGATAACAGAAACGGGAACGAGAACGGGAACCATAAAATTATTTGACCGATTTCCAAAATGCTTTCAACTCTAGGATATTACATTATCCCTCAGTGACATGGACTTATAAATGGTTGCAGTCAAGGTTTGTTCCCCATATTCCCACAGGAACGGAATTTAAAAAATTGCACGGATATTCCGACAGGAACGGGTTTGGGAATGGAAACTTAGAAACTACTGGACAGATTTCGATAACCTTTCCTGCATGGTACCCGTGGCGTGATGGTTAGCATGTCCAGCTGCTAACCCAGAGGTTCGAGGTTCGAGTCCCAGCTGAGGCAAAAATGTTTTTACAAGATTATTGCCTTTCGCGAGAAATTGACAGATCCTCCGTTAGTAAATTCATTGCCATGAAAAGCGCTTTCTCAATTAGCTGTTCGGAACCGGCAGAAAATTGAAGGTCCCCTCCATTCCCTCACAATGCATGGTTGTGAGAAATGCGCTAGGCCCAGGGGCTCCTCGCTCTGTTTCGCCACCTTTTTTATTTATTATTCCTGCACTAGAATTGCAACATTATCCCTCTCCATTTGTATTTAATATTATATCCCTATAAGCCCACGGGAACAGAAACAGAAACAAGAAGGGGAACCATAAAGTTACTTGAGCGATTTCAAAAATTCTTTCAACTCTAGGATGTTACATTATCCCTCAGAGAATTAGGCTTATATTTCACATATTTCCACGGTAACGGAAGATTCCCACAGGACCGGGGCTGGGAACGGAAACCTAGAAACTACTGAACAGATTTCAAAAATTCTTTCGTCATTGGGATGCCACATAATCCCAAAGTAAAAACGATTATATTTCATCCCCAAGTTCCTACTTAAGCGGAAAAACGAGAACGGGAAACTAAAAACTACAGACCCGAGCAACGCCGGGTGGCTCAGCTATCTATCTATATATATATAAAAATGAATTGCTGTTCGTTAGTCTGGCTAAAACTCGAAAACGGCTGAACGGATTTATCTTATCTTGATCTTAAAATGTTCGTGTAGATCTAGGGAAGGTTTAAAAGCTTTTATTTCATCCCTATAATCCCACGCAAACAGAAACAGGAACGGGGAAGGGAACCTCAAAGTTATTTGACAGATTCCAAAAGTTCTTTCAACTCTAGGATGTTACATTATCCCTCAGTGACATAGATCTATATTTCATTCACATATTTCTACGGGAACGAAAAATTCCCTCAGAAACGGGGCCGGAAATGGAAACTTAAAAACTATTGGACAGATTTCAAAAACTCTTTCATCACTGGGTACCACATAATCCCTCAGTTACTTATTATTTCATGTCTATAATCCAACGGGAACAGAAAAAGGAAAGAGAACGGGAACCTTAAAGTTAATTAACAGATTTAAAAAACTCTTTCAACTCTAGGATGTTACATTATCCCTCAGTGACTTATATTTGATTCACATATTTCTACGGGAACGGAAGATTCCCTCAGGAACAGAGAACGGGAACTTTAAAGTCATTTGACCGATTTCAAAAAATGTAAATGATGTAACATTATCCCTCCAGAACGGGGTTTAAATAGAAACTTAGAAACAACTGGGCAGATTTAAAAAATTCTTTCGGAACTATGAAGCCACGTATAATGCATCAGTAACTTAGCGTAGATTTCATCCCTATAATCCCACGGAAACAGAAACAGGAATGAGCACGGGAGCCTTAAAACTACAGACCCGAGCAACGCCAGGCGGCTCAGCTAATTAAATAACAAATAGTAAGATTATTGGATTGTTTGTTTTTAAGAACTCTTTTGACTTTCGCCTGGTAAGAAGAAAGATTGAAACTGTTTTTAGTTAAAAGTGTTACTTTTACAATAATCCAAAACTATTTTTTCATATGAACACATTGAACTTTATTTACATTCGCAAAACAAAACGAATTGATTTAAAGTGATACTATACACTTTGACATAAGCAATGAAAGCGTCTTCTAGGCCTATTGTAGGGATAAGGATCTCGAAGGGATATAGGGTTCGAAATGAAGTCGAAGTTCTTTAGTTACTATGTAGTCAGGAAGAAATGAGTAAAGTAATAAAGGCGCGAAGAAAATTTAAATTTTGGCTCAGACCCAATAAAAGTATTGTAAAATCGCTTGGTGCTCTCTGTGACCATGTTGAACGGTGCAGATGCTGACACTTTGATGTACTCAACAAGTGTCACGAGCTTCGGCAACGGGACGGGAACAACAACATTAGCGGAAACATGGAAAATATTGAACCAATTCCCAAAAATTTTTCAATGTTTGAATGCTTCATTGCTCCTGAGTATTAAAGACAATATTTCCTTCCCATATTCTTTACGGAACGGAAACGGTAATGGCGAAATAACCAAGAAACTGGAAAGTACTTAAGCGATTACAAAAATTCTTTCACTGTTAGAATGCTTCATTGTCCCTGAGAATATATTTCATCACCATTCTCCACAGGAACGGGAACGGAAATCCAAAAAAAAAAACCACTCTACCGATTTCAATGCGTCTTTCAATTTTACAGTACTGGGCCGATTCCAAAAACTATGTCATCGTTAGAGTGCTTAACTGTTCCTAATTACATAAACTATATTTCATCCCCATTCTCCCACTAAAATGGAAACTTGGAAACTACTTAACTAAACTTACTTACTTCAATTAACGTAGGGCCTGAGCTACGCCAGGCGGGTCAGCTAGTTCTTCTATAAATTTATAAATGAAGAGATTCTACCAGATGTGCATGAAGAAAACATAGCACTTGTTGAATCAATTGATGTCGCCAGGATGAAATTAAATTCAAATCTCGATAGTTTTGACAATCAAAAAAACAGACTCTATCATGAAAAAATGTATGTATTTTCAATAATTTCCTTGATTAAGTTTTGACATATATACTAGAAAATGGAACGATTTTTAAATAACCCATGATTTGCTAACCAAACTATAAAAAAGGTGAACAAACAACACACTTTGGTATCACGGATTCTTAATCATGGATTAAGAAGAATCCTTGATAACCAAATTTCTTATTTAACCCGCTCTGAACAAACCGGCCCTAAGAGTTGCAGATCTATACAGCACAATAATATTCCATACTTCCTTTTTAATTGTTATTTTTACCGACAAAATCCAAACTTTTTTCCCGATCACTAGAGAGTCTTTATAACATGATTTGAGTTCATTCTTTATTGACACGCCACTTTGTATATTTATTCTATAGTATTATCACAGTTCATTTCTCATTTTCGAAATGAATTTTCGAACGTTGTCCACAACTTCCACTCCTATACAAACCTATATGAAAAAAATTTGTGGACAACGTTCGAAACTCATTTCGAAAATGAGAAATGAACTGTGATAATACTATAGAATAAATATACAAAGCACGCCACCAGTATGTCGAGTACTGGTTAGGTAATCCTTTGTATATTTATTCTATAGTATTATCACAGTTCATTTCTCATTTTCGAAATGAATTTTCGAACGTTGTCCACAACTTCCACTCCTATACAAACCTATATGAAAAAAATTTGTGGACAACGTTCGAAACTCATTTCGAAAATGAGAAATGAACTGTGATAATACTATAGAATAAATATACAAAGGGTAATCATAATCGTCTATAACCAGGTATGAACACTTGACAACCAGATATGGACTCTATATCTGAGGGAGGTTTCAGTTAGAAAACTATATCTATACAGGGTGATTCGCATAAGGTGTGACAAAAAGATAGGGTGTGTAGGTTGGACCTAGACAAGCAAAAAATCGTATGGGAGGGGGGGGTCCATTTTCCCCCGTTTAGGCAGGAGGGGCAATTTAAGAAAAAAGTCACTAAAAATTGGAAAAAAATTATTTAAAAATAACGGTAGTACCTACAGAGTCGTACTATAGCATTTTGAAAAGCCAAAAACTTAAACATTAATTTAAATTTGAAACTAAGTTGTTCAAGTAAATAGTTTTTGAAATATTAATTTTCAAAGTCAAAATTTTGAAAAAAAACATAATTTTTTTTCTTAAAACCACTTTTTTTTCCAAATTTTACGTTATTAAGTAGTATTTTTCTAGCTTATTTTCAATGCTCTTATTTATTTTTGATCAAACACAAAAAACCGGATGTCAAAATAACCTGTAGTTTTTGAGAAAACCAAAAACTACAAAAACGACTTTCGTGAAATTTTTTTTTTTTAAATTTTTTTTTTTCGTTATTGGACTTTTAAGTGAATTCTCAATAAAAAAAGTAAAGAGAAAATTCATCCTTTATTTCGTAAGTTCACTTAAGAATCCAATAACGAAAAAAAAATCTTAAAAAAAAAAAATTTTGACAAAAGTCGTTTTTGTAATTTTTGGTTTTCTCAAAAACTACAAGTTATTTTGACATCCGGTTTCTTGTATTTGATCAAAAATAAATAAGAGCATTAAAAATAAGCCAAAAAAATACTACTTAATTACGTAAAATTTGGAAGAAAAGTGGTTTTAAGAAAAAAAATTATGTTTTTTTTTCAAAATTTTGACTTTGAAAATTAATATTTCAAAAACTATTTACTTGAACAACTTAGTTTTAAATTTAAATTAATGTTTAAGTTTTTGGCTTTTCAAAATGCTATAGTTAGACTCTGTAGGTACTACCGTTATTTTTAAATAATTTTTTTCCAATTTTTAGTGACTTTTTTCTTAAATTGCCCCTCCCGCCTAAACGGGGGAAAATGGACCCCCCCCTCCCATACGATTTTTTGCTTGTCTAGGTCCAACCTACACACCCTATCTTTTTGTCACACCTTATGCGAATCACCCTGTATACTATATCTATATATCAGTGCCGTGGCGTGGATATTTTCAAATGGTAAGTCGAGAAAAATGAATCACCTACACAAATTTATAAGGAATAAATAGAAGGTACCTTAAATTCCAAACGTGGATTAATGGAAGCCAATTTTTCTATACTTTAAGTCATTTAGGTTAAAATTCACAATGAGCTTAAGCATAAAAAAAGAGGCTTCAAAAGAAGCCTATGTGGAAATGCAAGAAAATAAAATAAAATTTTAAGTAACGTAACTAGTATTAAAAAGAAATAAGAACTTCATTTCATTGGTTTTCCTCTTCTAAAAGGTAATCGGTTAAACAACACTCAACATTTAGCAAATCCATTCAAATAATTAAATCCAAACAGTAGTTCTCTTCGACGCGACGTTAACTTTTCACAATTTTCAGAATCTTTAGTTTTTTTTCACAGTTTTTACAAATGCACGTTGCTTAAAATTCATTTTAAACTTGCAAATAATCCAAAACAATGATCAGTAGAACAAAACAAAACAGTAAAACAAAACCGAATTCGCCGTACATTACTCGAAGGCGAAAACTGCACTATTTTTTCCAAGCAGACATTGCAGATTGCATTAAGACGAAAATTATCGTCTTATGTCGATTTCCAGTGGTACACAAAAGCACTTTAAAAAGTGCTTTTTTGTTCGAAATATGTTACATTGAGGCACTAGATCACTTTTTTTTTGCCCCGAAAAAGCACTTTTACGAATCTCGATTCAGAGGCAAGATTTACACGCACTTTCACGTACACCAACACAAAACATTTGACGTTTACCAGTTTGCAGTTTGATTATTTTGCATTTTTGGTTAAAGGACTGTGAAAGAGAGATAATAAAAATAAACAATAAACTATTTTGTGAAAATGGATCGCTCAATTTTAGCTGAAATTATCAAAATATTTATGAGTCTTCATATAGTTCTGATTCCAACGAAGAAGTGTTTAAAATTCTGAAATTCCTTACACAAAAAGAAGGGCATTCTGTGAATAATTTTGTTCAAAGTGTTGTGTACAATTATTCGGATGAGGAGGTTTCTTCCTAGTGCATTTATTAATAAAGTTTCGAAAACAATCTTTCTATGTATATAAATTGCAGAACAAAACAAACGGGAAAAGTTGGCTGTCAAAAATAGCACACATACAGTAATAAAAAAAAGAATTTTATCTTTTCTGTTCCAGTGAGCACGAAAAAAAGCACTTTTTTAGAGTGCTTTTGTTTTTGCAAAGGAAATCGACATTACTTTCTTCAATAAGAGAACGTCTATTGAAAAGGGTGGCACCGCGGTGCACCGGGGTGGAAGTTTATCGTAGGAAAGACAGGGACAAACATAAAATATGTTCTGCGCGGTGATTTTCAATGCTTTGTGTATGCTTTGTGTTTTGTGTATTGTGTGTGTATCTCGCAAATTTAAAAGTGCTTGAAGAACATTGTGTGTATGGGCAAAGATATGCTGTTGACTGCTTAGTTGTAGACTTATGTTGCTGGTTTTTTCTATGAATAAGGAACAAATTTTAAAAGGTAAGACGATAGGAATCGTGTATACAATATCTTCAATTAGAGTAAAATTACCTGTGATCCCTTGAATATTCAAAAACAAACCATTTAAACATGAAACAGACTTTTCAGAACACTGATACAGTGGTTGCTAATAGAATGCTCGACTCCTTCTAACTTCTAGCTTTTTTAAATAAACAGGACAATTATAGTCGAAGGTTTTATGACCAATATCCAAATTAAGATTTAATCTATCATTCGCAAATTCGCAATTTGCGCATTCACTTTTTTCAGGCTCTTCACAACTTCGAGAATCATGCTCACCACAACACTTTCTACAGACTGGCTTTTTTGTACACTCTTTTGATTCATGATTAAATCCTAGACAATCAAAATATCTTTTCACTTTTAAATCATCAAAAATTTTGCACCTGTCCCAACCAATATTTACTTTATCTACGCCCATGGCTACTTGAAAGCTTTTGGAATCCAATTCTACCACAGCATTGAAATATTCATATTTTCTCTCATTTTTCTTTTTTTCCATTTTCATAACTCACTCACTCTCACTCAATGATTTGTTTTGCACTTTTAGACTCTTCTTAATTTGTTTCTCATTCATTACATCACTAATACCTGTAATAAACACTTTTGGCTTTTTTAGTACCGGTATTTTAACTTCATATGTATTACCAAGCTCTTTTTCAATTGCACATTTCACTCTATCTCTTTCACCTTCATTATCACACATGATTTCAACTACTCCGTTGTTTCTTGAAGCTATATCGCCAATCATGAGGTTCGATGGGTCAACATGATTTTTCAAAACGTCCTTTGTTTTTTTCCACTTTGCTTTACCTTATGTTTTAATACGACCGGCGGACACTTTTGCAACAGACTCGCATATGTTCCTGGCTTTTCCACACTTTTTTGCTGACATTCACCATAGCTTAGTGCATTTAGTTTCTCAATCATACTGTTTACTAATTTTTCTTGTTTCGCGGCACTTTATTTGTTAGCATTCACTGATTTTAAAATTTCTTGTAGCGATTTCTCAATTACACTTTTACTGTCCAAGCAGTCATCACAAACGAAAACAATGTTTTTCTTTTACCTTATAACGTTTAAACCATATTCAGCCAAGCCCGTACACTTTTCATGAAATAAAGCTTCACAGAAACCACCGCATTTAATTTTAATTTTTGTTTTTCCCGAGAATTTATCGGTACACTTTTTACAACACTCTTCCATAGTATGTCAGCTCGATTTTTCGAATTTAGATAAAGTTTAGATCTAAATTCAAAAATATTTTGTGGACAAATTTAAATACACGTCTATATCGGTTCGCGTTCTCTCCCTCTCTCTCTCTCTCTCTCTCTCTCTCTCTCTTTTCTCTTCAAAAATAGAATCCAATGGCGCAAAATAAACCACTTGTTAACTAGGTCAACCAAGAAGTGGTTGACCTTGTCAATTTGTTCTTTCTCGACCCTCAAATTCACACACACATTAATACAATCGGCCAATAGTGTCTCGAGATTTTCGGTATCGGTTCTCTAGCATATGGAGCCTTCTGGCTGACATGCACCTCCGTTGACGAATTTCAACGAGATTTTTCACTCGCACAATTTTCCAATCACACTGAACTGAAAAAGTTGTTGGGGGTTCGTTCCAAAACTTATCCAGTTCTTGAGTCGAGATCAGACCCGTCCCATAAACTATGTCGAGAAAAATTGAAGTTCCTGAAAGTTGAAAATAATATTTCTGGGCAATCTCCCAGTTACTCTACTATATATTCTACTGAGTTAGGGGAAGGATAAAATCTTCGAAATAATAAAATAATTATGCAGATTTTGAAAAAATTTTCATTGGTTATATATTGGATTTCAGCTACATGGGTACATTCTCGTGGGCGGGCAATTGGAGGATACCTTTTCGGGTATAGATCTACTTTTAAGAACTGTAGTTCTTACTATTGAAGGCTTTACTGCTTTAAAAATAAAAATATTGTGCGAATGGTACTGTTTTGCCAATCTATCTTAATTGCAATAATTGGGAGCAAGATTTTTTCAATTTTGAAAACTTACTTCATAACTTAAATGTTAATAACATAATGCTTATTGGGGATTTCAATGCGCGTATGGCAGACGAAAAGATAGAAAATGGAATGAATATTTTTGGTGAACAATTTAAAGCAATAAGACACTCAAAAGATAAGATTATAAATGGAAACGGTAAGAAGCTATTGGAATTATTTCAGAATTATAATATATTCGTATTAAATGGGTCTTTTGATGGTGACATTATGGGGAGCTGACTTTTATTGAAGGACCCGGTTCTTCTGTAGTGGATTATTGTGGTTTTGGTGATAAACGGTCTGAAAGAGTAGTTGACCTCCATGTTGGCACACAAACTTTTTCCGATCATATGCCCATATCAGTAACACTATCTTCAGAAGAGTTGGTACTTGCTAGTGAAATGAAGCTTTTACCAAGACTTTATTGGAGGGAGCATGAAAAAGAAAAGTATCACTAACACCTTTGTCAGTTTATGGCGCAAACTGACATAAACGATGCAAGTTCAAGCCGCGACATTGATTTTTTCATTGATGCTATAAAAAACTCAACCTCTTTTGAAGAAAGAAAGTACATATGTAGCAAAAGGAAAACAGAAGTGGTTTGATACTGACTGAGAGAAATCGTTCAAACTGCTCAAACTAGCAAAACAGCGGAATGGAGAATTCTTTCGAAAAGCATACATGCAAGCTAATACTTCCTACAAGAATTTGTGCAGTTTTAAAAAGAAAGAGTTTTTCACCAAATTGGCAGATCATTTAACTAAGGTAAAAGACTCCCCATAGTTCTGGAAAATAGTTAAGGTATTGAATGGTACCAAATTTAAAATTGGAAATAATTTAGATGCCAATATTTTAGCTGATCATTTAAAAAATCTTTTGAATCCTATATCGAACAACGAGCCAATACCATTCGCTGAAAACCTAGTAACTGTAAAAGATATTGAGCAGGATATTGAATTGGAAGAGATTCGATTTGTTTTGGACAAAGCAAAGGACAATAAAGCTCCAGGAGAAGACAGAATTCCTTATGAGTTTTTTTTAAAAAGCTCCCAACATCTTCCTGGGCCATTTATCGAATGTATTTTCAAAAATACTACACACAGCAGAAGTACCGCAAAGTTTAAAGAAATCAATAGTGTTTCCAATACATAAAAATGGTGACACAAACAATGTAGAAAATTATAGGGGTATTTCATTCATGAATATTGTATCTAAAATAGGGCAGTACTGAAAAGATTTGAACGTTGGGTAGAAGAAAACAAATTACTCAGTGAATTTCAAGCAGGCTTCCGTGCAGGATACTCAACAATGGATCACCTTTTTTCTGTTCATAATATTGTAAATCACTACTTAGAAAATAGGAAGAAATTGTATGCAGTATTTATTGATCTTAAAGCGGCCTTTGACAGCATTGATCGACAAACATTATTATACAAGCTCAATTCAATCGGCATGTCTTCCAAAATCCTAAAACTATTAAAAAATATGTATGAAGAGACTGTATCGGCTGTATGGGACGGGGAACAAATGTCAGACTGGTTTGAAACAAAAAGTGGTGTTCGCCAAGGATGTTTGTTGTCCCCATTGTTGTTCGCATTGTATATAAATGACATATGTAGTTGATTTTTTACCAAATGGAATCCATATTGCAGGGCAAACAATAAGATGTATTTTATACGCAGACGATGTAATATTTTTCGCAGATTCCCCCGAAAGCTTTCAATTAATGATAAACAAATTCAGTAGTTACTGCAAGTCATGGAATTTGGTAATAAATACTTCAAAATTGAAAGTCATGATTTTTCGAACAAGGCGAGGTAGACACTGCCGAAATGAAAGATGGACTGTAAACAGGGAGCCTCTTGAAGTTGTGGAGGAATTTAATTATCTGGGTATGATTCTAACACCTAATCTAAATCCAAGAAAACATCTGCAGATTAAGCTTGCAAAAGCAGTAGCTGCAATAAATTCAACATGGAAAAATCTGTTAAGAAGTAGACTCGTTGCGCATAGCGGCATAGCGACAAGTTTAAGGTATTTGAAGCTGCTCTGAAATCAATAATGACAAATGGATCTCAAGTACCAACATTATGATGAAGTAGAAAAACTTCAACGATTTTGCCTTAAAAAAACATTTGCTCTACCACAGTCAGCGCCAAACTACATGCTACTTCTAGAAACTGGTCTTTCACCAACTTTTCTTTACACTCTAAGAATGCACTTTCAATATGTCTTAAAAATACTTACATACCCTGACGATCGACCACCAAAGATACTTGCAAAGCAAAGCATACGTTAAATCATAAGCTGGTACAGTAAATGGGAAGGGCTATCTCTGCTCTGTTTAACTCCACTACCAAGCTTAGATACACACAACGTTTATCTAAGAAATAAACAAATGAGCTATCTAGAAGTTTTGGATATAAAAATAAGATCAGATGCTATTGAGGGAGCTAAAGGCTCATCATTTTAAAAGAACTTCGATTCGTATACTTTCAAAAGACAATTTTAAGTGAAGAAGATTCTATAAGTATTTTAAATGGAGAAAATTGGAAAAACAATTATAGAGTATATATAGAGTATAGAAACACTCCAAATACTGACAAGAATTTATTAACGATTAATAGTAGATTTCAACCCAAACAGGTGCACCCTAATTTTTCGTATACGAAAACTCCATTTTTGTTTTAAAGCAAATATACAATACTTTGCATATTATTATTATTTCAAAATGTTAAAAAAAGAAGTTGTGAAATATTTTCAATAAAATTCTAGTCATAGAAAATTAAAACATAATTTTTTTAAAGATAGAACAAAAAAAACTCATATGTTTAAAACAAAATTTAATGAAAAATTTGCCATCTGGTAGACGGTTTCAAAACAAGGCCAAAAGTTATTTAAAAATTATTATTTTTAAAATTGTAGTTTAAATATTTGGAATTAAAATAAACTTAAACTAAAAACCTGATAAGAAAATTCGATGATCTAAGCTCTTTTACTATCCTAATCTCATCCGTATTGGATAATTCGCAAGTTTTATTATCACAACACCATTTGGGTAATAGATTAATTACTTAATTGTATGACCACAAGTGTATGTACATTGTACATACACATATCACAGATGTGAACAATTGAAATGGCACGTGTGAATGCCGTACTTCGTTATGAGACACACTGTGCAGCGTAGTGCAAGTGTAAACATCATCAGCCTTATTTATAAACCCATAATAGGGAGCGAATAGCGCTATGTTCCTCTTATAATACCTCTGAACAAAAAAACCTATTTATAAAACTTTTTGAACGTAACATAGAGGTAGAATATGCTGAACGCCGATTTAGGTAGTATAGCGATCTGACTGGTAGACGGCCATAGGCCAAACCATTTTAGACTTAAGTACATATATAAAATCATGTGAAATCTTTGAAATTGAAAATGAAATAAAGTCATTTAACTAACTAATTAACTAGCGACTGAATAGGTTTATGTCATCGCTATTGTGAAATGACAAGGAAATGTTAGTACGCCGGCGGATACATAGATGGGTTTCAGAGACCAGCCCCGGATCTAGGGGGGGGGGGGGGGGGGGGGTGCAGACCGGGGCACATGCCACGGGCGGCAAGTTTAGGGGGCGCGGGCGGCAAAAACAAGTTCGAAATTTGCTCCCGCTCGCCCACAGGAATCACAGAACGCTGCAGCACTTGTGTCTGCTACAATAAATCATTGCTCCCTAAAACAAAAATCACACAAGAAGAGCATCAAAACCATTTCACACTACATATTCATTACCACACCCAGCATATCTTGTGCAGGTAACGAGGGTTGCAAGCGCAAAAAAAAATTAGCTACTTTTCGGTTCCAAAACAGCAACGCTAGTTGCGATCGAGAAGTACACAATTTTTCTACCTTTCGGTTTCAAAGCAGCATCGGTTGCTGCGACCGAGAAGTGAACAACTTTTCTTTCAGATTTTTAAAGTGAATGTTAAGTGTACTCAAAAAAGTGTATGTTTCAATAATCTGACAATTTGAGTGGGGCCATAAGTCATGGCTGATTTTTAGAAATGTAAAAAAAACACGTGACCTTGAAATACACGAGCGCGTCAGATTTTTATACAGAGTTACCAACTTGATGTCTTCGTCCTCCAAGATGATAATCAGACAATTATAAGGGGGCGTACTCTTAGTCTGACGATTTGAAAGTAACAATTATTTGTTGTTTCTATTTTTTATTACTGAATGCTATAAAAAAAATATGTACCTACACATATATTATGTATTTACAAATTTTGATTTGAAATTTTGTTGAAAATACTAAATAAAATAAGCCCTGAAACTTTGAGAACTTAATATTAATTTTAAGTGCTCGATCAAGAGGTATGAAGATTTCCCATTGAAAATACACGGAAACTCTGATTTTTTATTTTTAAATTTCTATAGCTCAGCGGCATTTCATGGGATCGCTTCAACCAAAGATGGTTTTTTCTCAAAATTAAACGCTCTATAAAAATGTTCTTTTTGGCAAAGTCGTTACTCATACCGGCCAGGTGGTACGGGCCACTAAACCGGATTTTTCCATAAAATTCACGTTTTCTCGCCGTTATCCTTGCCCGTTCCGTCGCACTAATGGATGGTCTGCTCAAAATTTTACAAAAAATGAGACAAAATCCAATGGACTATTGGATAAATGAGGCTAGAGAAGTGGCTGAAAAAAGTGGTGTTGATCCTATCTTGCAAAACAAAGGAATTCCGAAACATAAAAAACATTTCGATGAGATATGTGAAGAACACTCAAACCTGTTCAACTCTTTTCTTAGGAAATATTGATGGTATTTGATCGAATCATATCAGAAATTAAAAAAAATTTGATTGTGCCACTATGTGCTGAATATGAACTTCGCTTTTCTTAATGGCTCTAATATGTTGAAAATGTCAATTGAAGAACTGCCAAAGTATGGAGCGGATCTGGCTAAAAAAAATTAGCGAGATGTGAGCACTGTCGAATTCTGTCAGGAACTCTACGTTTTTAAAGAGCAAGCTCCGCTTTTATTTGGTGACATTGAAAAAGCTAACGGTTTCTATCTCTTGCAACAGATTTATGCGCATGATTTGCAGGATGTTTTTCCAAATATTTGTGATGCCTTGCGAATTTACTCTACGCAAGCTGAGAGCGAAGTTTTAGCAAACTAAAACTAATTAAGAATTATTTGCGATCATCTATGAGCCAGGAACGCTTATCCAGTCTAGCAATCTTAGCGATAGAAAACCGATCGCATACGAATTAAATTATGATAAGGTCATAGATTTATTTGCTAAGCAAAAAGCTCGAAGAGTAAAATTGTAATTGCAAATGATACATACATTAGTAAATTTGATTTTGTCACATTTTTTTTTTAAGTCCTATCATATCTGTAAATAAATAGGATTAAAGCAGAAAAAACACCGTTTTAATTTTTTTTTTTCTGAAAGGCTTGTGTCCAGTTGTCAGTCAATTAGTGAGGATATGATAGCTGAAATAATAAAGATTAAAAAGGTTAAAGCAAATATAAAATGGTGGGGGTGGCATTTTTCAGTATTTGCCCCGCCTTTAAAAAATTGAAGATCCGGGGCTGTCAGAGACCGGTTTGTTTTCGATAGTGAAGTACACCTGTGTATTACCGCTCAATGCTATAAATTATATTATAGATTATAGATAGGTAAGATATTCACATCATAACTATAATGGTTTATAAATAAGAATTTATTCAACGAAGAATAGAGTGCTATTCACTACATAACTATTCGTCTGTTCAGAGCTATTTAGGGAAATCTAATAAATACGGCTGCCTATAAATTTAACTTTTATTTTTGTAAAGCCGAATCATAGAATGGAACGTTAAAAGTTTTCTCCTTTTCCTTTTATAGGGTAAAGTAGTTCATTTTGGTTCTTCAATTTTCGAAAAGTTGTAATACAGAAAATTTTATATTTCCTTTAACTCAGTAGAATATACATATATACATTAGGGTGGTCCTTATTTTACTTTTTGCCAAAATTGAGTGTGACGCCCCCCAAATCGATTCTAAGAAATTAAAAAAAAATTCCCTGATTTTTTCATATTTGTAGGTATCTCTAACCCTTCCTGGCCCTATTTTGATACTGGTTGTTACTAGAGCAAGGGCGATATTCGTGTCCAGTGTTGGGTAAATGGCGGATGACTGATCATTCATACGTATAATAGGTATGATAGTATTATGCGTATGATACCATATGAAAGAATAAAAGCAAAGAGGGCGCCACTGTTTTTTTAGAGGCTATAAACTGTTATTTTTTTCCTTTAAAAGCTAAAACTTCTTAATGAAATAGGGTCAGGAGGAATAGGAATAAAAGTTTGAAAAAATTAGGGAATTTTTTTTTCCTGATTTAGAACCAATTTGGGGCGTCCCCAATTCTTTTATCCTAAGGACCACTCTAATATACATACATATATACATATATTCTACTTAGTTGGGGGAAGGACAAAATTCTCTATATTACAACTTTTCGAAAATTGAAGAAACAAAATGAACTACTTTACCCTATAAAAGGAAAAGGGGAAAACTATTAACGTTTCATTCTATGATTCGGCTTTACAAAAATAAAAGTTAAACTTCGGCAGCCGTATTAATTATTTATTAGGGCTAAGCCTTACTCCATGGACTAAGTGGAAATTGCTATTAATAAAGGAAATTTTTTGTTAACTGATGACGTCTACTAAGTTATTCCACCGACGAAGGTGGATTAGCGAAGGAATAACCAACTCTTTTTTTGTTTGCAGTACCACTTCCTTCAGCAACATTCGGCCTCCACAGTGTGGCCACCAATTTTTCAGGAAGGCCAACTAACCTGACTCGCCAACAAGCAAGAATACATAGTTCTTGGTACTGCTCGTACTCCTAACAAGTACATCAAGGCATCCGGCGTACCATACTCGTCCATACGTGCGATCAGAGAGACGCGATTTCGAACGCAATCGTGGTCGCAGGAGTAGCTGTGGTTACAAGAAAAACAAATTTACTATACTTAAAGACAACTAAACTGATAAGAGTGAAAGTAATAAAACCATTTTTGTCGTGGTTAAAAGCTAAAAAACAAATTTCCATTTATTTATTATCAAGTGAACACACTGAAGGTAAATGGTTTCGTTTTTGCTTGTTGTTTGGTTAGTTGCCTTTCAAGTGGAAAGGCTCGAACTCCAAGCACTTTCTTCTATTTTGTCGATCCATTAGACGATTTTGTTCCGTTGAGACATATCAGTCTGCTGAAACAAGTTTCGTCAACAAATCTGGACCTGCAATCAAATAATCGGTATTTGCAAGTCGTCCAAATTTAGTGGAAAAAACTTACATTTACTTGGCATCTCTCCGGCCATTTAACCGGCCATAAATATTGCTATTTACAAACTAATAGCAGCGAAATATGCAAACCACATACTTGAAATTTGTTCCTCTAGAAACATAAGAATATTAACTTTCTAAATAAATATTTCAAGTCTCTTGTCAACAAGCAGCAAAAAATAAATTTCACAAAGGGAAATTCCTGGTAAACGACACTTTACTATTCCGGGATCAATTTATTTTTATTAATGAGAAATTTTAACCAATGGATTAACTCTTATTCTATGGTTTAGTGAGTCCGTAGAATAAGAGTGGAATAACCGTTTTTTATTAATATGGCTGAGGATGTTTACACTTGCACTACGCTGCTCACTGTGTCTCATACCGAAGTACGGCATTCACACGTGACATTTCAAATGTTTACATCTGTGATATGTGTATGTACATACACTTGTGGCCATTCAATTAAATAATAAATCTATTATACTAATGGTGTTGCGATAATAAAACTTGCTAATTATCCAATACGGACGACATCAGGGTAATAAAACAGCTAAGATCATCGATTTTTTTTTTTATTATTCCAAGAATTATATCCTTCCCCTAACTCAGTAGAATATATTAGTAGAGTAACTGTGAGATTTCCCAAATGTATTTTTTTCAACTTTCAGGAACTTTCGTTTTTCTCGACATAGTTTATGGGACGGGTCTGATCTCGACTCAAGAACTGGATAAGTTTTGGAACAAACCCCCAACAACTTTTTCAGTTCAGTGTGATTGGAAAATTGTGCGAGTGAAAAGTTTCGCTAAAATTCGTCAACGGAGGTGCATGTCAGCCAAAAGCCTGCATAGTGCATATGCTAGAGAACCGATACCGAAAACCTCGAGACACTAGGCGTGTTTTTTTTATGCTAGTATATAGTACAGTAAAAATTTCCCTTGGGGAACAACAACAAAACATTTTACTGTCGTAATTTTCCACAGTAAAAACAGGGATGGCATTGCTGTGGATTGATAGTTTCCAGCTTTGAAAATAAGATGGCACCACCAATGATTTCAGTTCATCAAAGTTTTTTCGAAAGGACGTGTTCAAAAAAAAAGTGGTATATGCAAAGAAATTTTTTCTCTCGATTAAAAATTAAAGAAATAAAAACTATATTCATATTGAATTTTCGCCCTGTTTCTTACCTGGTGGTGTATACATATAATACAGGATTTTGCACTAGTTCTATATTGCTGAAGCTAATAGCTTTCCTCATGGAATTATTTGACTAAAAAATATAGCCCAATGCAAGAAAAAAAAACAAATCAAACAAAGCAGTAAAAAATGGTCAAAAGGGAAAGATATATGTATGAAAACTAAACATTCTTCAATAGAAATTCAAGTTTGGGACTAGCAGTACGTGTTTCAACATAATTTAATTTGGGTTGTGTTTATTTGTGTGGTAATATTATAGTTCAATTTCACGGTTTTGTAAATAGAATCAACTTATTTTCTTTCTAAACCTATCGAAAAGACTGGTCAATAGTGTAAAATTGCTTTACCACAGGTTTGGATAAAAAATAAATTGATTCTGTTTGCCAATAGAAAATCTCATCAAAGATTAGTTTTTAATATCTTTTTACATACTCCCCGAACATACCCGAAAGTTTTTTTCAACAAAACAGCGACTTTGACATAGAGCTTTCTTCACTGCTGGACGATGCCTCCAAAAATAGTAAAAAAAAGAGCTGTAAGAGAGAATATGGAAAATAAGAAAAAAAAAATACAAATTCATACCTGGCTTTGTATCGTTATTCATTTGATAGAACAATTAACGAAACAAACCTGGTATAATTTTGATTTTGTTTCATCTTGAATTTAACAGGGAGCTTTGAAAAGTACCAGCAAGCTTTGACGTTGAGCTCCATTTTGTTGCTGAAAATAGAACTGAAAATACTGTGGACAGATCGTTTTTTTTTTTAACTCGAATGCTGTACTATATACTAGCTTAAAAAAAAAACGCCTACTATTGGCCGATTGTGTGAATGTGTGTGTGAATTTGAGGGTCGAGAAAGGACAAATTGACAACGTCAACCACTTCTAGGTTGACCTAGTTAACAAATGGTTTATTTTGCGCTATTGGAATTTTTTTTTGAAGAGAAAAAAAGAAAATAGTTTTGAGGATTAGTTTTTTTTAATCGTTATAAAAATTTGTGAAAAGTGTAGAGTCAGTGAAAATTTAGAATTGGAAGAATTGCAGACGGACAGAACGTAGAAAACTTGAAGGAGGAAGGAAAACGAGGATAAAAAAGATAAGTAGAGTTCTATAGTTTTTATGAGTGTTGTCAAAGAAAGTTTCGGTTGCGTTTTGCTTTCGATTTTAAAACTCTCAAAATTGTGAGACACGCGATCCTTTTTAATTTCATTTTAATAATTGTTCTTTAGCGGTAAAGAACAATAAACGTTTCATTCTTCAGTTACTTCTGTTTGTTTACCTCTTTAGACGGTTCCTCTCACCGTCTACAGTTGTGATTTTATATGTAGTTGAAAAGATTTGGGTTTTTAATCCAACTTCTTGTACGGTTTTCCCAACAATATTAACAAGTAAATAGCATCAATTGCCTTTTGGGAATTTAAATTTCGTGTTTCAATGGGTTCGTAATATTTCAGATTTATTTCTTGGTTTGGAAATTTCACCTCAAAATTTCCTCGCACCCACTTTTCTTAGTACACCCTGTAATGAGAAAATACTTTTACTATTCCTTTCTCAAAAATTATTAAATTGATCTACCTTTTAATTCGCGATCGACCGTTTTATTCGCGCTACTTGATCGTTTAATTTATTTGTGAACCCAACCCAGCTGAGCCTAGCCTGTGGTGTCAGCAGCCTAACTGCTGAGAGAGTCGCACTTTCATTTATCAGCGCGATTGACAACTCGTTTGTTTACCTCGCGGCACACCGGTTGTGCATTTCTTTTTCTCGTATTAAATTTTGTTTGTTTTAATTAATTCATTGAATTTGGAAAATTCATTGAATTTGGACAAATAGTTTCGTTTCATCCTGTCGCGGTAAAATTTACCGCTACAAAATGTATCCTTCGGATCCTTTTACATATCCCTTCCTCTTCTTTGTTTTTGGGTGTGGCTGCATTATTCTGGGAGAGTTAGGGGCAACCAAGGTTCCATCAGCCTATGGTATAATCACCCAGCATTCTGCAAAAAAAATCCCACGTAGGTTGCTGTGGCAAAATCGGTCAAAACTAGACCAGAAAAGGGACAGGTGGTCCCCAACGGACTTTTATGAATGTGCAGACCGGCGGTCTCACGAAAAATACTAAAATTTTCTCAGTTGCACCCAGCGAAACAGACAAGGCAACACAAAAACACTCACCACAAACATTAATGGTAGATGATCAATTCCTACCCAACGTTTTTCGTCACTTTGACAAAATTAGTATGGCCTTCTGCCCAACCTAAACTTACTTCGCCAGAAAATTTTTGAAGGTGTAAATTTCCAAACCTTGACGACGTTAAAAAAAAGATGTATTTGAATTCCCAAAGGGAAGTTTAAATAGTTTTATTGTTTTAATAGGGTGTCTGGGAAACCGTGGCAGAAACCTGGATTAAAACCCAGAATCTTTTCAATATGAAAGAAAAGTACAGAGCTCCTTTCGAGATTGACAGAAGGTCAATTCTCGAAATAAAGAAAAGTTCATAAAGTTAAGCAAAGAGTTAAGTTAAGTAAAAAAATTGGTGTGTCGTTTGAACACAGAAAAGAATTATGTAAGGAAAGTTTCCGAAATGAGAAGTAAGGAGATAGAATAAAGTAAAAAAAAAAAAAAAAACGGTCGCGAGTCCCACAATTTCGGGAAAGAAAACGGTAGGACAACGTAGGCCTAGCGGATCTAAGTTTTTGCCCAAATAAGGCGACTCTAAAAATGTACAAAAAAAAAACCCTTGAAACTGAAGGATTTTTCGAGAAAAAATCGCTATAATTTGTCGCAAGCTTTCTCCTAGATCTTTTCCCTTTCACATCCAAAAGTCAAGAGACCATAAAGATGGCGGGTTTTTCTCATCCATCCGGCATTGGCTATGCAGCCATCTTCGTCAGACCTTTAAGCGTGGTGTTGTTCGGTCTCACTTTTACTGCAGCATTCCGCCATTAGGCTAGGATGTGCGAGTGAGATATCACGAATCAACTACCCGCGGTCCTTTGCGTTCAGGTGATGTGATCACCAGTAGCCTAGTGGACGAGTTCAACCCCTAAAGAAAAACTTACTCCGAAAAATTATTTCATTCGCGCAAAGTCCACAGCCCAAACCGGCCCAAACTAAAATACAAAGAAGATATTTTCCCGGAGGACGAAGAACAGAAGAAGCTTAGTTTGAAAGCTCGAGGTACTGTCCGTAGACCTTCGTCCAGATCGTAAGAAAAGAAAGTGAGAATAAAATCGGAAACACGTCTCTAAGTGGTTCTTCCTTGATGTCAAAGTCAAATTAAATTTTAATTAAAGGTTAATTAAACCTTCAAAAATTTTCTGGCGCCCACAATTTTTACGACACCCTGACCTCTAAATTGAACATCTTATTAAAATTCACTATAATTCAATTAATCGTCCCTTTTATTCTCTAATACCGCAATCGACTTTAATAATTTCTCAATGAATGACGCAACTAGTCTGTTTTACGAGAAATTGTTGCACTGCATAAATCTTTATGTTCCCCTTTCGCGTGATAAGTCCTACTCAACATCCCCTCCCTGGTACAATCATAGACTACGTGAGCTACGAAACAAGAGAAATAAGCTCTGGAATAAATTTTTTCGTTCCCGTTTAGTTTTCGATTACTCTGATTACATTGGAGTGTTTTATAAATTTTCCAACCTCAATAAAGCTCTTTACAATGACTTTACATCCGCCACCCAAGCTAATCTAATCTCGGAGTCAAAATCGTTTTATAAGTTTATCAATTATAAAAAGAAAAATGATGGTTTCCCTCCTTCTCTTCACTACGAAAGCCAATCTTCCAACGAACCAATAACAATCGCAAATTTTTTTGCAAGTTACTTTAAACTGTCTTTTGCCCAAAAAAACCAAGATCTAGACCAGACTTACTTTTCCTATCTTCGCAATTTCTCTACAGGGCCTTCTAATCTAAGCTTTAATCAGTCAACTGTTCTTAATGGTCTCATTTTTCATTTTCAATTCATTTTTATTAAATTTTTCTTATATCTACTTACGTGCTAACAAAAATGTGTAAAACTAGCTTATATAATACCTTAATTAACTTACTGACCCTAGGCGGGTACTCTAAATTATTCAATATCTTACTACTAATGCCTTTCGGCCTTATGATAACTTATGAGCAAGAAAATTAAAAAAAAAACTTAGTTCCAAAGATCATTTTTTTTTGTGTTTTCTTAAAACTAATTAAAACTAATTAAAACTACTTAAATCTACTTAAAACTAGAGCAGCCACAGAAGCTTTTGGGTTTTTTTCGTTTTATTTGTCTTTGTATTTTGTAATTTTTTTGGTTTTTTGTATTTTGTAATTTTTTTTATGTTTTTTTTTTAGGATTTTTTGTGATTTTTTTTGTTTGCCACTGTGCCCACCCCCTATACCCTAAGACTTACACGCTAAACCTGTGTAAGCCAGCCATTGGTTGTTGCTCCGACAACCACCAGAACATTTTCGACGTTTTAACAACGTCACGACGATCGCGATCTGAAACCGCCCTACTGAACCGGAGGAGCTCTTCAGCTTCTCCGCCTACTGCGGTGACGTCTCGGTTGTAAAGGAGCCGTCGTTCTACGGACTTCCGGCAGACGTGGTAGATCAGCGGAACCGCCAACCTATCCTGAATCAGCCCTACCATATCAAAATAGAGGAACGCTTCCGGTGGGACAAATCCACTGAAGCGCGTTTTCTCCATATATTCAGTGTTGGGGTAATAAGCCCCAAAAATCAGACCATTGGTCGAGGTCATCGCTCTTGCAGTGTGACGACGAGTCAGTTTTATAATGAAGTTGTCGATCCTGTTTATTTGAGCCCCATTGTAAAGGACCTCATTAGGATAATATTTTCTGTACTCCGAATCTGGTGTTCTGTGCAATCCAAGACAGGTACACAGATACTGTCTCTCAAACACCCGAATCTTTTCCATTTGAGACGCTGTAACATTGAACCACACGGGGCACCCATAGACAATCATTGGCCTTATGAGGGCCATGTAGCAAATCACTTTCACTCTGCTATCAAGTTGACTGCTGTGAAACAGTCGCCTTGTCAGAGCAAAAGCTCCTCTAGCCCTGGCCAGAGCTGCATCCATATGTTTGCTAAAATATAGATACTGATCTAGCCAGATGCCGAGATACTTGATTACTACTTTGTTTGGCAGTTGGTTGCCATGTAGATCAACGATCACCAGCTTTCGCCAGTTCTTTCTCGTATCCCATGAGGCCCGAGCCAACGAGGTTCTAAACACAATTGTTTCCGATTTCTGGAAGTTGATTTTCAACTTCCAGTCATCGCAATATTGCTGGATCTTATCGAAGTCACGCTGCAAAAGGATTCTGATGACTTCGATCTTTGGACCTGTTCTGTACGCAATAAGGTCGTCGGCGTACGCTATAGCATGGTGAAGAAAACCAATTAGATCGCCGGTGAAAATGCTAAATAGAATAGGAGAATTCACCGCTCCTTGTTGCAGACCGTTCTGTATTTTAAAAGTTCTGGTAGAAGTTCTATTGCAACTTTTCACAACAAACGTTCTACCATGAAGCATGTCATTCAGAATATATAGTAGTGGTTTACTCACGCCATATCTGATCAAACTTATAGAAAAGACCGTCTAACCAAACGGTATCGAAAGCCTTCTCCAAGTCGCCTTAAAACCGAACTGATTTTCTGGAATAATATGTTTGTCCTCAGCCCATGTGGACAGAGCTCTATTAAGAACTTTCTCGAATACCTTGCTGATACTCGGTAGAAGACTAATTGACCGGAGATTTGCTGGATTGGAACCATCCTTCCCTTTTTTAAGGAGAGGATGGACCACTGCCGTCTTCCAACGCACTGGATAATATGCATTATTCAGCGCATTGTTGAACAACGTGGTGTATATGTCCACCGCTTCCGCAGGGAGGTTTCGCAGCACATCATTGGGTATGCCGTCGACTCCTGCTGACTTCTTTTTCTTTATTTGGTGAAAGATGTCCTCGAGGTCCATCTTAGAAACGAACAGGGTGTTATCCCCGTTTCGCTCGGCGATGACTGCATTCGCAAGTCGGTCGTCATTGAACCTAGTGAAACCAGGATTCTCGGATTGCCAATGCGAGATCTCATCTCTAAGATAGAAGTGTCCAACGAAGGCTCTATTTTCAAGGTCGTTATTCGGGCGAATACACTCATTCACCTTATATACTCGCTCGAAAACAGCACCCACCGTCTCTACCTTCTCTTGAGCATCTTCCACTATAAAGTGGTCATCATCCAAGATGGCCCCATCCGGATCTATTCCAATTGTCAGAAGTAAGTTTTTGTTCTCTGTCGTCCTTTGGAGTTTAATACTCTGAAGGTCATTTTGATCTTTTCTCCTAAAAATTTTATTTATTTCCGGAAACATACTCGGGTTGTTAGACTGTACAGCCCGAATTTTGTTGTTCCAGAAAAGAGATATAGATATTCTGTAATTTTCATTAATTAACTGTTGGAGATTTTTGATCTGTGGCTTCAGAGTTCTAATCTCCAAATCGTGTCGGTCAGTAAACCTCCTATGCAAGAGTTTGAGTCTTGACAGGAGTCTACTTTTTTGTTTGTAAAGTGCGTCTTTTGTCGCGTTTCTGTACATGTTCGTAGGGTCATGTTGCCTATATTTAGGAATTGTCCTGTCCATTGTACTACGGATTGCATCCTCCATACGTTGCAGGTACCCATCGATCTCAACGTTCGACAGATTCCTGTTGCATGGCGGCGCAATACCGTTCGAACGAAGTTCCCTTGAGACGGCACCGGAAAAGCGCGGCCAACGTGTCTTACCGTAGTTGTAAGAGTGCGTCGGCACGTACTCCTCCAGTTCCACAAGGTCGTTCGGAAGCAGTATGACGGCGGCAAGTCCACAGTGGTCACTGTCGTTTTCAACCGTCGTCAAACAATTTTTCGTCCGTCGAAGAATGTCGTCGGTCAGTCTCAGTCTTGAGTCTAAAAGCAATAGATCCAAATAAGAGCCACTTCGAGGATATGAAGGCCTGTCAGTAGCTAGCAGATCGACTTTACACTCAATGCTGTTAGACCAAGAGCTGGAAGCAAATTTTTGGAGTGGAGTGATAACCAAAAATAATGCACATGTATGTGTAGATAGACGCACCATTATATCAGATTCAACCGTCTGGCGGGTTTCTTTTTCAGCCGGGGGCGGGGGTGGGCGTTCGAAAATGGTAATTTTTCAGATTTTGAGGTCAAAGTGATAACCACATAAATGATACATCAAAAAATCAGAAAAATTCTCCTGATTACAAAAAACTCGGTCCCAGACGATTTGGTTTCAGCCTACTGCTTGCCAGACGCTTTTTAACACTTTTCAAGTGCATTTTTAAACTTAAAGCACTAATAACTTTTTTCCTATTACATTTAACCAAGAAAATAGTACGCCAAAAAATAAAAAAATTTACCCTGATTTGAAAAAAGTGTGTCTTAGACGGTTTGGTTTCAGTTTACTGCTTGCCAGACGCACTTTAACATTTTTTTAAACGGATTTTTCAACTTAAAGTACTAGTAACTTTTTTCTTATCACATGTAACCAAGAAAATGGTACGTCAAAAAATCACAAAAGTTACCCCGACTACAAAAAAGTGTGTCCAAAAGGATTTGGTTTCAGCCTTCCGTTTGCCAGACGCATTTCAACATTTTTCAAATGCATTTTTCAATTTAGCTGATAACTTTTTTCTTATCACATTTAACAAAGAAAGTGGTACGCCAAAAGATCAGAAAAATTCCCCTAGTTACAAAAAACTCGGTCTCAGAAGATTTGGTTTCAGCCTTCTGCGTGCCAGACGCATTTTAACATTTTCAAGTGCATTTTCAGATGAAAGCACTAATAACTTTTTACATATAACCAAGAAAGTGGTACGCCAAAAAATAAGAAAAGTTACCCTGATTTCAAAAAAGTGTGTCCCAGACGATTTGGTCTCAGTCTACTGCTTGCCAGACGCTCTTTAACATTTTAGTAAAATGCATTTTTATACTTAAAGTACTGATAACTTTTTTCCTATCACATATAACCAAGAAAGTGGTATGCCAAAACATCAGAAAAGTTTCGCTGATTACAAAAAAGTTGGTCCAAGACGGTTTGATTTTAGCCTTCTCCATGCCAGACGCATTTTAGCTTAAGCATGTTTATCAAATTCAATGAAAATCAAAAATTTCATTTAAATGAAATACTACAAGCAATTATTCATTGAATTTGATAAACATGCTTAAGCTAAAATACGTCTGGCATGGAGAAGGCTAAAATCAAACCGTCTTGGACCAACTTTTTTGTAATCAGCGAAACTTTTCTGATGTTTTGGCATACCACTTTCTTGGTTATATGTGATAGGAAAAAAGTTATCAGTACTTTAAGTATAAAAATGCATTTTACTAAAATGTTAAAGAGCGTCTGGCAAGCAGTAGACTGAGACCAAATCGTCTGGGACACACTTTTTTGAAATCAGGGTAGCTTTTCTTATTTTTTGGCGTACCACTTTCTTGGTTATATGTAATAGCAAAAAAGTTATTAGTGCTTTCATCTGAAAATGCACTTGAAAATGTTAAAATGCGTCTGGCACGCAGAAGGCTGAAACCAAATCTTCTGAGACCGAGTTTTTTGTAACTAGGGGAATTTTTCTGATCTTTTGGCGTACCACTTTCTTTGTTAAATGTGATAAGAAAAAAGTTATCAGCTAAATTGAAAAATGCATTTGAAAAATGTTGAAATGCGTCTGGCAAACGGAAGGCTGAAACCAAATCCTTTTGGACACACTTTTTTGTAGTCGGGGTAACTTTTGTGATTTTTTGACGTACCATTTTCTTGGTTACATGTGATAAGAAAAAAGTTATTAGTACTTTAAGTTGAAAAATCCGTTTAAAAAAATGTTAAAGTGCGTCTGGCAAGCAGTAAACTGAAACCAAACCGTCTAAGACACACTTTTTTCAAATCAGGGTAAATTTTCTTATTTTTTGGCGTACTATTTTCTTGGTTAAATGTAATAGGAAAAAAGTTATTAGTGCTTTAAGTTTAAAAATGCACTTGAAAAGTGTTAAAATGCGTCTGGCAAGCAGTAGGCTGAAACCAAATCGTCTGGAACCGAGTTTTTTGTAATCAGGAGAATTTTTCTGATTTTTTGATGTATCATTTATGTGGTTATCACTTCGACCTCAAAATCTGAAAAATTACCATTTTCGAACGCCCACCCCCGCCCCCGGCTGAAAAAGAAACCCGCCAGACGGTTGAATCTGATATAATGGTGCGTCTATCTACACATACATGTGCATTATTTTTGGTTATCACTCCACTCCAAAAATTTGCTTCCAGCTCTTAGACTATGTGGAGCCCCAGCCAATTGAATAGCTGGGTGCCCCTTGGATTGGCTATTCGATTTCCCCAATTTTGGTGTTTAGCATTGTAATCACCGGCCAAAAGGAAATAGTTTTCTTCTGAGTTCAGCTTCAGACATCGAAAAAGTGTTTCAAGCTCTGTTATAAAACATGAATTTTGAGAAGCCTCCGGCGCATAGATCGCGACCACATACAAGCGCCTCCCCTGTTGGAGAGGGATGCATACAATACACGCTGCTAGCAACTGGAATCGGCGTACTTCACCACTATATATTACCTTATGAGCAATGACCTTACGTATGAAGATCGCAACCCCACCCGCGAAAATCGAGTTGGGTCGGTCCCTCCTTACGATAATGTAATTGTTATCCGTCAATTTGTGATCCTGGTTTAGCCTAGTTTCGCTAACCATACATACATCGGGACGTTGTATGTACTTTTAACAACTCTGTTCTGACTAGGTTTTATTTGTACCAAAAAAACTAGGGAAAAAAATACTCTTAGAAAACTTTCTTAAGAAAAAGAAAACACGTCCAATTCAAATCGTTATAATTCGGTTTATATTCATTATATACTTGATCAAAGGTCAAAAGAACAAATTCTATGTTTTTATGTTTACATTTGATTTGACATTCATATTTGTGGATTGTATTTACATTTATAGTATTGTTTCATTTAACATTTCTAATTTACATATTTAAAAATCATTGTACATTCGTACATTCTCCCGCCTCCAACAATTCGAAATATCCATCTACTTATGGTGCACCCTGTTTAATCTCGAACTGTAGTACCGACTGTGCAGTTGATTCTTCTCAAATGGCCTTTGACAGTTGACTTCATTCTTCAATTGGGATAAATGACAACGGTGGTACTCCTCTTACTCATGCATACATGCAACGAAACAGAAAAACAATTAGTACATTTAATAAACGTAAATGGACAACACGATAGAATGGTACAACAGATACTACTAGTAAATTATAAAATTGTTGCCTTTCACTTAGGCATGTGTACTGTGCATCGGTAGTGTACGTTGCCTTGCGTAATTGTAATTCCATTCATCGTTTGTTTCATTCTTCCTTATTGCTTGTTTTTAAGTGAATTCAATATTATTTGCAGTGAAGTAAAGGTGTGAAGAAGCATGGTGCCGGCATGCGTTCTTTGTTAAATTTTAATCGCGATTTTTGTGAAAAGTTTTGGTTTTAATTTTTAAATAGTGTAGGTACCTATAGTGAAATTTATTCAATCTTGTTTGTTGAAGTTGCTGATTTGATAAAGTTACTGCGATGGATTGGATCTATGTTGCGTAGGAATTCCCGCAACTTTTCTCGGTTAATGGATGACATGTTGCGTGCTTCCTCATGTTCCAGGATGAGTGTTTTTTTATTTTCATTCATAAACATATTTGATTTTGATATTTTATTGAAATTTATTCGTTTTGTGTGTTATTTGTTGTTGTTGATGGTTAATTTCGTGGATGTTTAATATTATTTTAACTTTAATTTTGATTTTTGTAGAGTTCGTAGATTTGTGTGTATGTGTGTGTGGCTTGTGCAAATTTTACGATTTAATTCGCGGATTTCGGGGTTCGCGCGGTAGGTTATTTTATTTCAATAGCTGGGTACATATATATGTGTGTGTGTGTGTGTACTGTGTACAATGGCAAAGGCATTTTTGCGTGACCAAGTGCCATCTTTTTCTAGTCGGAAAGGTTCGATTTTCGACTAGAATTGTTTACATTTTTTTTTGTAAACAACTCGCGAATCTGATTCGGAAATTTTTCGCGAATTTTGTAAGTTTTATTAAGTTCTAGGAGTGTTTCAATTATTGAAAATGATGAGTGCTTTAATTCAGTGGACTGTATAATTTGTGATCTTTATAAGTTAATCAGATCTTAGTGCAAGATGGTCAAATGCATTTGCCGACGGCATTTGACATTTCGTGGTTTTTTCATTTTCTATGTGATGTGGATCGTGTTCTTTTTTTTTTGTTTTTAAAATGGCAGTGCATTTTGTGTTTTGCATAATTGCCTTTAATTTGTTAATTTAATTTGTTTAATTACAAGTATGATTTAATATCATTAATAGTGTATGCATTGTTGCAGTGCACAGGAAATTTTTTTTTTTTTTTTTATTAAAATGTGTCTTGTCGACGACAATCCTTTTTTTGTTTTGCCGACGGGAATTCGTATTCGACGTGCGGTGTTTCTCTGTTTTCGATGTTCTCCTCGCAGAGAATTTAAAAATAATGTGTTTTCCGAATTTGATTTTATATCGTAGCTTAAGTTTTTTAGAAGTTGTTTTAAGCATTCAATGTAAAGCTTAAGTGTTTTGGAATAAGTTGTGCTTAGTTCTATTATATTTTAAGTTTTATTTTGTGTGTGCGTTGTTGCAGCACAGAATTAAGATGAAGTGCATCGATTGTCTTTCATGCAACTTCTGTAAATTATTATATCTTTGAATAAAGATGATTTTAAAGAAAGTTCTTGTTTGTTTTATCATTTCTTGAACAGCTTTTCAGGTGGTTTTAAAGATGTGTTTTAAACAGCCTTCCAAATGTTACAAGATGTGTTGATTGTTGAATTGTGTGATGAATTGAATGACAAAAGGTGTTGATTTTGAGATGAGTTCGTTGATGATTTGATGTAACTTTTTTTTTTTTTTGTATAGATGGGTTGATTGCTGGGTTTTGAACGATGATGTGTTTTAACTTTTGTTTTGTACAGATGGGTTGATTGTGGTGTAGAGTGGTGACTTGAATGAAAATGTGTTGATTTCAAGTTTCGTGTGTTTTGAAAACAGCATACTTTTTTTTTTTTTTGTTGTCAATGTTTCGGTAACCAGTTTACGTTTTTGGAATTAACTTTTATACCAACGCCGATTGTTCATGGTGCTCGTTTGACGGTAAAGAACAGATTTTCGCGATAGGCCGTTTTAGGTTTCCGTTTTGTGTCTTGACCGTAACAACGCGTACGAGTCCGTCCGTTCCCGCGTGAATGTTCTCGATTCGGGCAAGGTTCCAATACGTCGGTGCAAGTCGCTCATCCTTGAGCAACACTAGGTCTCCTATTTTGGGAGCTTCTTGAACTTGAGTCCATTTCGGACGTTGCTGCAAACGTGCAAGGTATTCGGAACTCCACCTTTTCCAAAATCCTTCCGCCAGCGCTTGTACTTTTCTCCATCGGTCGATATACGTGATGTCGTTGTTGAGTTCGCCTTGTGGCACAGCGTGTAAAGATTCGCCTACGAGAAAATGCGCAGGTGTTAGCGCATTCAAATCATCTAAGCTGTCGGAGAGCGGGCATAAGGGTCTCGAATTCAAGCACGCTTCTACCTGAGTTAGAAGCGTTGTGAGCTCCTCAAAAGTCAGCCTTTCGGTTCCAACAACTCGCTTCAAATGGTATTTCACCGATTTCACTCCCGCTTCCCATAATCCACCAAAGTGTGGAGAAGCTGGGGGAATAAAGTGCCAATTTGTACCATGATTTGCAAGGTTTTCGGCAATCTCGTTCCAATCGTGCTTCGCGTCCTTCAACATTTTGACTAGTTCGTTACTAGCGCCGACGAAATTAGTTCCACAATCGCTGTATATTTGTTTGCAGCTACCTCTCCTGGCAGTAAACCGTCGAAATGCTGCTAAAAATGCTTGGGTAGTCAGATCAGACACTACTTCCAAGTGAATGGCCTTTGTTGCCAAACAGATAAACACTGCAAAATACCCTTTTAGTATTTTAGCTCCGCGAGCCTTCCAGCTTTTTATTTCGATGGGTCCTGCGTAGTCAACTCCAGTATGACTGAAAGGTCGTGACATCTGAACTCTAGGTGCAGGTAGATTCGCCATCAACTGCTGCATTTCCGATGCTTTTTGCCGGTAGCAAGAAGTGCATCTATGAAGCTGATACTTCACGCTTCGTCGTATCTGGCCAATCCAATATTTTTGACGGATGTAGTTGATCATCTGTTGGATGCCGCCATGTAAAGTGTTCTTATGGGCATCTCTGACGACCAGGTTGGTAAAATGGTGACTGTTTCGAAGTAACATCGGATGTTGCGCGTCGTAGGGGAGGAGAGAATTCTCCAAGCGTCCTCCTACTCTCAAAAGTCCTTCAGCATCAACGAATGCGTTCAAAGTCTTGAGTGATTTAGGTATTTTCGAGGTTTCCAAAATTTGTTGAAGCTCTGCTTTGAACATCTCTTTCTGTGCGGCCTTTACGGCGATGATACGCGCTGCTTCCAGTTCGTTTGGAGTAAATGGGCCATCAGAAATTGCTTTTCGTCGACATTTTGTTGCGAAACGACAACATGTGGCGATAACTCGAATCACCTTCAACAAATTCGAACAGTCGCAGATGGTTTGAAGTATGCGATCATCCTGACTGACTTGAGCACTTAGTGCCTTGACCGTACGTCGTTCCTCGTCAGTTTCGATGTCAACAGGTTGATGCGGACCATCGAAAGCCCATTGACTGCGTAAAAAATCAGGACCAATCCACCAAGTCTCCAATGACGTCAGTTCTGCTGGATACACTCCTCTAGACGCCAGATCGGCTGGGTTATGAAGCGTTGCGACATGTCCCCAGCAATCGATCCCCACTAGCCGCTGAATTTCGGATACTCTGTTGGCAACGAACGTAGTCCATTTAGCGGGAGTGGCTCGTATCCACGCGAGCGCGATGGTTGAGTCGGTCCAAGTAAACATCTTGATGTCGGGAACAGCCAAAACGTCCTTCGTATACTGCATTAACTGCGCTAACACTACTGCTCCGCAAAGTTCCAAACGTGGAAGTGTGATCGTACGCTGACTTGGAGCTACCTTCGTCTTTGCCAGGAGCAAATTAACATGGATATTCCCATCACTGTCCAGTACACGAACGTATACTACGGCACCGTATGCTTTCATAGACGCGTCACAGAATCCATGTAATTCTATATCCTTGTTGGTCTTGCTGATATAGGTCCAGCGTGGTATTCGAAGTGTCTCAATCATCGGAAGTTCTTGATGAAAAGCATCCCAATCCTTTTCCAAGGTAGCTGGAACCGGATCATCCCAATCACAACTAAGTTCCCAAAGCCGCTGCATAATTAACTTTGCCGTGATGACGCATGGTGATATCCAACCAAGTGGGTCGAAAAGTTTGGCTATGGTGGACAGCATGGACCTTTTTGTTGTGGCTTCTGATGACTGCTGCACATTTTGGTAAGAAAAGTAGTCGTCTACCGGGAACCATTTTATGCCAAGGGTTTTGACATGATTTGACATGTTGAACGGCACCTCAAAATCCAACTCTCGATCTGCTACAGGTATGTCTTCGACGAGTTCCTTCACGTTGCTTGTCCATTTTCTTAAATTGAAGCCCGCGGACGCCAGAAGTTGATTCGCTTGGTCGCGTTTTGTTCGTGCTTCTTCCACAGTATCGGCACCACTGATGAGATCGTCCACATACATATCCTCTCGGACAACCTTCGCACCCTCCGGCAAGTTTGATTCTTCATCCTCAGCTACACGCTTCAGAATTTTTATGGCAAGATATGGTGCACTTGCTGTGCCAAACGTTACCGTTTTAAGCCGATACATTTTGATTGGAGATGAACGATCGTTTCTCCACAGGATCAACTGATAGTAAGTATCCGGAATATCCACTAACACCTGTCTATACATCTTCTCGATGTCAGCCGTAAACGTGATTCTGTGGGTTCGCCATCGAAGAACCAGATCAATAATGCTCGACTGTAATTTTGGGCCCACCAAAAGTCGATCATTGAGCGAACTTCCATCCAAAGTCTTCGCTGTTGCGTCGAACACGACCCTCAGTTTCGTGGTGGAACTCGATTCCTTGAAAACTGCATGGTGAGGCAAAAAATAGTGGTATGGGGTTGCCAACACCGAGTCGCCGACGTGAATTTCTTCCATATGCTTCAGGGTTGCATATTCCTGTATGCATTTGGTATAATCTGCCCGAAGAGTTGGGTTTGCCTCCAGCCTCTTCTCCAAGTGCAGGAATCGTCGGACCGCGCTCTGCTTGCTGGGTCCCATCGCTGGAAGACATCCACCTTTGAACGGCAGCTTCACTTCATAACGCCCGTCAGGAAGGCGTCTCGTGTGTTCATCGAAATGCGCGTCGCATGCGATGTTCTCCTCAGTTTCATGTGTCTGGAACGGCAATTCTTCCATCTCCCAGAATCTCTGCAGCTGAGAATTCAGGTCAGCAGTCTGCACAAAACTGCGTATTTGCCGGGGATGTTCCGCTTGAACTTTCCCTAACACAATCCACCCTAACTGCGTCTTCTGAGCGGTTGGTCCGACTCCATCTGCAGGTCTTCTCACTTCTGGAAGGAGTATATCAGCATATACTTCGCTGCCGAGAAGTAAATTAATAGGTCCAGGAACGTGGAGATTTGGATCTGCCAACGTTAACCCTTTAAGGTGTTGCCATTTGTCAGGTATCATTTGTTGGGCCGGGAGATGGCCAGTCAGCGACTTGAAAACCAGTGCCCGCACCGCACCTCCATAAGTTGAGTTGCATGACGCAAGCTCAATATCCACGCATGTTTGCGTTGTGCCACTGCTGACCAACCCTAACCCTGACACCTCGACAAAGGTACGTCGCTTTTTCAGCTTCAATTGTTGTGCTGCATCTTCAGTGATGAAGCATGCTTCCGATCCTGGGTCGATCAGAGCTCGGAGATGGTGTTGACGACCATCGGCTGCTCGCACTTTAACAATTGCTGTCGCTAAAAGCACCTGGTGCGTTCTGCTACCATGCGACGTGTGGTAATTGAAAACTTGACCACTTGTAGAAGCTTGTTGCACTTCTCTCGGTTCAAACTCCAGCGCGTTTGCGTTAAAAGATGTGGAAACTGCATTGTTACCTCTTGAAGTTGTCGTTGACCTCGTGTTGTTGACCATATTTGCACGCACAGCTGGATGTTGGGCCACGTTAACATGCAAAAGCGTGTGGTGACGCTGTTGGCAAAAGTAACAGCATCCAGGTGAGGGGCAATCCGGCGCAAAATGCCCTAAAGAAAGGCAGTTGTCGCAAACTCTCAGGCGTCGAGCAGTCTGCTTCCTTTCCGATGTGTCCATGTTCAGGAACCGCTGACACTTCCTTATGGAATGTTGCTGCTGATTGCATAAACTGCACACTCCCGACTCCCTGTTAAAGGTTGGCCGAACTGCTGGCCTACCTACTTGCCTACTGGCTGGCTTAACTGTTGGCCTAGCTGCTGGCGTCGCAAACATCACTTTGGTGCTCTGAAAGCGAGAACGGTTGTTAGCGTGTGTCTCAGCTTTCATTTTTGACGCGGAGCACATCTCCTGCTGGTCGACAACTTCCAAAGTGCGGAAACGAATGTCCAAGAAGTCCGCAAACTCGACGAATTTCGGTAAATCTTTCCTGTTTCCTATCTTTTCTTCCCACAGCTTCTGCGTAGATGACGGCAACTTCGGTTGCAGAAACCAAATAAACACCGTGTCCCACTGATCGACCGGAACGTCCATGTTTTCCAGCGCTGACATACACTCCCGTGTTGTAAACAACAACTCCTTCAAACCAGTCGCAGTTTCCCGGGCCATAGGAGACTGCCCAAACAAAGCCTGCATCTGTACATGTACCAGGATGCGTTTGTGGTCGTAGCGCTCATTCAGCAAATCCCACGCCTTTTCATAATTTGCCGCCTCGACCGACAAATTCTGCACGAAACGCTCGGCGTCACCAACCAAACATGAATGCAGGAAGTGCAGCTTATCTATATCGGCCAGACTGCTGTTGTTGTGCACCAACGCACAAAAACGGTCGTGGAATGCTCGCCAGCTGGTATAAGCACCATCAAATTTGGGCAAGTCAATGCGGGGGAGCCGTATCTCCGACCGAGATGACGACTGTTGCGACGTTGCGTCCAAAGATGATTCCTTGACGTCCCCTGTGGGCACAGGTTTGTGCTTTTCTAGAGCCTCCATTAGTTCCACACGGTACTCAAAGGTAATGTCCATAATTTGGTTGTAAACCTCTAAAAGATCTTCCTTTTTCATAGTTGATTCCAGATGTTTACCACCGATGATAGCCTCGTTGTAGACTTTTGATGTGGCGCTCTTTTGGGGATTTTTTAAAGTTTGTAAAATCTCTTTTAATGGTCGTAAGTAAACCACTTTGAAGTTCCCCATATTTGTATGTCATTTTAAACCAATATATTTGTTTTTCAGAATACAACAAATTGAAAAAAATCTGTGCAAACTCACTTATACAATCAGCTGCAGCCGCCGTCAGTTCCTGTGTCTTCTTGAATATTATATTTGTTGCGCGACGCGATGTTGTTTCGGTTTATGTAAACGCGAAATCGGATTTAATTTACAAAAGTTCGTTATTAATCACTAAAATGATTTTATAAAAAGCACTTTCGTATGTATATATATATATATGTATATTTTTCAACTAACTAGTAGTACACACTCTATTGTTTTAAGTTTTAGTCTTAGTTTTTTCACACACACACTGTATAACAAGGTTAATAATTGTTTTTGAAAAAAAAAAAAAACGGATCGAAAGGACCAAATGTTCTGACTAGGTTTTATTTGTACCAAAAAAACTAGGGAAAAAAATACTCTTAGAAAACTTTCTTAAGAAAAAGAAAACACGTCCAATTCAAATCGTTATAATTCGGTTTATATTCATTATATACTTGATCAAAGGTCAAAAGAACAAATTCTATGTTTTTATGTTTACATTTGATTTGACATTCATATTTGTGGATTGTATTTACATTTATAGTATTGTTTCATTTAACATTTCTAATTTACATATTTAAAAATCATTGTACATTCGTACAAACTCAGAGAAGTTGGCTCGTCGTTCTACCCTAACTAGCGAATTCACATTCACGGCTAAGATCTTGAAAGGCGCCCGTATAACGGCCTTCGCCACCGTTTGACTTATAATCGTAAGTCGAATTCAGACTTACGACGCTTTCTGAGCTGGTAGACATTCCATCGTCGTCGACCTCTTCTGCTGCTCCCCTCACCTTCTGCTTACGAGGCACTAAATTTGGTTTTATTTTTAGGCACCGCCTCCTTTTAACTGCAGTTACCTCTGTTGTTGTTGCGGTTGTTGGCGCTATCGATTTTGCGGTGGTTTCCGCTGCTGTATTGTTTGTTGTTGTTGTTGTTGCTTCCAACAACGCTTTACTCGCAGAGGCATCTTTCGATGCCCCTGCCCTTTTCTCCTTTACCATTTGCTTTTCTTCCCAATTGATCACGTTTTCTACCTCTCGGTTGTGAAAAAAAGCTTCCAAAATTTTGGTCGCCTCTGAGTGGGATTTGATCCCACGACCCTCGGCTTCAGAGTCCGCCACTCTACCACTGTGCTAACTTTTCCGTTAACAAAACGATAACTAGGTTTGCACTTAAAATTGCACTCACTTGGAAAAATACTTTTACTAACACTTTCTCCGCTGAAGTCTTTCCTGCTCGAAAGTCAAAGATCGACTGCTCTGTTCTTAATGGTCTCCTTCAAACTCAAAGACGAGTATAATCCAGGTCCAGATGGCATTCCTGCTATTTTGCTTAAAAAATGTTGTTCGAGTTTCGCCCTTCCTATCACTAACCTTTTCAAACTATTTCTTTCAAGTGGTGTTTTTCCGGACTTATGGAAAATATCTGTTATTTCACCTATCCATAAAAAAGGCCCCAAAAACCTAATTTCTAACTATAGACCCATAGCCACTCTCTCATATCCCTAAGCTTTTCGAAAGCATTCTGTATGAAAAAATTAAATTAAAATACTTTCTTTCCAGTGCAAATCAAAGATATTGTCATTTGAACTGTCAAAAAGTAAACAGCAAAAAATCGCGGCTCTTAAATTTTTCATTAAAAATATAAAGTATAATTAATTTTAAAACACGTATTTTTAACACAAATAAACTGAAAACGGTTTTGAATCAATTTAGTCAATAAAAATACTAATCGTTTAACGAAAAACATTAATATTGACCTAAAACTGAAAACATACATAAATATGTATATAAGTTTTGTTTTTAATGAAACTAAGAGTTTTTATTTTCTCAAAACTTATTTATTTAGTCTTGTAACGAGAGTACCTCGTAGACTGAAGACTTTCTTAATTCTGACTAACAATATTTTATCTAGGTGCTATTTATATCTACAGTTTCGTTATCTTTATTGTTACAGCTGCATGTGCTGTGTTATCTTTATTGTTACAGCTGCATGTGCTGTGTTATCTTTATTGTTACAGCTGCATGTGCTGTGTTATCTTTTATTTTGGCTTGTTGAACATGATGTCATTCTTATCATGTTGAAGATTTGCCTCTGTTGCTGGAGTGCAATTCGGAGCGTATATAACTCCTCCCCCCTTTGAATCGCCCATCTGATGAAACTCTACGGATGGTAGATTCACGGTATTATTGGTACTGAGGCTGTTATTTTTTCTTTTTAAGCAAATGAATATTACTATTACTAAGATTAAAACTATTGATACCAATGTTAAACTATAGCTTATTGTTTTGTGCCTAGATTCTATGTTGCTTAGCTCTTTTATATTTTGTACAAATTTATATTCAATTAAATCAATATCTTTATTGTCTGTTGCAAATTTGTAATCTAATATTGGGACTATTAAGTCTCCAAGATATTCTTTTCGGTTAAATTTTTTATTCTTTACTTGAAGTTTACAATTTCTTAATTTAATCAGATAATTTCCTTTAATAGTGTAGTTTAAGTCATTACAGTTTTGTTTAATAGGAGTTTGTTCAATATTCTTTATTACGATAAATTCTCCTTCTTCTTTTATTTCTGTGTGGTTAAAATTAATTCTTTTACAATCTTTAAGTGGTTTTTGAAATATTAAATCGTTAATACATTCGTCTTTTATTAGTTCTAATTTTTCTACTTCATTTTCTGGGAAATATGTTTTATTATTTTTCTGTAAAATTATGTTTGTGATTAAGTTCAAAGTTTTATTATTAACAGGAAAATTTTGGATATAATATTTGTTATAGCGTTCAATTGTGAATTGGGGAATAGAAATTATTATTAAGATATTAACTTTGTAAACTGCTAATTTTATCTTTAGGTGTTGTAATTTATCGAACGTTATGTTATTTTCTTGAATTTCTTCAAGAGTTAAAATGTCCTGAGTTAGCATACCTGTTCTACTTGTTAAAATAATATCCTCTATTTTTTCTAAAGCATATTTTACTTGATTAATCTGATTAAAAAATTCTATTTCCGTTCTAAGGTCATTTACATCGCTTCTTTGGTTCTTTAGTTCGTTGATTAAAGTTGTCCCTCTGTTTACTGTATCTATTAGTCTTTCAAATTGTTCATTGAAATGGTCGTTAATCTTTATCTGTTGGTTGTTATTTTTTATTATTTCTTCATTGTTTTCCTCATAGGCTTTCAGTCTATTTTCTATATTCTGGTGATCTTCATCGTCCATTGTCCCAAAAAGAAACTTCATGCCTGATCCAATTAGATTTATAACTCCTCTTTTAACTATTTTATGGGGTATTAATGTTTGAATTCTAGTTTCTAATTTTGTGATTTCACTAATTTGTTTATATCGTTTGTTTGGAATCAGCCTATACTGTTCTTTAAGTTTAGATATTGCTTGCTTGTATTTGGTTAAATTTATAACGTGCACTATTGTCTTGTAATCCTCTATCAAATTAATTGATTCACTTTTTATAATCGCAAATTCTCGTGTAATTTCATACATTTGTATCTCTTGACTATGGGTCAACGTTGACAGCCATAGAAATACTGCTATTATCAATTTTAATGGAATCATTTTTAAACTGTTTCTTTCTTTTTCTAAATTGATCTTTGTGTAATTTGTGAGGGTCTCTATTTGGTCGTATTGTTATTTTGTTTTTATTAATTTCTAACACTTTCACCTTTTTGTGTTTTGTCTTCAACTTGTCGTATCGTTCTGGATTTATTATTTTTGTAAAATTAGGATCTATCTCCGTATCTTTTCTGTTTTTATTAATTTTATTTAAAACTTTTTCTTTAGTACTTTCAATTCTTTCAAATACAATTTTATTGTCTGTTCTACCAAAATGTATATCACTTGGTTTTTCCCGTGTAGTCAAATGAATAGTGTTATTATAAACCTCTATGGTACGTGTTACATTATCGACTAAATTTGGTTTTTGTTTTTCAAAAAGTCGAATGTGCTCGTTTAGAGTGGAATGTAGACGTTCTATGTCTGAGTTGCCTGTGTGGCGATAAGGCGTGGTTATATGATTCATTATATCGTTATCTTTGAGATATTGTTGTATTGTATATGAAAGAAAAGATCTATCGTTATCGGTCGTTAAGACTTTTGGATAACCTAAGCAAATGAATATCTTTGTCATTGCTGTTAATACGTCAGCTTGGGCTTTTGTTTCTAGTCTTTCTAATGCGATAAATTTAGAGAATTTATCAATGCATGTTAGGTAGTTTCCATTTCTAGGAATGGGCCAAATGTCCATGTGATAATGTATGTGGGGACCTGTTGGTGTTGGAGTTTTTTCATATGGGAGTTTTAGTGGATTTCTTTCTATTTTAAGATTGCAAGTTTCACAATTATTGATTATTTTATTTATTTTTTCTCTAAGATTTGGTGTATAATAGGTTCTAATGATTTCTAAGTACGTCTTTTCTATACCGATGTGATTGTATTTTTTGTGAGTGTTATTAATTATTTCTTCAGTTTCTGGGGAATGTAAGTTCGTTAAGTTGGACATGGTTCTGTATAGTTTTTGTTTGTAATGGTGTTGCTTCCAGTATTCTTGGAATTTTAGAAATAACTCATCGTTTGGTTCGTATCTATTTAGTGGTAAGTCATCATTATCAAAAAATATTGCGTTAGGTTTTCCTATGTCGCATTCTAAAATTATTTGTTCAAAGTCTTTAGAGGTAAAATTCTTTCTTGTAATTACTATTTGTTTTTTTCCTACGTATGGGAATGTTATTTCTCGGGAATCTACCCTTGTTGTTTTAACAATTATTTGGCGTTCAAACATATTGAGGGGTTTATCTGTTATTGGGATAAGATTTGAACTGTCTGATTCATTGCTATGCTGGGTACTCACGAGATCTTCTTCAAACGCGTTTATCTGTTCAGTTTTAATTCTTGACAAAGCATCAGCGACTTTATTTTCCTTGCCTTGGATGTATTCGATATCGAAGTCGTATTCTTCGAGTTTAATCTTCCATCGTTGTAATTTTGAATTAGGTTCTTTTAAGTTTTGGAGCCAAACTAGAGGCCTATGGTCTGTTAATATTTTGAATTTTCTACCGTAAAGGTAATGTCTAAACTGTTTGGTGGCCCAAACGATAGCTAAAAGTTCCTTCTCTATGGTTGAGTAATTACACTCATGTTTATTCAAAGTGCGTGAAGCAAAAGATAATGGTCCGTGATATTGACTTAGGACTGCACCGATAGCGAAGTTGCTAGCATCGGTTGTCAGTGTGAATTCTTTTGTAAAATCTGGGTGTCTGTTTATCAATGTATCTTGCAAAGCTATTTTTAAATTATTGAACGCGCCAATGTATTTTTCATTTTTTAAATCAATTTTAGAATCTTTCTTCAGGTACAAGGTCATAGGTTTTATTATCTTTGCATAGTCTTCTATGAACTTGCGATAGTAACCGGTAAGACCTAAAAATGATTGTATTTCTTTAATCGTAGTTGGAAGGGGAAAATCTTTAATTGTTTGAATTTTAGATGGGTTTGGTTTTATGCCTTCTGGTGTGACTATATGACCTAAAAATTCACTTTCTTTTTTAAGAAAATTGCATTTGTTTAGTGAAACTTTAAGATTAACTTTTCGTAATCTTTCAAATATTAATTTTAAGTGGTGTGTATGCTCTTGAAGGGAAGCTGAGAAAATAATAATGTCGTCTAGGTATACGTAGCATATTTTGCCAATGTAATCGCCTAAAACTTCATTCATCATCCGCTGAAATGTTGCGGGTGCATTTTTTAAACCGAATGGCATACGCATCCATTCGTAATGACCTGATAAAGTACTGAAGGCTGTTTTTTCTCGGTCTTCGGGATCAATTTCAATTTGGTAAAAACCTTTCGTAAGGTCTAGTGTGGAAAAATAGTTTGCTCGTCCCATCTTATCTAAAATATCATCTATGAGTGGGATCGGGAATTTATCTTCTTTTGTTATCTTGTTTAGTTTTCTATAGTCTATTACTATTCTCCATTCTTTATTTCCCATCTTATCTGTTTTCTTAGGTACAACCCAAATCGGAGCATTATAGGGAGAAGTTGAATGTTTAATGATACCTTGATCCAATAGTTCTTGAATCTGGTTGTTTACTTCATTTTTGTGTACTTCGGGATATCTATAGATTCTAGTAAAAATAGGAGAATTATCCTGTACTGGTATCTTATGCTTAACGTGTGATGTAAAAGAGAGATCATCGCCTTTGTGGAAGAATACGTTTGAATATTCGTTTAAAGTTTGAAATAGAATTTTTTTCTCTTCTGAATTCATGTGGTCTATATTTTTCTTTTCAAATTCGTCGAAAATAGTGTCGTGAGGCGTTAAGCCATTTAAGTGATTTATCTCCATGGAATAATCACGTTCATCTGTTTCATCAAAAAAGATTGGTATTTTAGTTCCGTTTAGTTCTAATATCTTAGTTGCATAGTCAATTTTTCCATTGTTTGGTATAAGAATGTTGTTGCCAATGATGCCGTTAAAGCTCTGACTGAAAGTCATTAACTGAAATAAACAGTCTTCAGTAACTTTCCAAATGAATTTTTCTTTTGGTAAGAGTACTTCTTTTTCAACTAAGATTGGGTTTCCTACGGTATTAATTTTTAATGGTTCTGTTCGTATTTTAATTAGATTTTGAGGAGCGTCTTTCTCGTTTAATATACTATTCGTCGCTCCTGTGTCGATTAGCATTCTTAATATCCTGCCTGCTTTTTCTATCCGAACAAAAGGCAATCCGAGGCTGGTATTTGAAAATTTTCTGTTTCATTATTTGTTTTTGGATATCCCGCAGGGTTATTATTAATATTAGTATTTGTTTCTACGTATCCCGCAGGATCAGTTTTTGGGCTTACATTTCTATTGTAGTTTACCTGCCTATTGCTTAGGTTAGGATTCCTCCTGAATTGGCTCGAGCCTGGATCGACTTCCATGGGCTCATTCCCTTGATTATTATAGTTTCTATTAGGGTTACGATTATTTTGAAATGGGGGTCTAAAGTTATTTTGATTACTGAAGTGATTGTAGGGTGGTCTAAAATTGTTCTGTCTAAAGTTGTTACTAAAATTATTTCTTAATTGTCCTGAGTTATTCTGAGAATTATTCTGGGGGTTAGTCTGAAAATTACTCTGAGGTCTAAAAGAATTATTACTATACTGTTGTGGGATGTAAAGTTTAGGTTGAAAGTTTCTATTATTCATCTGACGTTTTTGTTGGCTCTCATCAATAGGATTTGTATTAACAAAACCAGCTTCAGATAGCTGATGTAAAGCTTCTTGTAAGCTGGTAGGCTTGAGAGCAAAAAGGATGGTACGCATATGTACTGGTAGTTTTTCTTTAAAAATATTTAAAGCCGTTAAATTATTATTATTTACTTCATGTGTTTTATCTTCTTGTACACTTTTTTGATTAAGATCGCAAAGTGTTTTTTGAATGTCATTATAAAATCTAAGGATATTTCCTCTAAAACATATCTGTTCTTCATACAACTGAATGCTATTTTTAAAGCCGCCAAAATTAGAGATCAACATCGCTTTGATGTCGGTCCATTTCTGTAAGTGAGGATGTATCTCAATGCAGAGTTTAGCTTTTCCTATGAACTTCGATTTAAGGATATTAATGCACATGATTTGGCTCTGATTATCATACTCATTCAAGATTGGAATAATTCCGTCAACATTTGTAAGAAATGTGTATAAATCTTCTGTCCTCCCATCGAAAGGACTTAACTTCTCTATATATTTCAGAGGGTCGAGCGTTAAGCTCTTCTTGGCTGTAGCTAAGGACATTTTGTTAGTATTCTGGTAACTGATTTCTATTTTCAACTCACTTTTATTTTTATTTTCTGCTATAGTTTTTTCACCAAAATTATTTTCAATATTAATTTTTAATTTATTGTTTTCAAAATTTTCAAATTTATTATTTTCTAGCTTACAATTATTCTTACTGATGTGCTCAGGTATTTCCTGGTTTCTTATGTTGTTTAAATGTTGATCTGCTTCTTCTCCTGATAATGATTCTTCGTCAGTATGTCTGTAGCTAGTTTTAATCCACTTCTTAAATTTTCTGGACATCTACTCTTCTTAAGTCGGGGCTCGGATGCTGCCCTTTTCTTCTACTTTTATACTGGTCACTTTTTCTTTTTATTTTTCTACTCACACGATTTATTTTCGTATTTATTTTCTTCTTTATTTGCAATTTCTATTTTCACTTAATCTAATGTTTGTTTTGATTAGTTTTCCTCTATGGACTTTCTGACATACACCATATGCGTTGGTTGAGTCATGGACTAATCAGGATTCACTGAACAGATTTAAAATCTTTATTTTCGTTAAGGATTCTGTCTCTAGTTCACTGAATTGATTTAAATTATTTAAATGTTTTCCGTCAATGTTGGTACGGTTTTTCACTGAAATAATTAAGGATGTCGCGGTTCCGATTTTGTTATTAATTCAAATATTCGTTCAAACTTTTTCGCAGGAAAACTTTTATTTGAAAATTTAATTCACTGTACCGGAACGGATTGTAGATTTTTACAGGATAGAATCAATTTAACTCTATCCTACCGACTGCGCCAGTTTTGTTTTTAATGAAACAAAGAGTTTTTATTTTCTCAAAACTTATTTATTTAGTCTTGTAACGAGAGTACCTCGTAGACTGAAGACTTTCTTAATTCTGACTAACAATATTTTATCTAGGTGCTATTTATATCTACAGTTTCGTTATCTTTATTGTTACAGCTGCATATGCTGTGTTATCTTTATTGTTACAGCTGCATGTGCTGTGTTATCTTTATTGTTACAGCTGCATGTGCTGTGTTATCTTTTATTTTGGCTTGTTGAACATGATGTCATTCTTATCATGTTGAAGATTTGCCTCTGTTGCTGGAGTGCATTTCGGAGCGTATATAACTTATATAAACAGAGAAACACAAAGAAAAATACTTTGGTACACTGCAAATGCAAAACGCAAAAAAACGAAATTTATCCGACACATCACCCGAAATATTAGGAACCCCAAAAAAAAATATTTCACAAAAGATGTCGGTCCCATCCATATCCGTGATCGAACTTGAAGAAAGGATAGCTAGACTGTTGGACAAAAAAATATGCGAGCTCCCACAAAAGGCCGACACTGATCGTATTCTCATGCAGGTTGAAAGTCTAAAAGCACAAAACGATGTAATAACAGGCGAACTTGAACAGGTAAAAATAAAAAACGAAATACTTGAGCGACGAATCGATTATCTCGAAAAGCAAACGAAGGCAAAAAACATCATTTTTGCAATTCTCAACATCAAATGTGAGAACATAGAAGACGCCGTCAAACAGTACGCTGACCTTGTAATCGGCGAGAATAATATCTCTTCTGACGATATCACCGAACTGCCATCCAGAGGAAATCAAAAAATTTTGCTTGTAGAGACAAGGAGCAAGAATATTGCATTGAAAATGTTAAAAAACTCAAGCAAGTTGAAAGGTACTGGTGTCTATGTCAACCCAGATTACACAAAGGAGGAACAGCATAAACGTCAAAAAATCCTACAAATAAGACATGCAATCAAACAGAGACACCCGTCGGCAAATCCTATCATTCGAGGTTTAAAACTATTAGTAAACAACAAAATCTTCACGACAATCAAAGAAGGAAAATTTATCTGCGATAATGGATGCGATGGAATGGAAATACTCCAGCAAATGTTCGGAGAACTACAAGTACAACAAATAAAAACAAAACAAATAAATAAGATGTCTGGTATGTCAAAAACGTCAACACCGTACCCGAGTTCATCAGCTGTCAACCCATCAGCACCCGCCATGCCACCTGGTAGTCAATATCCATATCAACAAATGAATTGAAACAATGTTGCCGTCTGCCATAATGCAAGTACTAAATATAATACTTTTCAAAAACAAACAATTAAAAAAAAATGAATTTAAAAACATAACCATATTATCTTATAATATTTCGGGGTTAGGCAACAAATTGTTATTTTCAGACTTTTTTGAATTTGTCAAGAAACACGACATATTTTTTCTTTTTGAAACATTTGTTATGCGAGAATCATTCCATATTTACAACAAATACTTTAGCGAATTTAGGTTACAATGGGGTTCTGCTACACGTTCAGCTGACTTCGGAAGAGCCAGCGGAGGTTTTTTGTTTGGATTTAAAGAATCCAAAGTAAAAGCCACTTATATCGAAAGTAGCGATCTTGTGTATGTTAAAATAAATTATCTGAATTACCACATTCTACCATTGTATATCAACTGTAACGGTTGGCACACCATTTTCGAAAATGTAAATGAATTTCTGAACACCAATAATTTCGAAAATATAATGCTAGTAGGAGATATGAACGCCCGCACAGGTACTGCACAAATAAAAACACGACATACCGAACCATTAACGACAGAAACAATTATTTTAGAAAATAGATCCTCCATGGACGTAGTTACCAACAAAAATGGACTTGATTTTTTAGATATGTGTCATATTTATGACCTTTTTATCCTGAACGGGTGTAGCAAACAAGATCCGCAAGGTGCTTACACCTTCATAGGAGGCCCAGGAAAATCGGTAGTAGACTATTGTGCAGCTTCACCTGGTTGGAGGAAACTTATAAAATCATTCAAAATAGATAACCAAACATTTTCAGATCATATGCCACTTGTTTTAACTTTTGCAAGCAACGCCACAGAAGATAATAACATTTATACATTTACTTTACCACCAAAATTAAATTGGAAGGAAAGTGAAAAAGAAACTTACCAACATAAAATTACACAAACATTACAAAATTTAGATCATTCTGTTTTAAGTTCAGTTGAAGGAAAAATATCATTTTTAAATACGTGTATAAAAAAATCTAACCCCAATAAGCAAAATCCAAAGTTCAACAGATACAAACAGCAATGGTTTGATAACGAATGCTACAGAGCCCGAAGTTTGTCTTTTTCATTACTAAAGAAAATTAATCTGTCATCTGGTTTAAACGAAACACTTACCAAAAATTACATTGCAGCCAACAAAAACTACAAACAGTTGTGTAAATCCAAAAAAGAAATTTTTTTCCGATCAATGGCAGCAGGTCTCTCAAGCACATACAACAGTAGAGATTTTTGGTGCAAAATCAATCAGTTAAAAGGTCAGAACTTGATATGTGGGATTAAACTCAATATAAACGATCTCGCTAATTACTTTAAACTTCTTCTGAATCCTCAACCAAACCCCAATAATTTTTTGTACGCAGATCCCTATATTTTGAATGATCTCCTAGATCGAGAGATATCAATGACTGAATTGCAAACTGCGCTATATAAGGCTGCAAATAAGAAAGCACCAGGCCCTGACAGAATATCAAATGAATTTTATAAAAATGCCCCTCCTGATTTTCAATCCAGAATACTTGAGACATTCAACCATATCTTTAATTCGGGTGAGGTACCGCAAAGTTTCAGAGATTCCATTGTCTATCCCAGTGATTCCCAAAGTGGTCGATATCGACCCCTTGGGGTCGATATCAGCTTCTCGGGGGTCGACAAAAACGAAATCTGAATTTGGGGGTCGACAAGTTTTGCAATCGACCCCCTTACACATTTTCTTATTTTAAACTTTAAAGATTGTGTTGCGTTACTTTTGCAATTCTATAAATAAAAAAAAATTCCTTTTCGTACCTGTGCACTGTTTCGACAAATCGGTAGTTATGTAATTACACTTTTATTGAGGTACATTCGGTTTTCCAGTCCTAACTCTTTTTTCCCGGAAACAACAGTTGGTAGGTAGTTTAATAAAGATTATTATTAAAGATTTTAGGTTAGTGTATCTTACGATCGAAGTGCTGGGAAAACCTATTGTGTGTACTTAAAATTTTCGCAATTCCGAAAGGGTTGTTATTAATAATGTTGACCTATTTTCACTGATTATGGTTTTATTTTTTTATTTTTTGCTGTCCATTATTAAATAAAATAGTAGGCGTTGCATTTGTATAGGTAGTGTCCCTATTAGGTGGAAGTGGCTGTCAGTCAATGAGTACATTGCCTAACACACTTAGGCCGCTAGGGCCCATTGTGAGTGTCCCTATTAAGTATAAGATAAACTTCGGTTCAAACATGCTCCTGATATTTCACTATATAAGAAGCTGGTACCTAGGGTGAGAGTTCATTTGGATTTTGAAATTGGAAGATTTTAAAGTGATAATATACAGTTAAATAAATTGAATAAATCAAAGTGATTAAAATAGAATATACAAAGTGTATAGTTACCTACGTAATTACCTAAATTGCGTTACCATATATTTCTTTATTAAAAAAATATCAGGGTTAGTACCAAAAAACTTTTTAACATTTTAAACATGTATAACATATAAACTGTTATATAAATGTGATATTATAAGTAATAGTTTTAAACATTTTTTGCTAAATATTGGCGGTGTGATTGCAGACACGAAAAAAAAAATGTGGACAATACAGTTTGGACTACTTAAAGTTTGGATTTATTTTGTCTCCATCAAATCAACACTTGCCGATGTGTCTCACATTTGAAAAAATATTTAGTAACGATGCCATGAAGCCTTCAAAAATGAAGGACCACTTATCAAGAGTTCATGTTGACAAAAAAAGTAAACCATTATCATTTTTCCAAGCACTTAAGGAAAAACTGGAGAAAAGGCCCTCCATAACATCGATGTTTGCATCATCTTCTATGCAAGACGTTGATGGCTTGAGAGCGTCCTACAATATATCTCTGCCAATAGCGAAGTCGGGGAAGCCTCACACAATTGGTGAGCATCTTATTTTTCCAGCCGTTGCAATGTTTTGAATAAGCACGCTCAGGATATTATAAAAAGAATACACTTGAGCAATAACACCGTCACAGACGAATAGACGAGATGGGTCGCGACGTGGAAAACATTTTATGCAATATTGCAGACCAAGAGACGAGTCTATATTACCCGGCAATGAAGCTCTGTTGTTAGGATACGTGCGATATATCAAAGATGAAAATATGTGCTAAGAGCTGCTTTTTGCCATTTATCTGGAAACTGACACCAGAGGAGAATCCATTTTTCAGGCAGTGGAACGTTTTTCCTTAGTAGATAATAAATCCGTACAGCATAACAGCCATGGAAGAAGCCAATGTGACAATGCTGATCACCATCCAAACTGACGAAGAGCTTAAGCTAAAGTTCAACGAAAGCTACCAGAAGTTCTGGTTGCAGCGCAGCATTGAAACTCAATATACTGCATTGTACAAACATTTTGACGAAAAAAAGAAACCGTTTGAAAGTCAACGAACGCGGAGACTTGAGGCTGCAACTTACCAATATTAAATCAGATCTAGCTAGATTGGTAGAAAGTCACCAAATTCATCCATCGCATTAATTCTTAAAATCAAGAAATAATAATTTATTCTCAATTAAGAGCATGATTTTTGAAAACTTGCATTAATAAACTTTGAACTACACTTCATATTTATTGAATTCCATACCTGCTATCATCGTAATGTCATGTTTTATTGTTATCTCAAAAACTTTTCTTTCTGCACTACTGCAAAACTTGCTTAGGTACTAGGTACCTATAAAAGTAACTAAAAAACTTGAGACAGGATTTTTAAAGTGATTTTGCTTTGGGGGTCTACGGTGTCAGTTCATTTTGGAAAAGGGGTCTGTGGCTCAAAATAGTTTGGGAAACCCTGGTCTATCCCATATTCAAAAAAGGTGATGCAAATCTGCCAGATAATTACAGGGGTATATCTTTTATGAATTCAATAGTTAAAATTTTCACATCTATTTTGTTAGAACGTATCAATATATGGTTAGATCTGAATGAGATACTTAGCGAATTCCAATCTGGTTTTCGAAAAGGATACTCGACCATAGACAATATTTTTGTATTAACGTCTATTTCACAATACTTTTTGAGACAAAAAAGAAAACTGTACATATTTTTTGTGGATTTCAAGGCGGCTTTCGACTCGATCGATCGAAACGCATTATTTTACAAACTATCTCAAAAAGGATTGTCAACTAAACTCATTCGAGTTCTAAGAAATATGTACAAAAATACGCGTCAAACTGTTTGGAACGGCAAGAATACATCAGAATGGTTTGAGACAAAATCTGGAGTTAAACAGGGATGTCTCTTAAGCGCAGTACTGTTCGCGATTTTCATAGATGATATCACGTTGCAACTCCCAGCTGGTGTTCGAATTGATGACCTTGTCATAAAAATTTTACTCTATGCTGACGACATACTTCTGTTATCAGAATCCCCTCATAGCTTGCAACTTATGATTAACAGACTCTCGGAATTCTGTAAGACATGGAACCTAACCGTTAACCTTGAAAAATCAAAAATCATGATAGTCAAAAACAGGCAAACAAAGCTTCAAAACAATGAAAAATGGTATCTTGATAATAAACTTATTGAAACAGTTACCGAGTACAAATATCTTGGAATTACTTTCCACTCAAACTTGAGTATGTCTGCCCACCTACAGAAAAAATTGTTATCAGCTAAGACAATGATCAATGTTTCTTGGAGAAGTGTTATATCCCGTGCTGAAATTTCAACATCTGCCAAGTACAAAGTATTCGAAGCTATTATGCGTTCGGTCATGTGCTACAGTTGTCAAACATGGGGGTATACTTCATACGAAGAAGTTGAAAAACTGCAACGGTTTTTCCTGAAGAAGCTTTTTAATCTGCCTTCAAATACACCAAACTACGTCCTTATTCTCGAAACTGGTCTTCCCACTCTTTTTGTGCACACACTCAAACTGCACTTTGATTATATTTTAAAAGTTCTTAGTTACACACCAAAGAGAATCCCAAATAGACTTGTCAAATACACCTTTCAAACCCAAGTGGAATGGATAAAGGAATGGAAAACCTGGGCGCAAGTATGTGGTGTAGAGCTTACAATTCAGTGTGATAACCCCATTTTATTAAAGAGCCAACTTTATAAATTATTAGAAGAAGTAGATATTTTCCAGCGAAACGATAATATAAGAAAATCAATTTCCTCAACCGATAGAATACTATACCCAGAGCTGAATAATGACTTTGTAGAAAACTATTTCAACGACAAATATAGTGTGCGTGCGATATCTCTTATTTGCAAAGCAAGAAGCGAAACATTAAATCTGAATGGATCACCTTACAGAAAATCTCTAGATACGCGTTGCTCCTTGTGTAACTTAAATTCGAAGGAAGACTGTTTTCACTTCTTATCAATATGCCCTGTCTACAAAGAAATAAGAATACTCTATTTTGGAAAAACTTCTTTGTCTATGGAACAAACAAAAAACATATTGAACGGTGAAAATTGGTTAAACCTTTACCATTACCTTGAAGCAGCAACAGAATATAGAAAATTAATAGTATCGGAATATATATAAATCCAAAAAAACTTCAATTATTACCATTGCTTTAATATGTCATGTTTCACACTCTGCTCTTCATAGCTTTATGTATATAACACAATAAAAAAAAAAAAAAAATATTCTCGTTTTAGCTAAGCTAAAAACCAGCGAACTTTTTTGTACATTCAAGAATCAAGTTTTAAATTATGAAAATGTTAAAAAAAAAAATACTAACGTATCCTATTTTCGTTTTGACTAAACTAAAAGTCCTACCCCTTAGTATATTTTATTTTCGTTTTAGCTAAACTCAAAGTCAATCACAAAAAAAAAAGTTAAAATATTAAAATTTTATTTATGTATATTTACGATAAATATTTTGTTATTTTTAATTTAGGAAAAATTTCCATTTAAAAATGTCTTAATTTATTGATTTTAAGAAAAAGAAAAATTAATTATGATTATTTATCACTTTTTATTATATCAAAAATACAGTTTCAAAAGTCAATCAGGCAGACGGTAACACCACAGCCTATTATTTTACTTTTATCTTTTATTTATTATTATAAAACAAAACAAAATTGTAATTTGTAATGATTTTAAGAGAAAAAAATAAAATCTAATCTAAAAATCTAAATCTATCAGATATCCTCCAAGCAGCATGGTTTCTGTAAGGGAAGGTCTAAAACCACTAATCTAGTTGAGTTTGTTTCCTTCTCTAGTTCTGCGATGGAAAAAGGAAACGAAGTAGACGTCATTACAACAGATTTCAGCAAAGCTTTCGACAAAATCTCTCACACTTTAATCCTCTTTAAACTTTCCTTCCTCGGATTCAGCCCTATCCTACTCTAATGGATATCTTCATATTTGGATAACATATAGAGTTCGTTTCCGTTCTACTCTTTCAGTTCCTTTTGTGGCAACCTCCGGTGTGCCCCAAGGCAGCCATCTTGGACCCCTCTTTTTCATTCTTGCCATTAATGATGTCGAACAGATCATCCAATATTCTTCTATCTCACTTTACGCGGATGACGCTAAAATTTTCAAAGTCATCACCTCCGATCGAGACTCTCTCCAGCTTCAAAATGACCTCGATTCATTCGTCTTTTGGTGTTCTAAAAACTTCCTTGAGTTAAGCATTGCCCAATGCGAAGCAATAACTTTTTCTCGAAAAAGTAATAAACCTCCCCCCAGGTCTTATTATCTTCAAAACATTCCCATAAATCGTGTGCAGCTTATCCGAGATTTAGGAGTTCTCTGCGACAGCGAATTAAATTTTCGTTCTCATATTGACGAGGTAATTATGATAAGTTTCGTGACCTTTCTATCTTAAGGGATAATTAATTATTCTTTATGTGGGCTATAGGTCAATGTAAATAGAGGTGTTAGTTTATTTTTGTATTTTGTTTTATTTCGACGTTTCGAACATGGTTATGCTCATCATCAGGACATTTTTAACATAAATGGGAAAAAGAAAATTTATATAAACATTAATTCACAATTTTTGTGTGACGTCAAAAGAAACTTACATCGTTAGATTGCAATTTACTATTTAAAACAAACTTGTAAAGAACTATTGCTACACATTGTGTATTAGAATGGACTAAAGAAACAAGAAAAAAATTTTTTTAAGTGAGGTATGTTGTAAGACAAAAACATATTAAAATTTAATTTACGTCGAGAAAAAGAAGAATATTTTTCAAAATCGCCTTCATTGTACAACACTTCAACTATTGTTAGTTACCTTTTTGATCAGCTGGCTGTAGATGTTGCTGAGATTGTCGCAATCCGATCTCCTATTTACAGCTTTGTTGTTGTTTTTTATGTGAAGCATCTCCAGTAACATTCTTTTAGAATAATGTTGCTCCGTTTCCAATATTTCAACATTTTCCAAGTCTGGTTTATGTTGCTCACATAAAAAACAACAACAAAGCTGTAAATAGGAGATCGGATTGCGACAATCTCAGCAATATCTACAGCCAGCTGATCAAAAAGGCAACTAACAATAGTTGAAGTGTTGTACAATGAAGGCGATTTTGAAAAATATTCTTCTTTTTCTCGACGTAAATTAAATTTTAATATGTTTTTGTCTTACAACATATCTCACTTAAAAAAAATTTTTTCTTGTTTCTTTAGTCCATTCTAATACACAATGTGTAGCAATAGTTCTTTACAAGTTTGTTTTAAATAGTAAATTGCAATCTAACGATGTAAGTTTCTTTTGACGTCACACAAAAATTGTGAATTAATGTTTATATAAAGTTTCTTTTTCCCATTTATGTTAAAAAAGTCCTGATGATGAGCATAACCATGTTCGAAACGTCGAAATAAAACAAAATACAAAAATAAATTGACGAGGTAATATCAAGAGCTAATTCCGCCCTTGGTTTTATCAAGAGATGGTCCAAAGAGATCCACAGCCCCCTTGTAACGAAATCCCTCTATATTGCCTATGTTCGCCCTCTCCTAGAGTATGCATCGCAAGTGTGGGCTCCATATCAAGCGGTTCATATCTCTAGGATCGAAAGTGTTCAACGTCGTTTTCTGCTGTTTGCCCTTCGGGATCTCTACGATGTTAGAAACTTTCTCACCCTGCCTCCTTACCGCGAACGTCTCGCAATCCTTAATCTCCACTCCCTAGAAAACAGAAGGAATGTCTTTGACATCATACTCATTCACCGACTTCTTACTGGTAACACTGACTGCTCCCCCCTTTTAGATCTTATCTCATTCAACACTAATCCCCGAAACGTAAGATCATTCCGATTTTTTTTCCTTCCTGCTCATCGTACATCCTATGGTCTCAACGAACCCCTAACCCGCAATATGAGTAAGATTAACTCTGTTCCTTTTCTCTTCGACCTTAATCTTCCAAGTCCTTGTCTGAAAGTTTAATTTAGCTTTAATTAGTTTTAATTAGTTTAAGTTTAGTATGTTTAAGTTATTTTAAGCTTGTATTAAGCTAATAAATGGGGCGGTAGCCCCACCAAAATTAAAAATCATGTATGGACAGAAATTCCTTTTGCGGACAGACCATGGTGCTCTGAACTGGCTGTTGAACTTCAAAAATCCAGAAGGTCAAGTGGCAAGGTGGATAGAGACTGCAGACTTGTTACTACCAGATTCAACACTGCAGAGGAAAGCTACACTCAAACGCCGACGCATTATCCCGAAGATCTTGCAAAGTGGATTGCAAGCATTGTAGGCGGCAAGAAGACAAAGAAATTATTACCACTCAGCGACTAAGAGCTGACCCCATATGTGGATGGAGCGATGAGGAAGTAAGGACTGCTCAACAGGAGGATCCAGATATCGAACCCATTGTCGCATGGAAAAAAAAAATGAATAGAAACCTGAATGGGGAGACATTTCTGACAGGAGTCCTCAAAACATATTGGGCACAGTGAGACTCACTCTATGTGCAAGAAGGTGTCCTCAGAAGATTATGCACATTGAGAGCGTTCATAAAAAGTTAGATTTTTAGATAAACAAACTTTTCTCGGCTTCTGATTGGTCAGACGTTAAGTTTTTCAGTCGACAATTCATCAACTGTTAGTTTTCACAATCACTTTTTCAGTCAAGAAAAGCCGACTGAAAAACTTAATTTAGTTTCTTGAGCTGTCATATCAGAGAAAATAGCCTACATGACAATTGAACTTTATTTAGTATTTTTCGAACCATTCTTGTCGCGAACTGTGGCATTAAAATTTTTTAATGAAAAACTTACTAAGTGTTGCGTTAGACTGTCATCCTAATTTGATGTCAGTTAAAATAATAGGTATTGAGATTCACTTTCCAATCCAGTAGAGTTCTATTTAAGGCAGATGAGAAATAAATAATGTCTTATAGTTGGTTCAAAATTGTACTAACTAGAGTTCAACGATTCATTATTCGATGTTTGTATCAAGGAATAAGAGAATAACCAAATAAAATAAAAAAATAAAAATAGTAAACAGTTTTCTCAAAAAAAATATTTTTTTATCAGAATTTCAATTGATAACCTTTACTAATATAACAAATTGTCAAAAAATAAATCACAGTCAATTTTAGTTCCACACATCGCGACAAAAATGTCTGGACAAAAACTAACCGAAAAATACCAAGTAAAGTATCGTTTTCTAGATTTATGAAAATGGATTACTGAAATAGGGATTTGGATGGTGCAGCGTAACTTTGCTTTTCCGTCCGCTGGTGAAGTTTGCCAAAACTCAAAGCATCAAATAGACTGAATTAAAGCAGTTAATTAAACCAGTATCAGTATCTAAGGAGATACCAACATCAACCCTTTAGGCAGCATTAAACAATTTTCTGATATGCGGTGTGAGCGACGAGCTCATTTAAGTTCAATCATCAAAAAAAAAAAAAAGAGATTGATTACCACCCTATATTAGTGCAACTATAAGCCACAAAAAAAAAGTCACTCTTGGGTACCGCTGGATCCCAAATCTTACCTTGGAGAAAATTTTCTTTTCGACTCAATTCGAGAAGTGAATATAACTACGACTATGATAACCATTACCGAGAAGTTGTCGTTGAGCTTTAAAATTAAGTGCTATCAGTAAACAAAATTGGATTGCTTTCGTAAAAAAAAAAACATATATTTACATAAGTTGTAGAATCGAGTTGTAGAAAAGTACCAAATTTCAATAGAAACTTTTTTTAAATTCGCCCTTTTATTTCAATTCTTGATTCAATGAGCGTTCTTCATTATTCATGTTAAACCAAATTTAAGTTAAAGTTTTCAATATCAGCTGTTCAATGATAGCTTTAACTGGTTTTTAAAACTAAGGGCCATCTTAAAATAGTGAATTCATATCGCTTCGGCAAATTAGAAACATTAAAAAAAATGCCATAACGTAACAATTATATTTACTCTTGTTTATATAGAAATAAATAAACAGTGCACTAAAGCATTGCGATGCAATTTTATCCAACAATAGACAAATTTCAAAAAAAAAAAATCAAATGGAAGAGTTTCGGCAACGCACCGCCTCAGGTAACATTTAAAATTGTGTCATAAAAATACAAGTACAGTGGTGGTCCAGTATAACGAATGTCGATATAACGAATGATCGATATTACGAACACTTTTTTCAAGTCCATTAGGTATTCTATATAACGAACAAATAACGAATTTCAGACAAAATGGCACTGAAAACTCTAAAGTCTTAGTTTTAAAAAGTTTACGGCAAGAGGCATTCAACAATAACATTCAAGTCCCGAAAAAATAAATGTATATTAATGATTCTCTTCTTAAATTTTAGTACAAATTGAGTCTATTTACCTAAAGATTTGTATGACAAAAAGGTTTCGATACAACGAATTTTCGATAAAACGAATTGACTCAGGACATTATATCGTTCGTTATACTGGACCACCACTGTAAGTATTTTATATTAATAAATTTAAAATTTTGAAAAAGTACAAGAAACCATGTATTTTATCCGCTAACTAGTTTTTAAATTAAACCGGTAACCAAAAATAAGCAGGTTATTCATTGCTTCCTATTAAAGTTACCTAAAAATAAGCTTATAAATTTATCTTAAAATAATTTTAAGGTCAGCGGCAGATTGCATCAAAACTTTGATTCCTGGCATAAAGCTCGCAGTCTGGGCGAAATCGGTTCCAAAAGCTATTGAAGTATGAGTTGCAAGTGCACTACCGTAATCACCTATTTGGATAAATTGGACAATTTGATTCAAAGCTTCTACTGTAGTTGAAGTGAGCTAAAAAAAACAAAAAGAAATAGAAACAAAGAAGTTCAAAAGTATTTTCAGACTTACTCTTCCATCCCTCAAACAGTCATACAAATTCTCCAAACGCTTGGCAACATCTATAAACTTTCTTTTCGTTCGCTGAAAAAAATGAATAGTTCAGTTAAATCAAATCAGATTAGCACATTTATGAAATGAAGTTATGGCGGTTTTAAACAAAATTTTTTTTTTTTATTTCTTGAATGTTTGGCTCCAAAGAACCCGAACTAAATGGATAGACTACTTTTGCTTGTTTTACGAATACGTCTTTTTCTTTCCGGCGATTACTTTAAGGGAACTTATGAATTCTATAAAGAGAAGTCGAGGTGGGTCGAGCAGTCTAATTTGTCGATAACAATAATTACGGAACAAAAAAATTTAAGCAACACTACGATATAGCGGTTGTCTTAATACAAGTTCCACGTTCCGACGATATTATTTTATTGTCTGATCAACGCTCTACATTGGCGAGGAACCAAGCAAATAAATATGTAAACAGGTAATGCTAAATAAAGGTGTTTCGACAAACGACTAATAACTAAATAACTATTATAATAACTATTGTGAATTAACAAAACAATGTTCTAAAATTTGAATTTGCCGCCCTTTCGGCCATATTTATTTTGTAATTCGAAAAGTGGAAAGAAAGAAAAGCAAAATAAAATAGAATTTATCATCCCTTTGTCAAGAATCAAGTTCAACACACGTCTTTTACTTATATCTTAATTTTTTAGACGGTGTACACCGAAGTACGATTTTTCAAAACTTAATTCTTTGAAAGTTAATTCGCAAAAACGATTGCGAAATTTCAAAAGTCGTTCACTTAAAAAGGGGAAAGACGAGATCAGTATAAACTTCGAGTAGTTTTCGATGCTCCATGCAAAAAATCTACTCAAGTTTCTTTGAATGACATCTTGATGGTAGGGCCAACTATTCAAGAGGAGCTGTTTTCGACATTGCTCCGTTTCCGCACACAAAAATACGCCATTACGGCTGATATTGTGAAAATGTACCGGCAAGTTCTCTTTGCTGAAGAGTATTTGTTTTACCAGCTCATAGTGTGGAGGCAAAACCCCTCTCATCCATTTCAATTTTTTTCGCTTCAACACTGTAATATGGCACTTCGCCAGCGCCATTTTTAGCAATACGGTGTTTGCAGACCTTGGGCGATAACTATTAGAATTTGTACCCCACAGGGTCAGAAATTGTTCAAAAAGATTTTTATGTGGATGATCTTTTAACCAGTGCCGATGATGCCAAAACTTTAGAAACCATAAAACATGAGATACAAGAAATACTGAAAAAGGTGGATTCCTGTTAGCAAAATGGTACCCTAATCATCCAGGATTGTACAATGCTGAAAGTGAAGAAAAATCAATAAAATTCAACGACGCAGAGTCTACAAAAACTTTGGGCATTTGTTGGCATCCCAAAGAAGATGCATTTTCTTTCAATTTGGAAGATACTTTCCATGATCTGCGAGCCACCAAGCGGAATATTATTTCAGTTTCTGCTTGTCTGTTTGACCCTCTTGGTCTATTATGTTCCATTGTTACCAAAGCTAAAATCTTATTGCAAGAGCTTTGAATTGCAAAACTAGATTGGGATGATTCGATTCCATTGCGCCTTGATACAAGCTGACAAACTTTCAAATCAAATCTATCTCAGAGATAAAAATAGCAAGATTTGTTGAAACCCATTTGAATGGAAAAATTCAAGTTCATGGGTTCGCTGATGCATTATATGAGAGCTTATGGATGTTGCATTTATATCCGAAGTCAAAGCAAAGCAGGTATTAAGTCGACGCTACTAACAGCAAAACCCAAAGTGGCCCCTTTGGAAACAAAATCGCTACCGCGATTAGAACTTTGCGCAGCGCATACTCTTTCTAAATTATGGTTACGAGTATCGGCAATGTTGAATCTTGACGTCGAGCAAGTTATTTTTCGGACTGACTCAGAAATAACTTTGCATTGAATAAAAACCCAACCAACTTCACTTACAACTTTTGTTGCGAACAGAGTTTCGAAAATCCAAGAGTGGACGAATAATGTTTCATGCAAACATGTCCCAACAAATGAGAATACTGCAGATATTGTGTCTAGAGGATGTAACGTAGACGAACTTAATAGTTTAATATGGTGTAATGGTCCACCATTCTTACTGAAAGACCCAGGTTTATGGCCAGTTAATTTTCATTTTCAGTTGTCTCCAGACGACGAAGCCTTAGAAAAGCGAAAAACCAATGTTTCTCTTGTAGCAGTTGAAAATCCTCAACCAAAACTTATGCAACTAATTGAAGAGGAGACTTCGAACATAGAATTAGTTACAACATTTGAATGAACATGTCATGCGTTTCTTTGCCATTTTAAAAGACAAGACAAAAGTATTTGAAGAATCATGTTCAAAAACTTAATCCATTTATACACGAATTCAACGGTGACAATTGGTCATTTTCCCTCATTCGAGTAGGGGGGCGTCTTTTGCACGCTCCAATTGAATACGACGCCAAATTTCCATTGTTATTGACAAAAAACTCGCAGTTCATAAAAGTATAATTCATATATATTCATAATGCATGGTTCTGGGTGAGTTGAGGGAGCCATGGTCCCATCAACCAGTGGCTTACTCACAGAGAACCCTGCAAAAGCAACCAACCACTTGCGAACAGAACGGGCGGTTCTGTAAAACTCTTTACCCTTTCCTCTTCACTTCCTGATTCCTGATACCTACCCCATCTTTCCACATGGTCATCAATCGTGACGAGCCAGCAGGTTGGGTCAAGACTCGCACGCAACAGTGTGTATGAATATGGCGTAAAGACAGAAGGGGTATTTCTTAACTATCTCACATACAAACCTACACTAAACACATCAGATTAAACATCACATACACAAACCACATGGAGAAACAATATTAGAAACCATTACAATCATCACATACACAAACTTATATTCATACACAAATAGTAATCACACATACACGCATACCTACACTGAGGCAAACAAACCATTCATCCAACATCCAACACACATACAGTCATCATCCACATACAACAACACTCATACATAAATCGATCAACAACAAATCATCAATGGCAAAGTACCCAACGAAAACACTTTTCTATGGCCGAGTGCCCAACTTTTAACTTTAACTTTAATTTTACTAATCGCCACTTAAATTTTGTTTCAAGAAAATCACGTTATTTGTCAGTCTTCCCCTGTTTAAAATCTGAACAAAAGTCCACCAGATCTAGATTGTAAAAATACGCGTTACCAATTTTTCCTCCTTCTCTTCGAAACATTTTGCTACGTCGTTAATAGAAAAATTGTTTGCAGACCCGTTCTGCACATAACTTTTCCTACCATCGATATAGCTTACCTTTTAGCATTGTATATAGAAACTATAGTAAGTTCATGAATCGATTTAACAGTGCTTTGGACCGGACGAGCATGGTGGCGCAGCATTCGTTTCTCTACACACAATGGTAAAACAAATTGCTTGGAACGGAGACTGCTAACATTGTATACAGAAACTATAGTATTATTATGTAGACTTTTTGGCTGGTGGTCTCCGTGCCAACTTAGCAGTCTCCGTTCCAAGCAATTTGTTTTACCATTGTGTGTAGAGAAACGAATGCTGCGCCACCATGCTCGTCCGGTCCAAAGCACTGTTAAATCGATTCATGAACTTACTATAGTTTCTATATACAATGCTGCTAAGTTGGCACGGAGACCACCAGTCAAAAAGTCTACATAATAATACTATAGTTTCTGTATACAATGCTTTTAGCATTGTATATAGAAACTATAGTAAGTTCATGAATCGATTTAACAGTGCTTTGGACCGGACGAGCATGGTGGCGCAGCATTCGTTTCTCTACACACAATGGTAAAACAAATTGCTTGGAACGGAGACTGCTAAGTTGGCACGGAGACCACCAGTCAAAAAGTCTACATAATAATACTATAGTTTCTGTATACAATGCTTTTAGTTGCACAGAATGGTGCATGTCTTCGATTTATCGCTTTCGCTACAAATAAAGTCACTGAACTCTTCCGTCAGCTGTAAGCCAAGATGGTGGAAATTTGGTGGCTAAGGGGAATATTGAGAGACAGTAGGGTATTCCAAATAAAACGGTAGTCCTCTGACGCAAAACGCTGATTGGTGCTAAATATCCGTAATGGAACCCACTGTGGCTGAATGAACGAAAAAGACAAACGACGCCGACGATCACGAAAGAAGCTTGATAAGAGAGTTGGGGAAGTCACTTCATTGTAGGCTATCTGACAGAGAGGTTTTGAGAAAAAGCGATAAAACGAGTTTTAGAGATTTTCTTAGCGAACAGCCGTATTGGTGGATAATTTTGAAATTTTGTTAAAAGTTCCAAGTTGCAAGTTTTGTAACTTGATTTTGATTTGATTTAGTGAGTTCTAGTAGAATTTAACTTTCCTAATTTCGCGTGTGGATAAAGGATTGTGGCAGAACGGGCCAGCGACGGAATTTCCCACAAGAAAAATAATAAAGAAGTGTCAGAGGACACAGAAGTTCAAGGAGGAACAATTGATTGATCAAAGATAAGTAGAGTGAGATTTTGGTTTGAGCTTTGTGAAATTTTTGAACATATATCTGGTTGCCTTATGTGTCGATAATCTCCCGTATTTTGAGGGACTCGCAACCTTTTTCATTGCCATACGGCATGGCATCTTCAAGACAGCACGATAATGGGATTTTTCTTGCTTCATTTGTTTTTGGCGAATCTACTGTTTGCTTGCTTTTGCTTTTCATAATCTTCTAAAAACTATTATAACTTTGTTATTCCGAAAAGATTTGGGTTTTTAATCCTCAATTTTAAGGTTTTCCCAACACCCTTATTTGAACATTAAAAATTCTCATTTCCATACATAACAAAATCATCTTTTGCTTTCTACTCAAATTCGTCATATTCTTTGGTCGTATTTTCCTTTTCTTTACTTTTCAGCAAAGGTTTGAAAATTCCTTCTAATAAAAATTTTCTGGCGCCCGCTAATTCTCGTTGGCTCTCGTACTAACGAGAATTTTTGATATCAACATTCATTCCTCATTCTTCCAAGTGAACAAACACACCTTTTTCCCCAAACGTCATTCTATCGAAATTTTCCCCGCGAGCAGATCGGTGGCGGTGGTGCAATTTGTTTTCCTTTTAATTTGCTGGGAATTGTATTCATCCTAAATTGTTAAATTATAAAGTAACCTATAAGATTGAAAAATATAAAATAGTTCTGGTGGAAGAAAAAGTGCAACAAGTGGCACCCAACGTGTGTGGCCAGTGGAGAAGCCTTGTTTTTTTCAATTGAAGTGGTTGTGGTTTGTGATTTCATTCGTGATTGTGTCGTTCCTGTGTCGTTTTGTTTTTGCAAAAATTCTCTGTAAACCATTGATTCTGTTGTTTTTTATTCCCTAGGTTTTGTGCATTCTGTGGAAAGAAGATCGTTTATGCTTTACAAGTTCCAGTAAGAAGTTTTGGTGGATTTTTTTTTGCAGTTTGGTCTGTGGATAAGTATACGTACATACATTCGTACACGCAGTAGGTATACTTCCAAGTAAGGTTTTATTTTTTTTATTTTATTGTTGTTGTGTGCACAGCATTCGGCTGGTGACACACAATTTAAGCCTAGATAATATAGTTATTTGCCTTGATATGCATGGTTTTTTATATTGAGTTTTCTTGGTGATTATATTCTACATATAACTACAGTGTTTGAACATTTACATACATACATACATATAGATTTCGTGCGTCGTTGAATTACTTTTTTTAGATTGATTTTTTTTATTGCGTGTGATTGTGATTGCAATTGGCAATTTCGGAGTTGCCGTGAATTGTTTTAGTGCGAAAAATATTTTTGGTCGATTAGTAGTGAAATGTAACAAATTATATTTTTTGTGTAGGAACTATTATATCTAGTGGTTACATTACAGTAGGTTATAGGAGAACGAAAAAGACAAACGACGCCGACGATCACGAAAGAAGCTTGATAAGAGAGTTGGGGAAGTCACTTCATTGTAGGCTATCTGACAGAGAGGTTTTGAGAAAAAGCGATAAAACGAGTTTTAGAGATTTTCTTAGCGAACAGCCGTATTGGTGGATAATTTTGAAATTTTGTTAAAAGTTCCAAGTTGCAAGTTTTGTAACTTGATTTTGATTTGATTTAGTGAGTTCTAGTAGAATTTAACTTTCCTAATTTCGCGTGTGGATAAAGGGTTGTGGCAGAACGGGCCAGCGACGGAATTTCCCACAAGAAAAATAATAAAGAAGTGTCAGAGGACACAGAAGTTCAAGGAGGAACAATTGATTGATCAAAGATAAGTAGAGTGAGATTTTGGTTTGAGCTTTGTGAAATTTTTGAACATATATCTGGTTGCCTTATGTGTCGATAATCTCCCGTATTTTGAGGGACTCGCAACCTTTTTCATTGCCATACGGCATGGCATCTTCAAGACAGCACGATAATGGGATTTTTCTTGCTTCATTTGTTTTTGGCGAATCTACTGTTTGCTTGCTTTTGCTTTTCATAATCTTCTAAAAACTATTATAACTTTGTTATTCCGAAAAGATTTGGGTTTTTAATCCTCAATTTTAAGGTTTTCCCAACACCCTTATTTGAACATTAAAAATTCTCATTTCCATACATAACAAAATCATCTTTTGCTTTCTACTCAAATTCGTCATATTCTTTGGTCGTATTTTCCTTTTCTTTACTTTTCAGCAAAGGTTTGAAAATTCCTTCTAATAAAAATTTTCTGGCGCCCGCTAATTCTCGTTGGCTCTCGTACTAACGAGAATTTTTGATATCAACATTCATTCCTCATTCTTCCAAGTGAACAAACACACCTTTTTCCCCAAACGTCATTCTATCGAAATTTTCCCCGCGAGCAGATCGGTGGTGCAATTTGTTTTCCTTTTAATTTGCTGGGAATTGTATTCATCCTAAATTGTTAAATTATAAAGTAACCTATAAGATTGAAAAATATAAAATAGTTCTGGTGGAAGAAAAAGTGCAACAAGTGGCACCCAACGTGTGTGGCCAGTGGAGAAGCCTTGTTTTTTTCAATTGAAGTGGTTGTGGTTTGTGATTTCATTCGTGATTGTGTCGTTCCTGTGTCGTTTTGTTTTTGCAAAAATTCTCTGTAAACCATTGATTCTGTTGTTTTTTATTCCCTAGGTTTTGTGCATTCTGTGGAAAGAAGATCGTTTATGCTTTACAAGTTCCAGTAAGAAGTTTTGGTGGATTTTTTTTTGCAGTTTGGTCTGTGGATAAGTATACGTACATACATTCGTACACGCAGTAGGTATACTTCCAAGTAAGGTTTTATTTTTTTTATTTTATTGTTGTTGTGTGCACAGCATTCGGCTGGTGACACACAATTTAAGCCTAGATAATATAGTTATTTGCCTTGATATGCATGGTTTTTTATATTGAGTTTTCTTGGTGATTATATTCTACATATAACTACAGTGTTTGAACATTTACATACATACATACATATAGATTTCGTGCGTCGTTGAATTACTTTTTTTAGATTGATTTTTAGATTGATTTTTTTTATTGCGTGTGATTGTGATTGCAATTGGCAATTTCGGAGTTGCCGTGAATTGTTTTAGTGCGAAAAATATTTTTGGTCGATTAGTAGTGAAATGTAACAAATTATATTTTTTGTGTAGGAACTATTATATCTAGTGGTTACATTACAGTAGGTTATAGGAGAACGAAAAAGACAAACGACGCCGACGATCACGAAAGAAGCTTGATAAGAGAGTTGGGGAAGTCACTTCATTGTAGGCTATCTGACAGAGAGGTTTTGAGAAAAAGCGATAAAACGAGTTTTAGAGATTTTCTTAGCGAACAGCCGTATTGGTGGATAATTTTGAAATTTTGTTAAAAGTTCCAAGTTGCAAGTTTTGTAACTTGATTTTGATTTGATTTAGTGAGTTCTAGTAGAATTTAACTTTCCTAATTTCGCGTGTGGATAAAGGGTTGTGGCAGAACGGGCCAGCGACGGAATTTCCCACAAGAAAAATAATAAAGAAGTGTCAGAGGACACAGAAGTTCAAGGAGGAACAATTGATTGATCAAAGATAAGTAGAGTGAGATTTTGGTTTGAGCTTTGTGAAATTTTTGAACATATATCTGGTTGCCTTATGTGTCGATAATCTCCCGTATTTTGAGGGACTCGCAACCTTTTTCATTGCCATACGGCATGGCATCTTCAAGACAGCACGATAATGGGATTTTTCTTGCTTCATTTGTTTTTGGCGAATCTACTGTTTGCTTGCTTTTGCTTTTCATAATCTTCTAAAAACTATTATAACTTTGTTATTCCGAAAAGATTTGGGTTTTTAATCCTCAATTTTAAGGTTTTCCCAACACCCTTAGAAATACTGAAAAAGGTGGATTCCTGTTAGCAAAATGGTACCCTAATCATCCAGGATTGTACAATGCTGAAAGTGAAGAAAAATCAATAAAATTCAACGACGCAGAGTCTACAAAAACTTTGGGCATTTGTTGGCATCCCAAAGAAGATGCATTTTCTTTCAATTTGGAAGATACTTTCCATGATCTGCGAGCCACCAAGCGGAATATTATTTCAGTTTCTGCTTGTCTGTTTGACCCTCTTGGTCTATTATGTTCCATTGTTACCAAAGCTAAAATCTTATTGCAAGAGCTTTGAATTGCAAAACTAGATTGGGATGATTCGATTCCATTGCGCCTTGATACAAGCTGACAAACTTTCAAATCAAATCTATCTCAGAGATAAAAATAGCAAGATTTGTTGAAACCCATTTGAATGGAAAAATTCAAGTTCATGGGTTCGCTGATGCATTATATGAGAGCTTATGGATGTTGCATTTATATCCGAAGTCAAAGCAAAGCAGGTATTAAGTCGACGCTACTAACAGCAAAGTCCAAAGTGGCCCCTTTGGAAACAAAATCGCTACCGCGATTAGAACTTTGCGCAGCGCATACTCTTTCTAAATTATGGTTACGAGTATCGGCAATGTTGAATCTTGACGTCGAGCAAGTTATTTTTCGGACTGACTCAGAAATAACTTTGCATTGAATAAAAACCCAACCAACTTCACTTACAACTTTTGTTGCGAACAGAGTTTCGAAAATCCAAGAGTGGACGAATAATGTTTCATGCAAACATGTCCCAACAAATGAGAATACTGCAGATATTGTGTCTAGAGGATGTAACGTAGACGAACTTAATAGTTTAATATGGTGTAATGGTCCACCATTCTTACTGAAAGACCCAGGTTTATGGCCAGTTAATTTTCATTTTCAGTTGTCTCCAGACGACGAAGCCTTAGAAAAGCGAAAAACCAATGTTTCTCTTGTAGCAGTTGAAAATCCTCAACCAAAACTTATGCAACTAATTGAAGAGGAGACTTCGAACATAGAATTAGTTACAACATTTGAATGAACATGTCATGCGTTTCTTTGCCATTTTAAAAGACAAGACAAAAGTATTTGAAGAATCATGTTCAAAAACTTAATCCATTTATACACGAATTCAACGGTGACAATTGGTCATTTTCCCTCATTCGAGTAGGGGGGCGTCTTTTGCACGCTCCAATTGAATACGACGCCAAATTTCCATTGTTATTGACAAAAAACTCGCAGTTCATAAAAGTATAATTCATATATATTCATAATGCATGGTTCTGGGTGAGTTGAGGGAGCCATGGTCCCATCAACCAGTGGCTTACTCACAGAGAACCCTGCAAAAGCAACCAACCACTTGCGAACAGAACGGGCGGTTCTGTAAAACTCTTTACCCTTTCCTCTTCACTTCCTGATTCCTGATACCTACCCCATCTTTCCACATGGTCATCAATCGTGACGAGCCAGCAGGTTGGGTCAAGACTCGCACGCAACAGTGTGTATGAATATGGCGTAAAGACAGAAGGGGTATTTCTTAACTATCTCACATACAAACCTACACTAAACACATCAGATTAAACATCACATACACAAACCACATGGAGAAACAATATTAGAAACCATTACAATCATCACATACACAAACTTATATTCATACACAAATAGTAATCACACATACACGCATACCTACACTGAGGCAAACAAACCATTCATCCAACATCCAACACACATACAGTCATCATCCACATACAACAACACTCATACATAAATCGATCAACAACAAATCATCAATGGCAAAGTACCCAACGAAAACACTTTTCTATGGCCGAGTGCCCAACTTTTAACTTTAACTTTAATTTTACTAATCGCCACTTAAATTTTGTTTCAAGAAAATCACGTTATTTGTCAGTCTTCCCCTGTTTAAAATCTGAACAAAAGTCCACCAGATCTAGATTGTAAAAATACGCGTTACCAATTTTTCCTCCTTCTCTTCGAAACATTTTGCTACGTCGTTAATAGAAAAATTGTTTGCAGACCCGTTCTGCACATAACTTTTCCTACCATCGATATAGCTTACCTTTTAGCATTGTATATAGAAACTATAGTAAGTTCATGAATCGATTTAACAGTGCTTTGGACCGGACGAGCATGGTGGCGCAGCATTCGTTTCTCTACACACAATGGTAAAACAAATTGCTTGGAACGGAGACTGCTAACATTGTATACAGAAACTATAGTATTATTATGTAGACTTTTTGGCTGGTGGTCTCCGTGCCAACTTAGCAGTCTCCGTTCCAAGCAATTTGTTTTACCATTGTGTGTAGAGAAACGAATGCTGCGCCACCATGCTCGTCCGGTCCAAAGCACTGTTAAATCGATTCATGAACTTACTATAGTTTCTATATACAATGCTGCTAAGTTAGCACGGAGACCACCAGCCAAAAAGTCTACATAATAATACTATAGTTTCTGTATACAATGCTTTTAGCATTGTATATAGAAACTATAGTAAGTTCATGAATCGATTTAACAGTGCTTTGGACCGGACGAGCATGGTGGCGCAGCATTCGTTTCTCTACACACAATGGTAAAACAAATTGCTTGGAACGGAGACTGCTAAGTTGGCACGGAGACCACCAGTCAAAAAGTCTACATAATAATACTATAGTTTCTGTATACAATGCTTTTAGTTGCACAGAATGGTGCATGTCTTCGATTTATCGCTTTCGCTACAAATAAAGTCACTGAACTCTTCCGTCAGCTGTAAGCCAAGATGGTGGAAATTTGGTGGCTAAGGGGAATATTGAGAGACAGTAGGGTATTCCAAATAAAACGGTAGTCCTCTGACGCAAAACGCTGATTGGTGCTAAATATCCGTAATGGAACCCACTGTGGCTGAATGAACGAAAAAGACAAACGACGCCGACGATCACGAAAGAAGCTTGATAAGAGAGTTGGGGAAGTCACTTCATTGTAGGCTATCTGACAGAGAGGTTTTGAGAAAAAGCGATAAAACGAGTTTTAGAGATTTTCTTAGCGAACAGCCGTATTGGTGGATAATTTTGAAATTTTGTTAAAAGTTCCAAGTTGCAAGTTTTGTAACTTGATTTTGATTTGATTTAGTGAGTTCTAGTAGAATTTAACTTTCCTAATTTCGCGTGTGGATAAAGGATTGTGGCAGAACGGGCCAGCGACGGAATTTCCCACAAGAAAAATAATAAAGAAGTGTCAGAGGACACAGAAGTTCAAGGAGGAACAATTGATTGATCAAAGATAAGTAGAGTGAGATTTTGGTTTGAGCTTTGTGAAATTTTTGAACATATATCTGGTTGCCTTATGTGTCGATAATCTCCCGTATTTTGAGGGACTCGCAACCTTTTTCATTGCCATACGGCATGGCATCTTCAAGACAGCACGATAATGGGATTTTTCTTGCTTCATTTGTTTTTGGCGAATCTACTGTTTGCTTGCTTTTGCTTTTCATAATCTTCTAAAAACTATTATAACTTTGTTATTCCGAAAAGATTTGGGTTTTTAATCCTCAATTTTAAGGTTTTCCCAACACCCTTATTTGAACATTAAAAATTCTCATTTCCATACATAACAAAATCATCTTTTGCTTTCTACTCAAATTCGTCATATTCTTTGGTCGTATTTTCCTTTTCTTTACTTTTCAGCAAAGGTTTGAAAATTCCTTCTAATAAAAATTTTCTGGCGCCCGCTAATTCTCGTTGGCTCTCGTACTAACGAGAATTTTTGATATCAACATTCATTCCTCATTCTTCCAAGTGAACAAACACACCTTTTTCCCCAAACGTCATTCTATCGAAATTTTCCCCGCGAGCAGATCGGTGGTGCAATTTGTTTTCCTTTTAATTTGCTGGGAATTGTATTCATCCTAAATTGTTAAATTATAAAGTAACCTATAAGATTGAAAAATATAAAATAGTTCTGGTGGAAGAAAAAGTGCAACAAGTGGCACCCAACGTGTGTGGCCAGTGGAGAAGCCTTGTTTTTTTCAATTGAAGTGGTTGTGGTTTGTGATTTCATTCGTGATTGTGTCGTTCCTGTGTCGTTTTGTTTTTGCAAAAATTCTCTGTAAACCATTGATTCTGTTGTTTTTTATTCCCTAGGTTTTGTGCATTCTGTGGAAAGAAGATCGTTTATGCTTTACAAGTTCCAGTAAGAAGTTTTGGTGGATTTTTTTTTGCAGTTTGGTCTGTGGATAAGTATACGTACATACATTCGTACACGCAGTAGGTATACTTCCAAGTAAGGTTTTATTTTTTTTATTTTATTGTTGTTGTGTGCACAGCATTCGGCTGGTGACACACAATTTAAGCCTAGATAATATAGTTATTTGCCTTGATATGCATGGTTTTTTATATTGAGTTTTCTTGGTGATTATATTCTACATATAACTACAGTGTTTGAACATTTACATACATACATACATATAGATTTCGTGCGTCGTTGAATTACTTTTTTTAGATTGATTTTTTTTATTGCGTGTGATTGTGATTGCAATTGGCAATTTCGGAGTTGCCGTGAATTGTTTTAGTGCGAAAAATATTTTTGGTCGATTAGTAGTGAAATGTAACAAATTATATTTTTTGTGTAGGAACTATTATATCTAGTGGTTACATTACAGTAGGTTATAGGAGAACGAAAAAGACAAACGACGCCGACGATCACGAAAGAAGCTTGATAAGAGAGTTGGGGAAGTCACTTCATTGTAGGCTATCTGACAGAGAGGTTTTGAGAAAAAGCGATAAAACGAGTTTTAGAGATTTTCTTAGCGAACAGCCGTATTGGTGGATAATTTTGAAATTTTGTTAAAAGTTCCAAGTTGCAAGTTTTGTAACTTGATTTTGATTTGATTTAGTGAGTTCTAGTAGAATTTAACTTTCCTAATTTCGCGTGTGGATAAAGGGTTGTGGCAGAACGGGCCAGCGACGGAATTTCCCACAAGAAAAATAATAAAGAAGTGTCAGAGGACACAGAAGTTCAAGGAGGAACAATTGATTGATCAAAGATAAGTAGAGTGAGATTTTGGTTTGAGCTTTGTGAAATTTTTGAACATATATCTGGTTGCCTTATGTGTCGATAATCTCCCGTATTTTGAGGGACTCGCAACCTTTTTCATTGCCATACGGCATGGCATCTTCAAGACAGCACGATAATGGGATTTTTCTTGCTTCATTTGTTTTTGGCGAATCTACTGTTTGCTTGCTTTTGCTTTTCATAATCTTCTAAAAACTATTATAACTTTGTTATTCCGAAAAGATTTGGGTTTTTAATCCTCAATTTTAAGGTTTTCCCAACACCCTTATTTGAACATTAAAAATTCTCATTTCCATACATAACAAAATCATCTTTTGCTTTCTACTCAAATTCGTCATATTCTTTGGTCGTATTTTCCTTTTCTTTACTTTTCAGCAAAGGTTTGAAAATTCCTTCTAATAAAAATTTTCTGGCGCCCGCTAATTCTCGTTGGCTCTCGTACTAACGAGAATTTTTGATATCAACATTCATTCCTCATTCTTCCAAGTGAACAAACACACCTTTTTCCCCAAACGTCATTCTATCGAAATTTTCCCCGCGAGCAGATCGGTGGTGCAATTTGTTTTCCTTTTAATTTGCTGGGAATTGTATTCATCCTAAATTGTTAAATTATAAAGTAACCTATAAGATTGAAAAATATAAAATAGTTCTGGTGGAAGAAAAAGTGCAACAAGTGGCACCCAACGTGTGTGGCCAGTGGAGAAGCCTTGTTTTTTTCAATTGAAGTGGTTGTGGTTTGTGATTTCATTCGTGATTGTGTCGTTCCTGTGTCGTTTTGTTTTTGCAAAAATTCTCTGTAAACCATTGATTCTGTTGTTTTTTATTCCCTAGGTTTTGTGCATTCTGTGGAAAGAAGATCGTTTATGCTTTACAAGTTCCAGTAAGAAGTTTTGGTGGATTTTTTTTTGCAGTTTGGTCTGTGGATAAGTATACGTACATACATTCGTACACGCAGTAGGTATACTTCCAAGTAAGGTTTTATTTTTTTTATTTTATTGTTGTTGTGTGCACAGCATTCGGCTGGTGACACACAATTTAAGCCTAGATAATATAGTTATTTGCCTTGATATGCATGGTTTTTTATATTGAGTTTTCTTGGTGATTATATTCTACATATAACTACAGTGTTTGAACATTTACATACATACATACATATAGATTTCGTGCGTCGTTGAATTACTTTTTTTAGATTGATTTTTAGATTGATTTTTTTTATTGCGTGTGATTGTGATTGCAATTGGCAATTTCGGAGTTGCCGTGAATTGTTTTAGTGCGAAAAATATTTTTGGTCGATTAGTAGTGAAATGTAACAAATTATATTTTTTGTGTAGGAACTATTATATCTAGTGGTTACATTACAGTAGGTTATAGGAGAACGAAAAAGACAAACGACGCCGACGATCACGAAAGAAGCTTGATAAGAGAGTTGGGGAAGTCACTTCATTGTAGGCTATCTGACAGAGAGGTTTTGAGAAAAAGCGATAAAACGAGTTTTAGAGATTTTCTTAGCGAACAGCCGTATTGGTGGATAATTTTGAAATTTTGTTAAAAGTTCCAAGTTGCAAGTTTTGTAACTTGATTTTGATTTGATTTAGTGAGTTCTAGTAGAATTTAACTTTCCTAATTTCGCGTGTGGATAAAGGGTTGTGGCAGAACGGGCCAGCGACGGAATTTCCCACAAGAAAAATAATAAAGAAGTGTCAGAGGACACAGAAGTTCAAGGAGGAACAATTGATTGATCAAAGATAAGTAGAGTGAGATTTTGGTTTGAGCTTTGTGAAATTTTTGAACATATATCTGGTTGCCTTATGTGTCGATAATCTCCCGTATTTTGAGGGACTCGCAACCTTTTTCATTGCCATACGGCATGGCATCTTCAAGACAGCACGATAATGGGATTTTTCTTGCTTCATTTGTTTTTGGCGAATCTACTGTTTGCTTGCTTTTGCTTTTCATAATCTTCTAAAAACTATTATAACTTTGTTATTCCGAAAAGATTTGGGTTTTTAATCCTCAATTTTAAGGTTTTCCCAACACCCTTATTTGAACATTAAAAATTCTCATTTCCATACATAACAAAATCATCTTTTGCTTTCTACTCAAATTCGTCATATTCTTTGGTCGTATTTTCCTTTTCTTTACTTTTCAGCAAAGGTTTGAAAATTCCTTCTAATAAAAATTTTCTGGCGCCCGCTAATTCTCGTTGGCTCTCGTACTAACGAGAATTTTTGATATCAACATTCATTCCTCATTCTTCCAAGTGAACAAACACACCTTTTTCCCCAAACGTCATTCTATCGAAATTTTCCCCGCGAGCAGATCGGTGGTGCAATTTGTTTTCCTTTTAATTTGCTGGGAATTGTATTCATCCTAAATTGTTAAATTATAAAGTAACCTATAAGATTGAAAAATATAAAATAGTTCTGGTGGAAGAAAAAGTGCAACAAGTGGCACCCAACGTGTGTGGCCAGTGGAGAAGCCTTGTTTTTTTCAATTGAAGTGGTTGTGGTTTGTGATTTCATTCGTGATTGTGTCGTTCCTGTGTCGTTTTGTTTTTGCAAAAATTCTCTGTAAACCATTGATTCTGTTGTTTTTTATTCCCTAGGTTTTGTGCATTCTGTGGAAAGAAGATCGTTTATGCTTTACAAGTTCCAGTAAGAAGTTTTGGTGGATTTTTTTTTGCAGTTTGGTCTGTGGATAAGTATACGTACATACATTCGTACACGCAGTAGGTATACTTCCAAGTAAGGTTTTATTTTTTTTATTTTATTGTTGTTGTGTGCACAGCATTCGGCTGGTGACACACAATTTAAGCCTAGATAATATAGTTATTTGCCTTGATATGCATGGTTTTTTATATTGAGTTTTCTTGGTGATTATATTCTACATATAACTACAGTGTTTGAACATTTACATACATACATACATATAGATTTCGTGCGTCGTTGAATTACTTTTTTTAGATTGATTTTTAGATTGATTTTTTTTATTGCGTGTGATTGTGATTGCAATTGGCAATTTCGGAGTTGCCGTGAATTGTTTTAGTGCGAAAAATATTTTTGGTCGATTAGTAGTGAAATGTAACAAATTATATTTTTTGTGTAGGAACTATTATATCTAGTGGTTACATTACAGTAGGTTATAGGAGAAAATAAAATGTTGAGATTTAGAGTTAGTAACTGAAAAGTTTGAGTTTGTTTTTGAGAGACAGATTATTAAATAAAGTTTAAAATGAATATCGGCAGATTGAGCCAAGACGAGTTGGCGTACGAAATGATTGTTAGAGGTTTGAAAGTAGACACTGTTGAAGTTATGCGTAAAGCGCTTAGGTCTTCTTGGGTTTCAGAAAGAAGAGGCTCGATGGATTAGAGCAGAAGTTATCCTTTTAGTTTTGAAGAGGACACAAAGGCAGTTAGGGCTAACGTAGAAGAAATTAGAGTGTTGTTGAAGGATGCTCCGAAGAACCCAAAGTCTTCGAAGTATATTAAGATTGTCACGAAGATTGAATGGAGTATGGGTAGGTTAGGTAGAGCACAGTGTGAGGATGAGGAGGATGAGAAAGAATGTAGTGCGCTCAAGAATGAGTTATTGCTTTTGTTAGGTAGTTTGGCAGGAGATGAAAGTGATAGTGATAGGGAAGAAGAAGAAGGACACAAGAAGAAGAAGGTTAACCAACCGGTTGAACCTGGAACATCGAGCAGACAAAATGCAACAGGCAGCAGGAACCAGCTTGTCACAACTAGTGAGAATGGTAATAGTTTAGGTAATTAAGATAGACTAGGAACAAGTAGGGAGGTTTTAGCTAACAGGATGATAGGTGATAGTAGGGGAGCCACAGAGGGGATTTCGCGCGTTACTCGAGCGCGTCAGAATATCATATGGGGAGAAACCTTGCACCATGTAATGTACTCCTACCATATATTAAACTTAAATGTTGGGGCGTTCGCTGAGAGCAGCCCGTCAGATTAGTAAAAAAAAGTCGATCATCGGAAATACTCGAGCGCGTCAGATTAAAAGATGGTAGGTTGATTACATCAAGAAGAGTGTATATTTCAATAATCTGACAATTTGAGCGGGGCCTTCGTAAGTAGGCGAGTCACAAAGATGTAAAAAAAATCGATGTTTCGAAATACTCGAGCGCGATTATTTTTTTTTTTATTTTGAAGGTAATTTTATCAGGATTACGGAAAACATATAATCTGACATTTTGGTTGGGGCGATTGAGGTAAAATCATCAGTGAAATGTATAATATATGATGGTTAATATCTCGGTTAATATTGATATTAGCAATTGGTCCATAAGACTTTTTTGTAGAAAACTAAATTCTCTACAAGTTTGTAATTTACAATTTTTCTGTAGCTTTTGTTATTTACGAGATAACTGCGACAAAAGGTGAATTTTATGCAAAAATCTGGTTAAGTGGCCCGTACCACCTTCCCGGTATGAGTAACGACTTTGCCAAAAAGAACATTTTTGTAGAGCTTTCAATTTTGAGAAAAAAACATCTTCGGTTGAAGCGATCCCATGAAATGCCGCTGAGTTATAGAAATTTAAAAATAAAAAATCAGAGTTTCCGTGTATTTTCAATGGAAAATCTTCACACCTCTTGATCGAGCACTTAAAATTAATATTAAGGGCTCAAACTTTCAGGATTTTTTTTAAAAGTATTTTCAACAACATTTCAATACAAAATTTTAAAAAACATAATATGTGTACATATTTTTTGATTGCATCCAGTAACAAAAAATAGAAACAACAAAGAATTGTTACTTTAAAATTGTCAGACTAAGAGTACGCCCCCATATAATTGTCAGATTATCATCCTGGAGAACGAAGACAGCAAGTTGATCACTCTGTATAAAAATCTGACGCGCTCGAGTATTTCAAGGTCACGTGTTTTTTTTTACATTTTTAAAAATCAGCCATGACTGATCGAACTCAAATTGTCAGATTATTGAAATATACACTTTTTAGAGTACACTTAGCATTCACTTTGAAAATCTGACACGCTCGAATAACTTTTTATTTTTCGTTTTTTTAACCTCTCTTTACGCCCATTTGCCCCCAGTAAATCGTCAGATTAATATATATCCGTTATAAGAAAGACAAAGCGCGTATACTCTATGAAAATCTGACGCGCTCGAGTATTTCAATTTAACTGTTTTTTTTTTACATTTTTAAAAGCTCATACACGCCCATCGCCCCACTAAAATGAAAAACTGCCATACACTTTTTTTCGTTTTAGAACGTAAACTTCACAATCCAATAAGTCCCCATGACGCTTTAGTAACTGCAAATTTAGCGGCTCGGGCTCCCCTACTATGATGCTGAAAGTTCAACAAGTGAGGCAGCTCATAGGCATGAACCAGTTAGTATTGGCTCGAATGTAGGATTTTTAGAGCAGTTAGTAAATGGGATGAATGTTTTGAATGTGTCAAACGGTAAATATTCGGAGCGAATTGGAAAATGTGTTAAGTTATCAGGAGAGTCGGATAGTTTTTCTTTGAATGCGTTTTTGAAAAGGGTCGAGGAACTTCGTTATGCTAACGATGTTCCGGTAGCCCAGTTGTTTAGGTCAGCGACAGTATTACTCACGGGGAAGGCCCTTATGTGGTACCGAACCGTGAGGGAAGATTTATCAACCTGGGGAGAGTTGGTAAGAGAATTGAAGGCGGAGTTCCTACCCACAAACGATGATCTCCTCTTGGAGGAGATTAATCGTCGTTCCCAAGGGAAAGACGAAACCTTAGGGGGGTATTTATCAGTTATGAGGACGTTGTTTAGGCGGTTGTCAGAACCGATTTCAGAGGGAAGAAAACTTGCGATTTTGAAAAAGAACGTGGAACCATTCTTCCAACAGCTGATTGCGTGCGCCAAGCCGGCAACGGTGAAGGAACTCGCATCACTGAGTAGGGAGCTGGACGCGCTAAAAGTAAATATGGATACGTTTACTCCACCATCGAAAGGGAAGAATCTTCTCGAACCAGAGTGTGTTTACAAACCGGTTGCGGCGGTGCAACAACGGGTTGCTGTCGTAGACCCTGCCCCGGAGAACCCTCATCGTCGGGTTAAGTGTTTCAACTGCAATCAGGAAGGCCATTTTTCGTCTAATTGTTCCGCTTCTAGGAAATGTTTTGGATGTGGTGGTTCTGGTATGTCAAGGCATGATTGTACGCATTGTTCGGGAAATGGTCAACGGGCTCTCGGGTCAGCAGGCCGAGTAGCTCGTCGGAATTAGATAGGTCGCCTCCTGGTTACCAGTTAGAGAACATTCAGTTAGGTTTTACTCTTACGGCAAGTGATAGGGACATAAGGCCATACTTAGGAGTTTTTATTTTTGGAATTAGGTTTTTAGGGTTACTAGATTCAGGTGCCTCCCGAACCATAGTTGGTGGTGAGGGATGGAAAATTCTACAGGATTTAGGGCTTAGCGTAGGGAACTCAGATATTAAATCAGTAGCGTTAGCAGATGGGAAGGGTGTAGGAGTCTTAGGTTCTCTGCCTCTCCCGATGGTAGTTGGAGTAGGTCCATTTTGTTGGATTTTTTGGTTATTCCAAACCTTCCACAACTTCTAATCTTGGGTGCAGATTTTTGGGCACTTGCGGGTATAGTCCCGGATTTAATATCTGGAGTTTGAAGTTTTTCCGAAGAGCAGAGACTAGCTGCGATATCGGACACAGGTAATATTAGGGAAAAGTCTGAGTTGAGTGCGGATGAGAGTAAAAAGTTTGAGTCTGTAATTGAAGATATGTTTAATAGTATGAGTGAGGGATTAGGATGTACAAATCTCGTAGAGCATAGGATTAGGACGTCCGCAGAACCGATAAAACAGAGGTATTATCCGGTATCGTCGGCGATACAACAACATATAGATAAGGAATTGCAGGAAATGTTGGACGCAGGGGTTATCGAGAAATCGAAAAGCCCTTGGGCGTCCCCAATATTATTAATGAAAAAGAAAGACGGTTTTTATCGGTTCTGCGTAGACTATAGGAAGTTAAATGAGGTTACAGATAGGGACGCTTACACTCTACCGTTTATTTCAGCCAAGCTCCGACAAGCTCCGAAATGCTAGGTTTTTGTCTTCCTTAGACATTAAGTCTGCCTGTTGGCAGATACCAATAGAGGAAGGATCGAGAAAGTATACGGCCTTTACCGTACCGGGTAGAGGATTATTTTTGAGGATGCCTTTCGGGCTACCCCCATGGCAGAGGTTCATTGACGACGTTCTGGGTCCCGACTTGAAACCGTTCGTCTTCGTATACTTGGATGACATCATCATCGTCACCGATTCCTTCGAGAAACATCTCGAAATTTTGCAGGAAGTTTTTAAACGGTTGAGGGAAGCAGGATTAAAAGTAGGTAGGGAAAAGTGTAATTTTTGTAGGCCTTCCTCAAAGCTTCTGGGATATGTTGTAGATATTAACGGACTTCACGTCGATCCTGAAAAGGTCGAAAGTATGGTGAAGATTCCGCCACCCAAGAACGTCAAGGAAGTTAGGAGTTTTGTAGGGACCATTTCATGGTATAGGAGATTTGTACCAAATTTTGCAGGTTTAGTTAGGCCACTTACTGATTTGTTAAAGAAGAATAAAAAGTTTGTGTGGTCGGATGAATGTGATGAGTGTTTTAGGAAAGCGAAAGAATGCTTGGTTACGGCACCGATTCTGACCTATCCAGATTTTTCTCGACCATTTGTCGTTCAGACTGATGCGTCGGATTATGGAATCGGGGCCGTACTTTCGCAAAGTTATGATGAGGGTGAAAATTACTTACTTACTTTCTAACTTAGGTGGGCATTACAGTTCGCGGTGAAACTGGGCCTCAACCAACATCCTTCTATAACGATTTCGATTTCGGGCGAGCTCTTCTTTCGCACTCCAAGAAGGTTGATGTCTTCATCCACTTGATTGCGCCACCTAAGACGAGGTCTTCCCCTTTCGCGATTTCCCTGCAATGTATTTTCAAACACTCAAAGGTCTCGGTGAGTTCTTTACCGACCTTGATGGAGCAGCGTGAATTCTCCAAAGTCATCCTGCATAGTCGTACGAGTTTTGCAGGGATGCCGAAACTAAACATGGCTCTGTACAGCTCGTCTCTGTAGATACTGTCATACGCGGCATTGAAATCGATAAAAAGATGGTGATCTGCCGTAATGTGAAAATTTGGTCTATTGTGGACTTCTCTGGTCTACAACCACATTGATAAGGACCTATCAAGTTGTTGACGTGGGGTTTTAGACGTTCACATATTACAGCAGACAAGATCTTATAAGCGACGTTAAGGAGGCTTATCCCTCTATAATTGGCGCAATTGTGAGGGTCTCCTTTCTTTAGGATCGGGCATACGATACTGAGGTTCCATTCATCGGGCGTGCTTTCTTCCGACCATATCATGCAGATCAGCTGGTGCATGCTCCTTTCCAACTGATCTCCAGCTGCCTTGAAAAGTTCGGCATCTGCACCTGCAGTCTTATTTGAATTAAATTTGCATATGGCAAGCTTAACTTCCTCTAGGTCGGGAGAACGGCTTTCTTGATCATCGTCCAAGCTGAATGGGGCAATCTGCCTGACAGCAGAATTTGTGTCTTCATCGCCGTTAAGCAGTCTGCAGAAGTGATCTTTCCAGATCCTCAGTAGCGACTGTGACTCTACAACTATGTTTCCCTGCTGGTCTTTACAGGCTTGGGTTCGGGGCTTGCCACCCTGACAGAATCTTCTTACCTTTTGGTAAAACTTCCGAATCTCGTTCCTGTCATGGCACCTCTCTATTTCCTCAAACGAGCGCTTCTCATGCTGCTTCTTTTTCTTTTTGAGAATTCGGTGTTCCTCCCTTCTTTTCTCCTTGTAAATCTCGTTATACTGATCGTAAGCAGCCCTTGTTCATGGTTGCATCAGCATTTGTCGTGCTTTTTGTTTGGCTGCATTTGCCTGCCTGCATTCTTCATCGAACCATGGGTTTCGTTTTGGTGGCCGAGTGAAACCCAGAACCTCAGAGGCAGCAGTTCTGATGGCTTCTTGGCATTGCTGCCACTGGTCTTCAATGCTTAATGCTGGCGGCATGGGATTCAAGGATAATTGAAGGGACATTCGATTGGAAAAGGCATTGGCAATCTCTTGCGATTGTAGCTTTCCGACGTCATATCTCTTCACAGCGTTAGTTCGTGCTGGTCGTGAACAAGATATCCTCATTCGTACCTTGGCTACAACAAGGTAGTGGTCCGAGTCAAAGTTGGCCCCTCGGGAAGTTCGGACATCTAACACACTGGAAGAGTGCCTTGCGTCGATCGCAACATGGTCAATTTGGCTGACGGTTAATTGATCTGGGGATCGCCATGTACCTTTATGAATTGTGAGATGCGGGATGCGTGTACTACTTACAACAAGATTTAGCCCCACAGCAAAATCGATCAGCCTCAGTCCGTTTTCGGAGGTTTTGTCGTGGAGCCTCTCCTTACCGATTGTATTTCCAAAGATGTCCTCCTTCCCTAGTTTTGCGTTAAAACCGCCAAGAACGATTTTCACGTCGTGCCTAGGGCACTGCTCATATGTTTCTTCGAGGAGCTCGTAGAAACAGTCTTTGGAATCGTCGTCTTTCTCTTCTGTTGGGGCGTGGGCGCATATAACGCTAATGTTGGCGAATTTAGCGCTGATGCGGATGGTCATTATACGCTCATTGACTGGATTTTGGCTAATCACCCTATCCCTGAGTCTTCCTCTAACGACAAATCCGCACCCAAATAAGCGCTGTTTCTGTTGTCTGTAGCAGTCGCCATAATAGATGTCACAGTTTTTCATCTTCTTTATGCCCGGTCCACTCCATCGCTTTTCTTGGATGGCGGTTATTACTGCTTTGCAGCAGTCCAGGGCGTCCGCTAGTTCTCCAGCTGCACGTAGTCCGTTAAGAGATCTTACGTTCCACGTGCAGATCCGGAGGTCGTTGTCCTTTTTTCGTTTGTTTGGGTCGTCAACTTTGAAATCATTATCGTTATCCGAGGCTTTTGATGAGGGTGAAAAGGCCATTGTTATATTAGCCAATCATTAAACAGAAGCGAGAAGAATTACTCAACTACGGAGAAGGAGTGTTTGGCAGTGATGTGGGCCATTGAGAAGTTGAGGTCGTATTTGGAAGGTGTCCAATTTACGGTTATAACTGATCATTATTCCTTAGTTAGTGTGGTTGAGTAATCTCAAGGATCCTCAAGGGAGATTAGCGCGGTGGGCCATTCGGCTACAACAATTCGATTTGAAGATCATCCACCGAAAGGGAAAAGAACATGTAGTTCCAGACATGTTGTCGCGAGGAGTGCCGGAGTTAGCTGGTATCTCAGAAGCGGATTCTGACCCTTGGTAAGTCAAAATGAAATCGGCTGTTGAGAAGGATCCATTATTATATCCATCGTGGAGAGTTGAGAATGGTAGGCTTTTTAAACATGTCAGAGCGAGTCATGTTTTGGTTAATGAAAGTGGTAGTGAGTAGAAGTTAGTGATAGGAAAAAAAGATAGGTTAGGGATCTTAGAAAAATGCCATGATGGTCCATTAGCAGGACACATGGGCATACGAAAAACTTTTGCAAGGGTAGTTGAGAAATATTATTGGGCTTAAATGAGAGGGGATATAACCAAATATGTTAGGAATTGTAGGACTTGCCTACAGATGAAACCGATGAATGAGAAACCAGCTGATTTGATGACAGAAAGGGAAGGTACTTCTAAACCATGGGAAATGATCTGCGTGGACTTGGTGGGTCCGCTTCCAAAATCATCGAGGGGTTTCATCCACATTCTGACTGTGGTCGACTATTTCACTAAATTCCCTTTGTTGTTTCCGCTTCGGTCTGCAACTGCAAAGTCGGTATGTAAGGAGCTTGAAGAGAATGTGTTCCTGTTGTTTGGTGTTCCGAAATGGATTGTGTGTGATAACGGCCCCCAATTTCGCAGTAAAGAACTGCAGTCCCTGTGTGCAGGATACGCGTCGAATCTGAGGTATACTGAGGATACTGAACTGAGGTATCCCCAAGCTAACCCTGTGGAAAGAATAAACCAAATAATCAGGACTACGTCTCTGAAAATCATTGGAGTTGAAATGCGCAGCTGGCGAAGGTAGCCTGTGCGATCCAGACTTCGCAACATGAGGTTTTAGGGTTTACTCCATATTTTGCGAATTTTGGTAGAAACATGGCCACTAGTGGACGTGATTTCGAGTCGAGGATCGATGGTGAAGAGAGTCACCAATCCCAAGAAGAGATAGGAGCTTTGTTCAAGAAGCTCAGAGAAGATATGGCTAAGAAGCTAGGGGTAGCGACTAAGAAGTCGGCACAGATTTACAATCTACGCCGGAGAGACACGCAGTATCAACTTGGCGATATTGTGTGGCGTAGACATTTTGTACTCTCCGACGCTGCAAACTACTATGCTGCGAAATTGACACCCAAGTTTGTTGGGCCTTTTCGTATCAGTAAACGTTTGTGTAAAGATGATAAAGAGAAAGACCGCGGAACGTGGCATGTCAAGGATCTCAAGCCGTTTGTAGATGAGGTCAGTGAAAGTAGAAGTTTTTTTTGTTTTTTAATTTAATTCTTAATATAATTTATTCCGGTCGTTACCTCTTTCCCTTTAATTCTGTTTGCTATTCTTTTTCTCTTTACTTCATTTTTACTTTAATTCTTTTTTTTTAGCTCATTTTTCTTCACATCTTCTTAAGTCTTAGTTTTTTTTATCTAATTTTCTTAAATTCGGTAACACTTTGCCTTGATTGAACTTTTACTTGTGTTGTTTACCCATCAATCTGTTTCCTCTTTTTCCTGTGTGTGCTAGTACTTTAGGAAGTGGTCTACGTTTCTTATGAAAAGGAAGCTAATTTCCTGGTAGGTAAGGGTGGGATTTGTTGTGGTAAAATTTACCGCAACAAAAACCATCTTTCGATAGTTTGTCTCACAACCTTATTCTTTGGCTTTTGGTCGCAGCTGCATGGTTCTGGGTGAGTTGAGGGCAGCCATGGTCCCATCAACCAGTGGCGTACTCACAGAGAACCCTGCAAAAGCAACCAACCACTTGCGAACAGAACGGGCGGTTCTGTAAAACTCTTTACCCTTCCTCTTCACTTCCTGATTCCTGATACCTACTTCACATGGTCATCAATCGTGACGAGCCAGCAGGTTGGCTGGAGACTCGCACGCAACAGTGTGTATGAATATGGCGTAAGGACAGAAGGAGAATTTCTCAACTATCTCACATACAAACCTACACTAAACACATCAGATTAAACATCACATACACAAACCACACGGAGAAACAATATTAGAATCCATTACAGTCATCACATACACAAACCTATATTCATACACAAATACTAATGACACATACACGCATACCTACACTGAGGCAAACAAACCATTCATCCAACACAAATCATCCATCACACACATACAACTACATACACACAAAACAGTCATCATTCACATACAACAGCACTCATACATAAATCGATCAACAACAAATCATCAACGGCAAAGTACCCAACGAAAAAAACTTTTCTATGGCCGAGTGCCCAATTTTTAACTTAAACTTTCATTTTACTAATCGCCACTTAAATTTTGTTTCAAGAAAATCACGTTATTTGTCAGTCTTCTAAATAAAAGTCTACCAGATCTAGATTGTAAGAATACGCGTTACCAATTTTTCCTCCTTCTCTTCGAAACATTTTGCTACGTCGTTACTAGAAAAATTGTTTGCAGACCCGTTCTGCACATAACTTTTCCTAACAGCGATATAGCTTACCTTTTAGTTGCACAGAATGGTGCATGTCTTCGATTTATCGCTTTCGCTACAAAAAAAGTCACTGAACTCTTCCGTCAGCTGTAAGCCGACCATAATTTCCCAAGATAGTGGAAATTTGGTGGTGTTCGGTCACTCAACCAATGACCGAATTTATTCGTCAATGGAATGCGGACGACGGACGCATTTCACTTAGCAACCAAAAGCCAACCATCTACACCAGCCACCCTCATCACCTACCTATCTCCATACCTACTTGCCAGCCACCTCAGATGACAACCCACGACGACCGATCGTGATCAGTCACCCTAGCCGCAACATTGTATGAATCATGGACACACAACAGCACATAGAAAAGTATCTGCCAATGCTTTGATACGATACTTGTGCTTGAGACGATTGACCCATATCGCCACTACTTGGCTGTGGGTACAATACCACATTTGGATTCCCATATGCCATCGTCTCTCGGTTCAATTATTATTCTCAAACGACGTGGTCGTCTTGAAATTGGTATACCCAGTAACTTATAACTTATAACTTGGTGGTACTCTAACCTTTAAGATATAGTTACTTGGAAAATAAAGAATTTAAAACCAAACAGTGTTGTTCGGCAAAGTGCCTTTTAGTACACAACTTTATTCCTTTCAGCTTCACCTCCCCCCCCCCCCCCCCCCCCCCTGACGCGCTCGGAAGTTATATTCCCGAACAGGTGGCTAAGGAGAATATTGAGAGACAGTAGAGTATTCCAAACAAAACGTTATAGACCAGGGTCTATAATTTTTAAAATGGTAAAAAGTGAAAAAAAATTATAGTAGGATGAAACAAATTGGAAGAGGTAGAAAATAAACCAAAAAAAAAGCAAAAATAAATTTTGGGCGATCTGAGGTCGGGAAGGGGGAGGGGGAGAGTATTTAAGGGTAAAAAACGAAAAAATGCAAAAAATGAAAAAAAAACCCAAATCCGAAAATATTTTTTTATTTTTAAAAAATTCAAAATTTACACTTTAATTACTAGAAAAACGTAAGATTTCATGTTATATCAATAAACAAAAAAAATGCTAATCGAAATATACTGATATCTTACGTTTTTCTAGTAATTAAAGTGTAAATTATGAGTTTCTTAAAAATAAAAAAATATTTTCGGATTTGGGTTTTTTTCATTATTTGCATTTTCTGAGAACATTTACCATAGTAATGTATTTTTTTTTTTAACCATCTGAAAGTAGAGACTTTAGCAAACAAGAAACACACCAACTTTTTTAAAAAAGCAGATATTTTGACGTGAGAATTTTCGATTCAAAATTAGGGTGATTTTTCGATATTTTGTCAAAATAAGGTGAAAAAACTATTATTTTAAATCCAAAAAATTACTGTATGTTTGAAACATACAAAGGTATGTTTTCACCAAATTTCGTGAAGAAATAAGTTTTTTTGCAAAAGATAAAAATAAAAAACCAAAAACTCAGTTATTCGAATTTTTCACATACATTTTGAGGTTATGTGAAAAATGTTTCTTTACAAAAGTTGTAGATCTTTTTACAACTTTGCCATTTAAGTCTTTTTTATAAGACTTGCAGTTTTACCGGAAATCGAGATTAACCGTTTTTTACCCTTAAATACTCTCCCCCTCCCCCTTCCCGACCTCAGATCGCCCGTAATTTATTTTTCCTTTTTTTTTTTTGGTTTATTTTCTACCTCTTCCAATATGTTTCATCCTACTATAATTTTTTTTGGTCTCAAAAATTATCAATTTTGGTCTAGTAGTGCTCTCACGCAAAACGCTGATTGGTGCTAAGTATCCGTAATGGAACCCACTGTGGCTGAATGAACGGCCAAGACAAACGACGATCATCAAAGAAGCTATATCAATAAACAAAAAAAAATGCTAATCGAAATATACTGATATCTTACGTTTTTCTAGTAATTAAAGTGTAAATTATGAGTTTCTTAAAAATAAAAAAATATTTTCGGATTTGGGTTTTTTTCATTATTTGCATTTTCTGAGAACATTTACCATAGTAATGTATTTTTTTTTTAACCATCTGAAAGTAGAGACTTTAGCAAACAAGAAACACACCAACTTTTTTAAAAAAGCAGATATTTTGACGTGAGAATTTTCGATTCAAAATTAGGGTGATTTTTCGATATTTTGTCAAAATAAGGTGAAAAAATTATTATTTTAAATCCAAAAAATTACTGTATGTTTGAAACATACAAAGGTATGTTTTCACCAAATTTCGTGAAGAAATAAGTTTTTTTGCAAAAGATAAAAATAAAAAACCAAAAACTCAGTTATTCGAATTTTTCACATACATTTTGAGGTTATGTGAAAAATGTTTCTTTACAAAAGTTGTAGATCTTTTTACAACTTTGCCATTTAAGTCTTTTTTATAAGACTTGCAGTTTTACCGGAAATCGAGATTAACCGTTTTTTACCCTTAAATACTCTCCCCCTCCCCCTTCCCGACCTCAGATCGCCCGTAATTTATTTTTCCTTTTTTTTTTTTGGTTTATTTTCTACCTCTTCCAATATGTTTCATCCTACTATAATTTTTTTTGGTCTCAAAAATTATCAATTTTGGTCTAGTAGTGCTCTCACGGAAAACGCTGATTGGTGCTAAGTATCCGTAATGGAACCCACTGTGGCTGAATGAACGGCCAAGACAAACGACGATCATCAAAGAAGCTATATCAATAAACAAAAAAAAATGCTAATCGAAATATACTGATATCTTACGTTTTTCTAGTAATTAAAGTGTAAATTATGAGTTTCTTAAAAATAAAAAAATATTTTCGGATTTGGGTTTTTTTCATTATTTGCATTTTCTGAGAACATTTACCATAGTAATGTATTTTTTTTTTAACCATCTGAAAGTAGAGACTTTAGCAAACAAGAAACACACCAACTTTTTTAAAAAAGCAGATATTTTGACGTGAGAATTTTCGATTCAAAATTAGGGTGATTTTTCGATATTTTGTCAAAATAAGGTGAAAAAATTATTATTTTAAATCCAAAAAATTACTGTATGTTTGAAACATACAAAGGTATGTTTTCACCAAATTTCGTGAAGAAATAAGTTTTTTTGCAAAAGATAAAAATAAAAAACCAAAAACTCAGTTATTCGAATTTTTCACATACATTTTGAGGTTATGTGAAAAATGTTTCTTTACAAAAGTTGTAGATCTTTTTACAACTTTGCCATTTAAGTCTTTTTTATAAGACTTGCAGTTTTACCGGAAATCGAGATTAACCGTTTTTTACCCTTAAATACTCTCCCCCTCCCCCTTCCCGACCTCAGATCGCCCGTAATTTATTTTTCCTTTTTTTTTGGTTTATTTTCTACCTCTTCCAATATGTTTCATCCTACTATAATTTTTTTTGGTCTCAAAAATTATCAATTTTGGTCTAGTAGTGCTCTCACGCAAAACGCTGATTGGTGCTAAGTATCCGTAATGGAACCCACTGTGGCTGAATGAACGGCCAAGACAAACGACGATCATCAAAGAAGCTTGATGAGAGAGTTGGGGAAGTCACTTCATTGTTGGCTATCTAACAGAGAGGTTTTGAGAAAAAGCGATAAAACGAGTTTTAGAGATTTTCTTAGCGAACAGCCATATTGGTGGATAGTTTTGAAATTTTGTTAAAAGTTCCAAGTTGCAAGTTTTGTAACTTGATTTTGATTTGATTTAGTGAGTTCTTGTAGAATTTAACTTTCCTAATTTCGCGTGTGGATAAAGGGTTGTGGCAGAACGGGCCAGCGACGGAATTTCCCACAAGAAAAATAATAAAGAAGTGTCAGAGGACACAGAAGTTCAAGGAGGATCAATTGATTGATCAAAGATAAGTAGAGTGAGATTTTGGTTTGAGCTTTGTGAAATTTTTGAACATATATCTGGTTGCCTTATGTGTCGATAATCTCCCGTATTTTGAGGGACTCGCGACCTTTTTCATTGCCATACGGCATCTTCAAGACAGCACGATGATGGGATTTTTCTTGCTTCATCAGTTTTTGGCGAATCTACTGTTTGCTTGCTTTTGCTTTTCATAATCTTCTAAAAACTATTATAACTTTGTTATCCCGAAAAGATTTGGGTTTTTAATCCTCAATTTTAAGGTTTTCCCAACACCCTTATTTGAACATTAAAAATTCTCATTTCCATACATAACAAAATCATCTTTTGTTTTCTACTCAAATTCGTCATATTCTTTTCTTTACTTTTCAGCAAAGGTTTGAAAATTCCTTCTAATAAAAATTTTCTGGCGCCCGCTAATTCTCGTTGGCTCTCGTACTAACGAGAATTTTTGAAATCAACTACCCATCCACTTAATATATCCAATAAAATAATACCTACCTACTTACCTACCTCAATTAATCAAAACTTTTCCATCGAACGCACCCCCAGCTGAGCGGCCGTGGTATCAGCACAAATTGTTGCTGGACGCGCTTTTCAATCTTCCAAGTGAACAAACACACCTTTTTCCCCAAACGTCATTCTATTGAAATTTTCCCCACGTGCACATCGGTCGTGCAATTTGTTTTCCTTTTAATTTGTTTGGAATCGTATATTCCTTCTATTTTAATTAGTTCGCGGTTTTTAAGTACGAGTGTATTCATCCTAAATTGTTAAATTATAAAGTAACGTATAAGATTGAAACATATAAAATAATTCTGGTGGAAGAAAAAGTGCAACATACATATCTTTCTTCCGAATGTTTTATTATTGCTCTCAAAAGGTTTATTGGTCGCCGAGGAATTCCGAAGACGATTCACTGCGACAACGGGGCGAACTTCGTGAGCTTGGAGCACAGAGGATCTTGAAGGAGGTTGGAGAAGAGTTCGAGAGAGGGAAAGAAGCCATTCACCAGTACGCCGCCGACGAAGGGTTCAGTTTCGTCTTCATACCTCCAAGAGCCCCCCATTTCGGAGGCCTGTGGGAGGCAGCAGTGAAATCCGCAAAGACGCTGTTACAACGTAGCGTCGCGAACGCACTCCTCACAGTAGAAGAGCTGCTCACCATTCTTATCGAGGTTGAGGAAATCCTGAATTCAAGGCCAATCTCCCCACTAAGCGCAGACTCCAACGACGGAGAAGCACTTACCTCAGCGCACCTTCTAATAGGTAGTCCCTTGCGGTCACTACCTACAGAGATTGTCCTGGAACAGCAGATGCCTGCTTGAAAAGATGGCAGCTTCTATGCTGGCTCAAGCAGCAGTTCTGGCAGAAGTGGTCTAAGGAGTATCTGCTTGGCCTTCAGGGTCACTCCAAGTGGATACGCGAGCAGCCCAATCTCATCGTGGGAAAACTCGTCCTCATTCACGAGGACAACATCCCTCCACAACAGTGGCAAGTGGGCAGAGTCGTGGCAGTCGTCGAAAGGCAGGACGGAAGGGTCAGGGTCGCAGACGTCAAAACTCGAAACGGAATACTAAGACGCCCAATTGTTAAATTGGCTCTACTTCCAGACGAAGAATCTTGAAGCTGTGCAGGTTTTCAACGCGGCCAGTGTTTCGACAAACGACTAATAACAAAATAACTATTGTGAATTAACAAAAAAATTTTCTAAAATTTGAATTTGCCGCCCTTTCGGCCATATTTATTTTGTAATTTGAAAAAAAAAACACAAGTAAACAAGAACAACGTTTTCGGTTTGACGTTTAGAATCAGAGTGCTTCCATTCTTTTCGTACTCCGTACTTATTATCTATGATCGTCACTATTGGTACCAGGTCAACCACGTAATCTGGGCCACACATACTGCAAACACCATATGCAAACCATATGTGCGTGCTATTTCTCACAATTGCTTGGTCTGCAATGTGACGCTGCACAGTATTGCAACGTATTTCGGTTCACTTGACATGCTTTGTTATTGTTGTGACATAACCAATGCATGACACCTTTATCGAAATCGAAACTATGTCGTACGTTTAAGAAGCGACGCACGGGGCAATTACTACGAATTGGGTTTTTGGTTTACAGTTGAGTAATTGGGTGTGGGACACAACAGTCCTCCCCCCTTAAATTACGAAAGGCGTACGAGGCACCGAGTGAGATCTTTCGGCATATAGGTACAGGTGTGCAAAATGAATGCAGACAACCTAAAAGTTTATTTGGTCAAAAGTAATAAATTCTTTTTTTGTTTTATATGCTTAATGAGTAGGTATACAGTGCTTATGGGTACCTTTTTTTTCATTTTAAATTTTCTCTTTTTTTTTTTCTTCGTTTATTGGCAATGTTTACATTAAAATTTTCTTTTTATACATAGGTTGTTTCATCAACTCCAGGTGTTACATTTTCTTCAAGATCGTTCACATCTTCTGTTGGCTTATTATTTATTGTACATTTTATTTTAATACATTTTTTAAATGTTACATATAAAGCTAGAGCTACACAAAGAAAAAAAAATATAAACAGAAATGTGAGCGTGTTCATGTGTCACATGGAATAACGAATTGTTTTTCTTTAACAAATCTTTAATATTTATACTATAATCATTGACATAATAGATATGGACTGCTAGTAACCAACTTTACGAGGGGTCCATTTAAGAGCAGCGCTTTAGTTTTGGGTGGTATTTTTATGAAGCTACCACTATAGCAACAGAATAACCATAGAAGTACTGCAATGAGAAGAACTTTTTGCTTTTCACTGGTTTCAGTAGAACTGGTATTATATTTTTTTGGCACAACAAACTAAAGCAGCACCGTCGCTGTCCACAAAAGTTCTGCAAGGTTTGTATTGAAATGACATTTAACTAGCAGTCCATATCTATTATGTCAATGACTATAATTATCTAAGTTCAGCTTTTCAATATGTGTTGTATGAGGTGAAATTTGGGATAAGTTTGTGGGAATTATTATGTTTTCAGGTATGGTTTGTTCTTCTACAAAGTAGGAAACAGGAGTTTTATTTTGTATGGTATTTGATGCCTGGAGGTAAACTTCTTTTGTTATTGCTTTACAGAATGAGTCTTCACTTAGAATTCCACTGTCAGATATTGTGATCGTTTTTGGTACGTCTCCGCACAAAATCCTAACGTTGTTCGTTGGCTTTGGCATGACATACAGTTATGAATTCTTGCTCACTAGATTGAACCAAACTTCTTGCTCAAGCGCAAATATTTTTGTTTCACAAGTTGCGTGGTTCTGGGTTCCTGAAATTAACTGTTTTATGCAGTTGTCAGTGTTATGGTTATGAACTATAAAGTTTTTCTCGCATATAAAATGGTTGAAGTCTGTTTTTGTACATTTAGCTAAGTCTAAGTATATCGCTTATAATTTTCATTTATTGCGACAAATTCGCTCTTAATAGAGACGTAGCTATATGAGTTCTGTTTAAATTTGGATGGCAATGGTGTTAGCTTTACTAAGTCGAATTCTTCGTCTACTAATGGAATGCTCACTTGTAACATGAGATTTTGATTAACGTAAATGGGGGTTGTTGTAGTTATTTTATTTATAATAGGCAAGTTCATTCTTGAGATTTTCATTGGGAATCTAACGTTGAATGGGAGTTTTAGCTGAATTTGTTTTAGGGTTGAAATAAAAACTTCGGAGTTAAGAAATTTGCTATCTAAGTTAACTTTGGCGTTCTGTAGGATGTCAAGTATTTGGGATTGTTTTGTAAGAATGCTAAATTCGCTATCTCGTCAAAGTTGTGTAGGATTTTTTCGACATAGGTCAGGTTTGTTAACTTTTCTGTGTTTCGTCTAATGTCTTCGGAAATAGAATCAAAATTGTCATTTATGTGTTTTGATGTCTTGTTCAAAGCGTCTACCACGTTAGAAATAATTGTCATTTGGTTTTCCGTTATGTGGTGAAAGTTATTTTGGTTTTCCTGAATTGTATGCAAAGCGTCATCTATTTTCACCGCATCTTCAGAATCCATTGTTCCGAACAAAAATTTCTCAGCGATTCCTATTCCATTGAATAGACAACCTTCTATTATGCTCCTTTTTGAGCGTTTGTTTCTAACTAGTATATTGTCAAGGATTTCGTTGTTCTGATTAATTTCTGTGAGGGAATTTTGTAAAATGTGTAGGGTAATTTTGCAGTGGTCTAAAGGATATTCCTTAATACTAAGCGTTATGTTTTTGTGTTATGAGTGTTTAGGTTGATGTGTGTGTGTATAGATGATGGTGTGTATTCTAATTTCTTTGGTTGAAGTGTTTTATTAGATTATTTTGGACGACCTTATCTTTTCTGCCTATTTTTATTTTGGAGTTTTCTTTAGATAAAATCTCAGTTATTTCGTATGGTCCTTCAAAAATGGGGGTTAGTTTTTTGTTTGATCGATTCTTGATTTCTAATAATACCTTATCGCCGACGTTATTTGTTTGGAATTTTGATCGTAGTAGGTTTTAAACTTTTCCTTTGCTTTAATTTGGTTGGTACGAATTAGTTCATATCTAATATGCATTTTTGACTTCATTTCGGAGACATAGTCGGCATAATTGTATGTTGGCTGTACCTTTCTGTTCAAAATGGAGGGAATGGGCGCTTCAAACCCGAAAAGGACTTCAAATGGACTGTGATTGGTACTTGAATGTGGGGTAGTGTTATAGCAAAATATTGCATACTTGAGGTAGTTGTCCCAGTTTGATTCGTCTTTGCTAGCATAATTTATTAGGTAGTCACCTAACGTTCGATGAGACCTTTCGAGAGCACCGTTTGAATGAGGGTGGTACGGACTTGTTTGAATCTTTACTATTTTTAAAATCTTACAGATATTTTTGAATAACTCACTAGTAAAATTAGTGCCTTGGTCAGTGAGAATTGTTTGAGGGTTACCATAAGTACAAATAATTTTCTTTACTAATGTTTCAGCTACATTTTCATTTTAAATTCATTTTTATTAATCTTTTCTTATATCTACTTACATGCTAACAAAAATGTGTAAAACTAGCTTATATAATAACTTAATTAACTTACTGACCCTAGGCGGGTACTCTAAATTATTCAATATCTTACTACTAATGCCATTCGGCCTTAAGATACCTTATTAATTACAAACTAGAACTAGTTAAAACTAAGAAAATTTTTTAAAAAAACTTAGCATTCTTGATCTTTTTTTTTTTTTTGTTTTCTTAAAACTAATTAAAACTACTTAAATCTACTTAAATCTAGAGCAGCCACAGTAGCTTTTTTTTTTGTGTTTTGTAATTTTTTTTTGGATTTTTTGTATTTTGTATATTTTTTTTTTTTGTATTTTGTAATTTTTTTTTTGGGTTTTTTGTATTTTGTATTTTTTTTTTTTTTTTTGTATTTTGTATTTTTTTTTTTTTTGGATTTTTGTGATTTTTTTGTTTGCCACTGTACCCACCCCCTATACCCTAAGACTTACACGCTAAACCTGTGTAAGCCAGCCATTGGCGACTCGCTATCCATATCAAATTCATGTTGTTGCTCCGACAACCACCAGAACATTTTCGACGTTTTAACAACGTCACGACGATCGCGATCTGAAACCGCCCTACTGAACCGGAGGAGCTCTTCAGCTTCTCCGCCTACTGCGGTGACGTCTCGGTTGTAAATGAGCCGTCGTTCCACGGACTTCCGGCAGACGTGGTAGATTAGCGGAACCGCCAATCTATCCTGAATCAGCCCTACCATATCAAAATAGAGGAAAGCCTCCGGTGGGACAAATCCACTGAAGCGCGTTTTCTCCATATACTCAGTGTTGGGGTAATAAGCCCCAAAAATTAGGCCATTGGTCGAGGTCATCGCTCTTGCAGTGTGACCACGAGTCAGTTTTATAATGAAGTTGTCGATCCTGTTTATTTGAGCCCCGTTGTAAAGGACCTCATTAGGATAATATTTTCTGTACTCCGACTCTGGTGTTCTGTGCAATCCAAGACAGGTACGCAGACACTGTCTCTCAAACACCCGAATCTTTTCCATTTGAGACGCTGTAACATTGAACCACACGGGGCACCCATAGACAATCATTGGCCTTATGAGGGCCATGTAGCAAATCACCTTCACCCTGCTATCAAGTTGACTGCTGTGAAACAGTCGCCTTGTCAGAGCAAAAGCTCCTCTAGCCCTGGCCAGAGCTGCATCCATATGTTTGTTAAAATATAGATACTGATCTAGCCAGATGCCGAGATACTTGACTACTACTTTGTTTGGCAGTGGGTTGGCATGTAGATCAACGATCACCAGCTTTCGCCAGTTCTTTCTCGTATCCCATGAGGCCCGAGCCAACGAGGTTCTAAACACAATTGTTTCCGATTTCTGGAAGTTGATTTTCAACTTCCAGTCATCGCAATATTGCTGGATCTTATCGAAGTCACGCTGCAAAAGTATTCCGATGACTTCGATCTTTGGACCTGTTCTGTACGCAATAAGGTCGTCGGCGTACGCTATAGCATGGCGAAGAGAACCAATTAGATCGCCGGTGAAAATGCTAAATAGAATAGGAGAATTCATCGCTTCTTGTTGCAGACCGTTCTGTATTTTAAAAGTTCTGGTAGAAGTTCTATTGCAACTTTTCACAACAAACGTTCTACCATGAAGCATGTCATTCAAAATATATAGTAGTGGTTTACTCATGCCATATCTGATCAACTTATAAAAAAGACCGTCTAACCAAACGGTATCGAAAGCCTTCTCCAAGTCAACCAGGCATGCACCCGTACACTGATTTTTAGCTTTGTTCCATTGAATATCTGATACTAGTTTAGACGCGGCATGTGTGGTATCATGGCCCGCCTTAAAACCGAACTGATTTTTGGAATAATATGTTTGTCCTCAGCCCATGTGGACAGAGCTCTATTGAGAACTTTCTCAAATACCTTGCTGATACTCGGTAGAAGACTAATTGACCGGAGATTTGCTGGATTGGAACCATCCTTACCTTTTTTAAGGAGAGGATGGACCACTGCCGTCTTCCAACGCACTGGATAATATGCATTATTCAGCGCATTGTTGAACAACGTGGTGTATATGTCCACCGCTTCCGCAGGGAGGTTTCGCAGCACAACATTGGGTATGCCGTCGACTCCTGCTGACTTCTTTTTCTTTATTTTGTGAAAGATGTTCTCGAGGTCCATCTTAGAAACGAACAGGGTGTTATCCCCGTTTCGCTGGGCGATGACTGCATTTGCAAGTCGGTCGTCATTGAACCTAGTGAAACCAGGATTCTCGGATCGCCAATGCGAGATCTCGTCTCTAAGATAGAAGTGTCCAACGAAGGCTCTGTTCTCGAGGTCGTAATTCGGGCGAACGCACTCATTCACCTTATATACTCGCTCGAAAGCAGCACCCACAGTCTCTACCTTCTCTTGAGCATTCTCCACTATAGTGGTCATCATCCAAGATGGCCTCATCCGGATCTATCCCTATTGTCAAAAGTAAGTTTTTGTTTTCTGTCGTCCTTTGGAGCTTAATACTCTGAAGGTCATTTTGATCTTTTCTCCTAAAAATTTTATTTATTTCCGGAAACATACTCGGGTTGTTGGACTGTACAGCCCGAATTTTGTTGTTCCAGAAACATGAAATGGAAATTTTATAATTTTCTTTAATAAGTTGTTGGAGATTTTTGATCTGTGACCTCAGAGTTCTAATCTCAAAATCGTGTCGGTCAGTAAACCTCCTGTGCAAGAGTTTGAGTCTCGACAGGAGTCTAATTTTTTGTTTGTAGAGTGCGTCGATTGTCGCGTTTCTGTACATGTTCGTTGAGTCATGTTGCCATGTTCATGTTCTTGGCAGGTAAGGGTGGGATTTGTTGCGGTATATTTTACCACAACAAGTTAAACCTCTACTTTTCTTCCTCTTCCCATTTTCACCCCTCCTTTTGTTGTGGCTTCAAGGTGCTGGCAGAGTACAAAGCAACCCTAGTCCATCAGCTAGTGGTGTACTTCAAAGCATTTTGGAAAAGCAACCCAAATAGGTACCCCTTCATTGAGCCAGTGGACGGCTGGAGACTCAAGCAGCAGCGTTAATAAGAACCAGGAAGGTTCTAGAGGAAGTCCATCGCAACAGCAGCAGCAGCAGGTTACTAACAACCTATCAGTAATCTTCGTAATTTGGCATTTGAAGCCTTTTCAATATAAACGGCCAAGAGCCCAACGTAATGGCTGAGTGCCCACCGTAAAGGCCGAGTGCCCAACCTAAAGTGCTTTACCTTAAAAAGAAATGACTCTTTATAGAATTATCCCCATTCCCCCAAATCTGCGCGAAGGTTCACCGAAGTAGTTTAGTAGTTTTCGCGAAAAATGACGAATCCTCGTTAACTGAATCCTAGCTTAAATAGTTTTCTTGCACAGTGTAACTTGGGTCGGTTGGGCCGAGGGAATTTGTTTAAAGAAATAGTTTTTCAATTTTCTATTCTGGAATGGATTGAAATGGAACAGGTCTGGATTCGTTCATACGGGCAAGTTGTTGCGAATCTCTAACGACCAAGAGGTTCACAACGAAATTGTTTAGAAGAGAGCGATGGATGCGTTTCGCCTACGGCGCAGACTCCAGCGAATTTGCTGAGAGTATTGCAGATACCCCGTGACGAACCTCCACGACTCTGATTGGTTGAAGTGAGTGGAATTTGCTGAATGCGCCGATGAACGAAGAGACCGCCAAGAAGATGGCACTTCTTGGTTGACCTCTGAAAAGGACATAGTGCCAAAGAGTTTTAGAAAATTGAAAAAGTGTCGGAAAATTTACAAATCGAGTGATTTTGTTAGTTGCAAGTAGTGCAAATTGAAATTGTGTTTTTGTTGGCAGAAAGGCCAAAATAACTACAATTGTTTACTGTGTGCAGGAAAGCTCCGCATAGGCAGGAATTCAGGAGAGTTAGTGCCAGTACGGGCAAGAGAACTCAGGCAGGATTCGTCAAAAGAAAGCTAAGTATTATTATACCTTAGTGTTTTTAATTTCCTATAAAAGTGGAAAAGTGTTAGTTATACGTTTGATTTGGTTTTGACTATTGAGTCATATTGTTGTTTCGGTAACCCTTCGCCTTTCGTAATTAATCCTGAGATTGCAGGACGCGCGACCTCCATTTAACCTTTTTGTCTGTTCGGGAAAATTCCCAAAGAATCGTTTCTTTGCGGGTGCATTGTGCACATACTTTATTGTTTGCATTTTAATCTGGGTAAAACCCATCTTCGATCCTTAAATATCATACCATTTAACTTGTTAACTGGCTCCTTGCCATTTTACATATTTTACATACTTTACATACTTTTTACATACTTTGTACACCAATTTGTTTACGAAAAGATTTCAGGTTTTATACCTATACTTGTAAAGGTTTCCTGAACAAAAATATAATTTTATTCCTTTTGGAAAATCGTTCTTTTAATTCTATTTGAAGATCATTTTCAGCGTTGAAGTTGGTTTGGAAATTCCAAGCAAAAATTTCCTGGCGCCCTTTATTTTGTGAAACACCCTGCTTGTGTTTTGATTGAATATTATTCATTTCATTGAATTCTTTTTATTTACCTTTAATTATACCTACGTACCTATAAAACTACCTACGGACCACCCCTTGCTGAGCAGCTGGCATTGGCAGCATATTATCTTGCTACCTGTTGCACTATTTTCCTTTGAAATCCACCCAGCTGTCATTTGACAGTTCATCATAAAGTTAAAATTCGGTCAACATCGCCGCGGCACATCGTTGTGCATGTTTTATATTCTTGCATTTGAAATAATTAATTAATCAATCGTTGCGATTAATTAATAAATTAGTTAACTATCATCCAAGTTGTGGATTCGTGTTTGATTCGTTTGGATTCGGTTCGTCGGGAAAAAAGTGTAACAATTGGCGCCCAACGTGGCCCAATTCCTATATTTAGGAATTGTCCTGTCCATTGTAGTACGGATTGCATCCTCCATACTTTGCAGGTATCCATCGATCTCAACGTTCGACAGATTCCTGTTGCATGGCGGCGCAATACCGTTCGAACGAATTTCCCTTGAGACGGCACCGGAAAAGCACGGCCAACGTGTCTTACCGTAGTTGTAAGAGTGCGTCGGCACGTACTCCTCCAGTTCCACAAGGTTGTTCGGAAGCAGTATGACTGCGGCAAGTCCACAGTGGTCACTGTCGTACTCAACCGTCGTCAAACAATTTTTAGTCCGTCGAAGAATGTCGTCGGTCAGTTTCAGTCTTGAGTCTAAAAGCAATAGATCCAAATAAGAGCCACTTCGAGGATATGAAGGCCTGTCAGTAGCCAGCAGATCGACTTTACACTCAATGCTGTGGAGCCCCAGCCAATTGAAAAGCTGGTTCCCCCTTGGATTGGCTAATTGATTTCCCCAATCTTGGTGTTTAGCATTGTAATCACCGGCCAAAAGGAAATAGTTTTCTTCTGAGTTCAGTTTCAGACATCGAAAAAGTGTTTCAAGCTCTGTTATAAAACATGAATTTTGAGAAGCTTCCGGCGCATAGATCGCGACCACATACAACCGCCTCCCCTGTTGGAGAGGGATGCATACAATACACGCTTCTAGCAACTGGAATCGGCGTACTTCACCACTATATATTACCTTATGAGCAGTGCCCTTACGTATGAAGATCGCAACCCCACCCGCGAAAGTCGAGTTGGGTCGGTCCCTCCTTACGATAATGTAATTGTTATCCGTCAATTTGTGATGCTGGTTTAGCCTAATGTTTCAGCTACTGTTTGAGCCTCTTGATTTGGTATTACTACTGCTTGAACGAATTTGGTGAGATCATCCTGGAAAGTAAGTATATATTTGTTCTCGCTTTCCCTAATAGGGAGTGGTCCTACTATATCGATGCCTACTCTTTCGAACGGAGTTTTCGCTGTCGTAGTGATGACCATTGGTAGTTTGTTACGTGAATACAATTTATTCTTTTGAAACAGTTCACATGACGCGATGTATTTCTTTATGTCCGCATAAATGGTTTTCCATTTGTATGTTTTTCCAATACGCTTCAGAGTTTGTTTTATACCTTGCTGACCACCTAAAGGCATGTCATGAAATTCATATATAATTTGTTTCATTTTTTCTGGATCGGAAATTTCAATGATGTTTTGACTTTCTTTCTGTTTTTCAATAGGTGGGACTCTGCTATGACTACGAGTTATTACTTTGACTTCGGCTATGTTTAAACGAGATAAAGCGTCTTCATTTATGTTAAGGTGACCTGCTTTATGTGAAACCGTGAAATAGTACTCTTCAAGTTTAATACTAGTTACTGCCCAGACAACTGCTAGAGCTTCTTTTTCTATAGTAGAATAGTTTTTTTCTGACTTATTTAGTATTCTACTTGCGAATGCTATAGGTAAATAGTTTTCATCTTTTTGTGACATTACCGCACCTATTGCCTCATTGCTCGCATCAGTTGTAATGTAAAATGTTTTTTCGAAGCTAGGATATTGTAGAATAGGGGATTCAATTATCGCTTGTTTTATCTGGTTAAAAGATTAATCGCAAAATGCATCCCATTTAAAAGGTACATCTTTTCGCAGTAGTTTGTTTAGTGGATTTGCTATTCTAGAAAAAATTTTAATGAACTTTCTGTAATAGCCTGCTAAGCCTAAAAATCATTTGATGTCTTTTTGGTTTTTTGGAATCTCTATACCTATTTTGTATTGCCGATATTTTGCCAGGGTCAGGTTTGACTCCTGATTATGAAATAATGTGTCCTAAATACATGACTTCTTTTTCTAAAAACTTACACTTTTCTAACTGTATTTTGAGGTTGTATTTATCTAAAGCTTGAAATACTTCAGTTAATTTTTTGTTGTGATCATCTAGATTCTTTCCATATATCATTATATCATCTAGATATACTAGACACTTTATACCTTGTAGTCCTGTAAGTACCTTATTCATCAACCGTTGGAATGTAGGAGGAGCGTTGCGTAGCCCAAATGGCATTCTGTTGAACTCAAAATGACCATTAGGTGTACTAAATGCTGTCTTCTCCTTGTCTTCCTTGTTTACTTCGATTTCATGAAACCCACTCGCTAGATCCAGTGTTATAAAGTATTTTGAATCACCCAGTTGTCCAAGGATGTCTTCGATAATTGGAATTGGATACTTCTATACTTATTTCGTCTTGCAACATTTTGTCTACTTGATTTTTTATTTCTTGTGTGTGAATTTGTGCTAAACGGTATGGTCGAATGTTGACTGGAGGTATATTTGGGGTTGTCTTTATTTGATATGTGATTCCGGACGTACTCGACAGAGTATCACCGTCCAGGAAAAATAAGTGGTTGTAATTTCGGCAAATATCTACAATTGATTTCTTCTCTTCACTATTAAGATGATGCAGTTGCAGTTGATTTTGAATTATACTCAATCTGTCGTTGATAACATTTTGAGTGTCAAATGAATTCAGGTTGTAAATGGTGTAGTAGTTGGTATTTACGAATTCTAAATTTAGATCTTCTAAGACTACATCTTCGTCATTGGCGTTTAATACCGATATATATATGTAACCGTTAGTTGGTTCAATCAAAGCTGAGGAAGTATAAACTTGAGGAAGAATTTCTTGAGAAAAGTATATTTGATTGGAGAGTTCGTAAATGGGTCCATACTTAATAATTTTTTCAGATCTAGCAGGTATTGTAATAGGCTTTCATTTATTTATAAAGTCTGTGGTGTCTTTTTTATCTTTATAGTGGTATGTGAGGGTATTGTCTTTGTAATTTAGAATGGTATTAAGATTTCGGAATAGGTCTTCACTCAAAATTTCATCTTGTGTTATAGGGAAGCTGGCAGGGACTACGTGAAGTAAATGTTTGATTTTTATTCCTAGTGTTATTTCAATATTCAAAAGAATTGTACCCAGTGTCGACGTTGGAGTACTACCAATGCCTTTTAACTCAGTCACAGTATTTATATGGATCCAAAGATCTTCTTTTAATTTATTTATTTTAATTAAACTCAGGCTTGCACCTGTATCTAGAAGCATAATGCTATGATTGGTGATAGTGTCTTTAGAAATTATTTTAATTTCACTCTTGAAACTGGAAGCATTACTTAGACAGCCTATATCAGCAATGCGTTTGAATTTTTCACTTTGGTATTGTATACTTTTAGGATTTTGAGAATGTGCCTTTTGAAAATTATTCATATCGGAGCTCAACTGTCCGTTTAGGAAGTCTTGTAAGTTATTTATTTGTCTGTCACTTCTATTTTGTCGGTGATTTTGATTTAGTAAACTATTTGTGTTGCTTGTATGAGTGAAACCTTTGTTGTATTTGGGATTTCGAAATGCGTTATCACGCTTTTTATTAAAATTTGGCAACTCGACGTCTTTGTTTCTGAATGGATTTGAATTTGAATGTGGTTTTGGAGTTGAGCTTTCCTTGGTTGTGTTTGTATGAGAATTATTTTTAATTTGAGTCAGTGGATTCAGTGGAGTTGAATTTATATTTGAACTAGTTTTTTTACGATACAGTGGATTCAGTGGATTTTGTGAGTTCGAATATATATTTGAACTAGATTTGTTGCTATACAGTGGATTCAGTGGATTTTGAGAGTTTGAATTTATATTTGAACTAGTTTTGTCCTGATACAGTGGATTCAGTGGATTTTGAGAGTTTGAACTTACATTTGAACCGTTTTTGTTCGGATACAGTGTATTTAGTAGATTTAGTGTATTTGAATTTATATTTGAACAATTTTTGTTCTGATTCAGTGGATTTAGTAGGTTTTGTGAATTTGAGTTTATATTTGAACAATTTTGTTCTGATTCAGTGGATTTAGTAGATTTTGTGAATTTGACTCTATTCTACACCTTAACTCATGTGCCTTACCTGACTCCGGGTGTTGGACGGGCCAGGTCTTTGGTAGTTTCCCGAATTTTGTATTGCCCCATTTTGTGGTGCATTGTCATATCTGCTATTGTTGTACTGTCTTTTCCTGCATTGGTCTATCGTATGACCCATGTTTTTGGAATAACTACATGTGGTTGCATTTCGTACGTTATTGACACATGTAGGATTATTTGTGCTAGAGTTTGGATTTTGTCTGTGACCCCTATTAAAGTTTGAAAATCTGTTAGTGTTTTGCTGGAGTCGACACTCTAGTGTTGTGAGTTTTCGTTCGACAGTTGTAGCAGTATTTGCCATTTACTGCAGAAAGAAGTTTTTCCTCTTCCATTGCTATGTCTATTGCTACGTCTAACTCTGTACACCTAGCGCTTTTGATCATTGTTTTTAACTGCGGTACTAGCCCGTTGCAGAAACTATTTAGAATTGTTCTGCTATTTAGATTCCTAATAGCCAAGTTTGCCGCATTATCTTCGGTGCCAGCGTTCGCATTGTTTAGTTCATCTAAAAGAGCATTTGCCCTCTCCGTGTATGTACTTACAGGTTCCTTAAAGCCTTGCTGGAATTGGAAAATTTCGGTCTGTATCACTTGCACAGACCTAGTTTTCCTAAAGTTTTTGATAAGAGCCTCTTTCCAGGCATTGTAATCATTATACTTGAGTATAACGTTATATGCCCGGTTAGTTAATTTGGACTTTACAATGTCAACGAGGTCGGCTTTTTCAGGATCGGTAGTGGTCTTTTTAGATTGAAGGTCTATTAGCTGAATAAACCTATCTAAATTTCGTGCATTTCCATCAAACTCAGGTATGAGCTTAATGGCTTGCGAAACATTGAATGATGACATACTTAGTTCAGGAAGGGAAAGAGCTGAGACTGTTTTCTTACACTCTTTACTTGAAGCCGGTGATGCGAGCAGTTTTTCGGTTTTGGATTCTGAGATTTTTCTATCTGAGGATCTGCGCGAGCGAAAGACTTTTCTACTTCTAAGTGAAATATGTAGATTCAGACCAGGGTCGGGCATAAGTGTTTAAAATTAAATCTGGGATTAGGAATAATAGTAGGATGTTTGTTTTAGGCATAAATATATATAAAAAACTGGTTACAACTGGTGTTGAATGTGTGGTTGTAGTAGTAGTTGTTGCTTTCTTGTTGATTGCCTCGGCGCACAGACGAGCATTTTGCTTTCAAAATCGGACAAAAGTAAAAAAACCAAATGTAGCTAATGACACCAAGACCATAGTTATTTTGTACTTAAGTTAACGTACTATCCGGGAAAGGGAAAGGAAAGGCTCCACAGGTAGTCGGAATCTAGACATCGTTCAGAACGCACGCCTACATTCTCGATACGCTCTATTTCTTGTTAACTTTTAGGTACGAGTTATATGTTTTTTGGAGTTAAAGTGACAAGTTTGAGTTATGGATCTTTTGGAACAAGGTCTGTACTTAATTTAAAAACCAAAACATTAAGACTTTGTTAACAAAATTATAGCATTTAGGCCCATCATTTAAACTTTTTCTTTTTCTTTAACAAAAAAGGGGTTTATGATATAGTGCCGAGCAAGATCGAGTAAAGATTTTTTTTTTATAGTATTCTATAGGATATTACCCTGCTATAACAGTAAAAACACTTTCCACATCTTTCCACGACTTTGAATTAAAGGACTTTAAAGTGCATAGGTCAATTTTGAAAACAATTTTAATTTTGTTGCAGGTTTGACATCTAATGTCATGGAGATGTCTCGAAAATCGCTTTTTATGGTTTTTAAAGAAAGCCCAGCAAGAAAAATTGACGAAAAAGCATCATTTTTAAAAGAAACAATAGATCTTTTCAAGCCCGAACCAAATAACGACGATTCATTAATGGATGAAGAAGAATAAAATTACTTTTTTTCAAATATGTACTTATTTTTACTAAAATATACTTTTAAAAAGCTTTTCTATGTATTTTCATTTATTTCCAATTTGAAAATTACTCAAAATATTTTTGTCCGGTTTTGAAAGCAAAATGCTCGTCTGTGCGGCGTGGCAATTTCGTCCTTCCTTCCTTCTTTTCGACCACAGGAATTGGCTTACCTCTGTGGGATGTATTTAATTTTTTTTTTTTCACTTTCACTTTCACTTGATTGAGTTACTGTTCGCGCGTATTTATACTTTGGTGTGACTGTGATGTATTTAGGGTTTTTTGTTTTTTTTTTACTTTCACTTTTACTTGATTGAGTTACTGTTCTCACGTATTTATGATTAGGTGTGACTTGCGCACCGATTAAAAATCGTTTTATTAGAAAAATTGACTTGGAACACGATTAAAATTTTTCGCTGATTAGTTTTCCGGGAGTTTTAAAAATTGGCAATTTTATAGATTTTGATGTGCTCTTTCCGAATTTCAACTTTGCCACCTCGTACTTTTGCCGCTCGCGCCGCCATATTGGAAAAATGGCGCCCAAAATTGGATTTTAAGGAATACCTCCCTCCCGATTCATTTTACGATAAAAACATTTATATACAAAATAAAATAAGAGAAAATTTCCTACAATTTATGTGTTTATATTTTTTTTCATAAAGTCAATAGTTTTGGCGTACGAGCGCCACAAAGTGTATTCCAACACGCGTTTTGGCCAAAAAACTCATTTCCACAACACCTTGAGGTAGAGTAAGCGGCGCGTTTTTTTATCGTGGTATCCCTAATAGGCCTTATCCACATACAATGGAATATCATAAAATCTAGTGCATTCTCCCTCGCTTCGCTGTACTTGGTGGACAAGGTGTTGTGAATTCATTCAATCGAAACGTTACAGTCCGGAATTTCATCCATATCATCCGCGATGGGATTATAAGTTTCTTGTTTCACCATGAAGTTGTCAGCTTCAAATTTTGTCGTCAACATAACAAAAAGACGGTTCTTGTTTGTGTCATGCCTAGGAATTTATTTTTGACACATTTGGGATCATTGTCTCGTCAAAAAGTATGTCTACTGACGCAGTTTTTCGTGATCGTAGGGATCTCTCCGCATATTTAGTACCACGATTCGTTAAATCTCCCGGATATCTGGATATCCTACAAATACGATAATGGCATTGGATGTATAGTGCAATCGAACGTAAGTAACGTATTGGTTGCAAATGGATGAAAATGATGCGCCGCGATTCCAAACTACTCGGTGTAATAAGTATCCTCCGTCGATGATATACATCGTATTTTCAAAATTCATATCATCAGAACGTTGCTGAAATGCCTTATACATAGACGATTTGATACACTTGCGCATGTCTTCCTCATTGAAAAGGGATAATGGAAATGGAGCAAGTTCGTACGTAAGGAAATTTTCAAGTCCCTTTTCAGATTCTTTTGCAATGCACATCCTTTGCAAAATTAATAAAGGATTAATCGGGACAATGTTATCTTCGATCTGGATGCCTGCATTCATAACACCAAGTGATTTTATGCAGTCATTTCGTTTGAATTTTACGGTATAGAAATCGTTGCTTATGGTTTCAGCACTACCAATTTCTTGAGACATGTGACAATTTATCTTTTCATCTCCGATTACTCCTGTGCTTATTGACATAATTTCCGTTAATTCTGGAAAAGGTGGATGGATGGTTGCACATTGCACAACCAATCCATCAGTTTTTTTACGTTACTATTATCACGATTAACTCGCGAGCTTCTTGTCTCGAGATGCTGCTCGGAACTAGAACATACAACATTGCAAAATTTTTCAACTTCATCTTAAACATTGTGCAGGAATACCATTCCTTAAGTCCACTTAGTAAGCACGCTTTCCTGAACTCCTCAACCATGAGTAAGACCGCCAAGACATTTCATCGTCCTCATTAACGATTGCTCAATTGTCATATCTGACCACATACCACACCAAAATTTGTCGGAACGTCTAATTGTGAAATATCCATTAGTTGTGAAATTTTGTATTCTTCAGGTGTCATTTTTTCCTGCAAATTAAGCATATCTTGCAAATATAAATGGCAAGATTTTGCATAAAAGAAGTGGCCACTGGCATGAAAATAAGGCATCATTTTCTTTTTGCCTGAATGAATTTTTTAACGAGTGTAACCATACGGAAATATTGCACCCATAGCTTCGCTGTAGCACTGATGTCTGATGACTCAGTGTAGTGCACTGATGACTCAGACTAAATATTTCTATTGAGCTCTACCGGCAGCTGCTTCGTAGTTTTTAGAATTAAATTAATTTTTAAATTTACAAATAGAAACAGTTAAAATAAGTGCCACGGGTTGGATATATAATGAGTAATGACCAAAACACGTGTTGGAGTACACTTTGTGGAGCTCGTACGCCAAAACTATTGACTTTATGAAAAAAAATATAAACACATAAATTGAGGGAAATTTTCTCTTATTTTATTTTGTATGTAAATGTTTTTACCGTAAAATGAGTCGGGAGGGAGATATTCCCTAAAATCCAATTTTGGGCGCCATTTTTCCAATATGGCGGCGCGAGCGGCAAAAGTACGAGGTGGCAAAGTTGATATTCGGAAAGAGCACATCAAAATCTATAAAATTGCCAAATTTCAAAACTCCCGGAAAACTTTCCAGGTAACCGCTATTTTTCCTACCAAATGACTGTACTAATAGTAAAGCATTCTAACGGTGGAAAAAATTTGGAAATCGGTGTTGTAGTTTCTAAGTTCCCGTATACGTTCCCGTTCCCGTGGGAATATAGGGATAAAATATAAAGCCTATGTCCTTCCTTAGGTTCTGAACAATCTTTGTACAAAAATTAATTCTAATCTGTTCATTAGTTTGAGCGGGAGATGGTAACATAGAATGGTGAACAAACAGAGCTACTTTTGCACTTATAGTAATAGTGAGGACCGGTTCCCGTGGGAATATTCGAATGAAATACAGCCTATGTCCGTCTTTAAGTTCAGAACAATCTTTGTACAAAATTTCATTTAAATCGGTTTATTAGTTTGGGCGGGATATGGTAACATAGAACGACGGACAGACAGAGCTTCTTTCACACTTATTATATTAGTAAGGACTCCCGTTCCCGTAGGAATATGTGGATGAATTAAAGTTTATGTTACTCTGGGATAGTGAAGCAATCTATCGGTGGGAAAATTTTTGAAATCGGTGTTGTAGTTCCTAAGTTCCCGTATACGTTCCCGTTCCCGTGGGAATATAGGGATAAAATAAATACAGCCTATGTCCTTCTTCAGGTTCTAGACTATCTCTGTACAAAACTTCATTTAAATCAGTTCTGTAGTTTGGGCAGGAGACGGTAACATAGAAATCCGGACAGACAGAGTGACTTTCACATTTATAATATTAGTTAGGATTGATTTAAATCTTCTCTTTTTCTTTTAATTTTCTCTATTACTCTCTTTTTCCTTTTCTTTTCACTTAAATAAGTGTTGCCATTTCTATTTATGCACTTATTTATTTTTCTTTTTTCCCATTCTGCGTTGCTCAGTAATTAAGTGAAGGTTCATACATACGGACAAGTATAAAATATATCAACTTGTATATTATTCTCTTTTAGCTGATCTTTTTCTTGTTTAATTTTTTTTTTTTATTAGGTCAAGTAACTTGTGTGAATCAGTTTTACCTGAAAGCTTACTGAAGGCTTCTGGGTTTGGTTTTTGGATTGAATACTGACACAGTAAGATGCGTTCTCAATGCAATGTGTACATATTATGATGGCCTTAATATCTGCCATCTAAATGCTGGTAGTCTTAGATCTAAGTACACAATGTTGTATCAAATACTCGGGACATCGAAAATGGATGTTGTTATGGTATCAGAATCCTGGCTCAACTCAGATGTTTCCTCTAACCTTGTTTCAATTCCTGGTTTTTCTGTAATTCCTAATGATCGTAGAAATCGTGTTGGAGCTTAGAGGGGGTGTATGTTTCTAAAAGTTCAAGTTTCTATGTGTTGAAGTGAAAAATGAGTATGAAAATTGTCTTTTGGTAACAATGTACTGTCCACCTTGTAAGTTCAAAGAGGAGAATTTAAAAGAGTTAGAATATAGCTTAACCCGACTAAGTCCTTTATATAATAGTATTTTAATAGGTGGTGACTTCAATGTGAACTTTTTCGAAAAAGCTCTACATGTCAACTTTTTAACCATTTTTGTGACAAAATTGGTCTTGTTGTTGTTAACAAATGTTGGCCCACTTGCTTTCAGTCCACAAGGAATCCATCTTTAATTGATATTTTTTAACAAGTTCGATAAATCGAGTGCTAGGTAATGTTCAAGTCAGGCTCACTTCAGATTTTATTCATGATCTCATCTATTTTTCATTCAAGTTTATTGCTAGGAGTGCAAGAACCTTAAAAACTGTGAGTTTTATATTTTGATTATACGCAAAAGGAACAAAATATTGGTAGGTTTGGTCTTGATAATATCTACTTTGCTGCTGACATTGATAATAAAGTTTCTGTGCTTACCTTTGTCATAACTGACCTTTATAATTACTATATTCCTGTTGTTACAAAAGTAATAAAACCGAAAAGTTGCCCATGGTATACTAACCAAATTAAGTTAATGGTACAGGAAAGAGAACGTTTCTACAGGAATTTCAAAAGAACACCATCGGTGTATAACAGATGCGAACAACTCGAAAACGAAGCAAAATTTTGATACAATTCCAGCACGTTTTTTGTAGAGAGCAAATTTTTCCATCAAAAAACAACTTTTGAACAATTGTAAAAAAAAAGTTTTCTATCCAAAACGTTAAGATTCCCGACGAAAAAAAAGTCCAAATTTTCCAGTTTTTCAGTTTTGTCAGATTTTTTAATGGCATTTCTTTTTGGTTGCAGAAAGGTATAGGTATTGCTCAATAGAAAAGAAAGTAAATAAAATTTTCTTTTAAATGCTATACCAGGAGACTTTCTGCGTTTGAAATCCTAAATATTGCCCATTAATCAAAGACATTTCTCGTTATTTTTCATCATTTTTATATTGACTACATTTATTCTTATTTTGAGGAAATATAAAAAAAGTTTTAACTGAAAATTGTTACTAATCTTTTCATTTATTAGAAAAAAAAATATTTCTTACTCGATGGAAAAGTATTTTATATATAAATCAATAAAAGTGCGAATCGATAAAAGTGAAATCGAAGAAGAATTGAAAAATCTGAAGGAAGACACACAGGCAGGGTTTGATGGCCTTGCTCCAAAAAAAAAAATGTGCTTGTACCTTAGCAGTTCCAGTTGAAGTGATTTTTAATCGCTCTCTCCAAGAAGGTGTTTTTCTGACCGTATGGAAGAATTCGTTTGTAACCCCTATTTTCAAGTCGGGGTCAAAAAACCAGGTTACAAACTACCGTCCTATTTGCAAGATATCTGCGATTCCAAAACTTTTTGAAAAAAATGTATATAACAAACTAGTTTTTCTTTTGAAAAAGGTTATTTCCCCATTGCAACATGGTTTCATTAGTGGAAGATCAACGACAACTAACCTAACTATATTTAGCAATTACGTTCCCTTGAGCAAGGTTTCCAATGTGATGCTATCTATACCGACTTCTCAAAGGCATTTGACAGAGTTGATCATAAAATTTTAGTTTCGAAGTTGAGTAAGTTAGGTTTTCAATCTTATTTGTTAAAATGGCTTAAATCGTACCTTACGTTAACGTTCTTTCGAATCCCATAAATGTGACCTCTGTGGTCCCCCAAGGTAATCACTTAGGATCTCTTCTCTTTTTAATTTTTGTAAATGACATTCCAAGAATTTTAAAGAATTGTCGCTGCTTGATGTACGCCGACGATCTAAAATTGTTTTTAAGCATAAAATCTATCCATGATTGCATTAATCTACAGAAAGATTTATCAAATTTATCTGTTTGGTGTAATAACAACGATCTTCACCTAAATGTTTCAAAGTGTAATAGTATTACTTTTTCCAGAAGTGCTTCACCAATTACTTTTAAGTATACATAATATGAGTGGAACTTCCCTATCTAAATTAAATGTAAAAAAGATCTTGGTGTTATATTTGATGTTAAGTTCAGTTTTTCTAGTCATGTCGACTATATTGTGTCTAAGGAGAGCTCAATGCTGGAGTTTATTTACAGAAATGCCAAAGACTTTTCAGATCCGTTTACACTTAGATCACTTTACTTCTCATATGTCAGAACTGTATTAGAATATTGTTGTACTATTTGGAACCGAATATATGGCTATCAGAATCTTACGTTGGAATATCGATATGCCCTCTTATAATTCAAGGTGTTTATTACTAGGCATCCAAACTTTGAAAACTCGACGTAAATATTTCGAGGTAATGTTCGTGAGAGATGTTATAAATTATAAAATCAATTGCCCTCTCCATGTTGAGTTTATTTGTTCCCAACCGTGAAAAGTAAAATGTTTCAATTGTCCTTTCATAGAGTAAACTATGGCTATAGTGAGTCTATAACTCGCTGTTTAAGACAGGCAAATTAAGTATGTGGAGTTCTTGATTTTAACATGTACATGTACTTAAGTAGAGACTGTTTTGAGAAAAAAATATTGTTTTTATTGAACAATGGTGGCTAGGTATTAATTATAATCACTATCCAATTATTGTTATTAAGTAGTCTATAAGAGTCTATGTGCTCTACTTGATGAAATAAATAAATAGATAAATAAATAAATAAAATAAATAAATAAAAAAATGCTGTGTATTTTTTTACTTAACAATTTAAGTATTAAACTGGTGCTATTATAATTCTTGAATAACATTTCGTTGGTTTATATCGACATCAACATCTACATCTTCAAAAATGTCATCTTCTGCAATATCGGTTACTTGCGCACTATCGCAATTGACTCCCATTCATTCTTTACAAAATATTGAGCAAGCAATTTATAGTTTTCTGCAACCACAGCTTCGATGGCAACTTTCCCACCAAAGTTCAAAGGATTTAAATGGTTTCCATGCCACTGTTGGATTTGGAAAAAAGTTCTTAGGCCATGATGTTTGATGGCGTCGAGTGTTGGTGGTATTTGTGCCAGCGAATAATTTCAATTTTTTGATAATTTGCAAAAATATTGGAAACGACAGTTGCTTAGGTTCTGGTTCAACTTTGTTCCATACAAAGAAGCTGCAGTCAGTATAAAAAGGATGAAAAATAACGAAATGTCTTTGATTAATGGGCAATATTTAGGTGAATTTCAAACGCAGAAAGTTTCCTGATATAGCATTTAAAAGAAAATTTTATTTACTTTCTTTTCTATTAAGCAATACCAATACCTATCTGCAACCAGAAAGAAATGCCATTAAAAAATCTGACAAAACTGAAAAACTGGAAAATTTGGACTTTTTTTCGTCGGGAATCTTAACGTTTTGGATAGAAAACTTTTTTTTACAATTGTTCAAAAGTGTTTTTTTTTTTATGGAAAAATTTGCTCTCTACAAAAAACGTTCTCGGAATTGTATCAAAATTTTGCTTCGTTTTCCAGTTATATTGAAAAAACGAGTGATTTAGAACCCATATCTCCGATTTGCACCCTCTAATTTAATAGCACTTTCGGTTTTTTCTCCAAAATTAGCCGATTCAATTTCGAGTTGCTTAAGAAATGACATAATCAATAGGCTATTTGAATATAATTTGAAACCAACACGGAATAAGTAAGTATACTGTGGTGTTATTGATATGAAATTGATGTTAAACTTATTGAATTTTAAGTATAAGATAATTTAAATGATAAAGAAACGAAAAATCATCGTCAGCTATATGCTTGTGGGTGTAAAGATAGTCAGTTTATGTTCCAAAGATAAAGCTGACAATTTTCTTTATTATTTTAAAAGTATAAAAAATTAAATATATAAATTTCATGAGGTATAAAATCAATTTATTTTTCAAATTTTAAATGAAGTTCATGTTCGTGACTGACATTGAACCCCCCCCCCCCCCCCCCCCCCTCGGCAACACAGCTGACGATAATTTTTTGAAAATATATGATCAAAACAATAATTCAATAAAGTTTCGCTATGTATAAAATTCATTCAAGAAAATTTTTTTCCAGTGACTTTTTCATGTTGTCACCTTTAGCTCCACGACTATTGGAGCAGCTGACGTTAAGAATTGTTATGTGTTAAGGGGAAACTATTACTGTTATGATTTTCAGCCGGTATGAACTGACTTGCTCAACTATAGCGCTACCTCCCGGACTAAAAGTGGTAGTTGTAAAAAAAATGTTGGCAGCGAGTTCATGTGCATGATTAAGTTTGATTCACACAATTAGAAACGGCACCCCAAACCATTATGTCTCCTCCTCCATGTTTCATGGTCCTCAGCGTGTATTTTGGGTCTAATTCTTTTTTCTGAGGACGTTTAACGTACACTTTACCGTCTGACTAAAACAAATTGAATTTAGATTCATCACTCCATACATAATGGTTTGGGGTGCATTTTCTTGGAGTGGTGTTGGTTTTGGTTGGCGTTGGGTAGTAAGGATAAACGGTCGAATGGATCAACACGTTTATAAAGGCATACTGGAGAGTGTCATGGAGCCTTTTTCATTCCCACACATGCCCATCAGCTATGTTTTTCAGCAGGACAACGACCCAAAACATACTGCATACTTGTAAAGCAGTGGTTTGCGGGTACAAAAACCAGTGTTCTGGATAGACTCGCGCAAAGTCCGAGCCTGAATCCGATTGAGAACTTATGGGCAGACGTCGAGCGAGGATTAAGGTCCAAAAAATCTAATGATTCGGACGAGCTTTTCAAAAACATTAAGGAGGTCTGGAACGGTATAGCACCATCAATATGCCGCGCTTTGGTTGAAAGTATGGAAAGAACATTGTCTGTTTTTATGCAAAGAAATGGATTCCCTACAAAATATTAATATTTACTCTATGTCAAACTGAAGATTTTTAATGAAATACCATTTTTTATGTTCTGTTTCTAATTGTATGGCCACACAAAATTTGAGTTAAATACATGTTTATTTTTTTGTATTTGATATTGTCTAGTTTTTTTCTCGTATTAATTATTTAATTTATTAATTATTATTCATTAATTATTCAAATTAATTATTCATGAGCTACAAATAAAACCTCTTTTCAACCTGAAGAAATGTCTTTTATGAAAGTTATGCATACTTTTATTACTATATGGGCGCCGTTTCTAATTGTGTGGCCACCACTGTATATGGACGCTTCGCCACTGATAGATAGATAGACATATAGATATATGTATAAGATATAAGCTAAGATATAAGATAAGACATACGTTGCAGTAAACGATGTACAGTAAATGATGTCATGAGTAGTGAGAAAGAGACGGTTGTATTATATGTATATAATATGAATGTAATTACTACACAGTGACAGTACACATATATTCTTTACTGCTTGTACATTAGTCAGTCTGTCTCTGTCATTAGATCTCAAACTATAAAGTTCTATTTAATATTTGACTGCGTACAATTGGTTATGGGCCCAGCAGCATGGCTTAAAAATTAGTATTCGCGAAAATTAAACCGAGGCCAGAACCTACGGCAGCAAATTAAGAATTAGTTCAGGCATGGAACGAAAAGAATTCAAAAGCTAAAAATTAAATTATTTGTTTGGTGGATGATAATCACCTAGATTATATAAAAAGCAAATCCACCGCAATGGAAATGTGGAATGCTTTGGCATTGGCATTTTCGGGTACGAATATGGCCAAACAAAATATGTTGCGAGGTAGGTTGGACAGGCTCAGGTACGAAGTTGGAAGCGATATGAAGAAGCATTTTATACCCTTTGATGAATGTGTGTGGGAGTTGGCGGTGGCTGGTGCGAAGTTGGAAGCAAACGAAGCAATTTATTATTTGTTTAACATTTCCAGAGGAGTTTCAGCCCCTTATTACAGCTTTGGAAAATATGCCTGATGACGGGTTGACGATGGATTATACGAAGTCCCGTCTGCTAAATGAGGAAATGCGACAAGAGAGTGCAGATATATCGAGGAGTGATTCTGCTTTTGCTGTGGAATTTTTTGGCGAATGTTCTAGGTGTAAAAAGAAAGGTCACAATAGTTTTAACTGAATGGAAGAAGGAAATCTAGAAATTTCAGAAATTCTAATGATACAAGCTCTAATGCATTCGTGATGGGATGCGGGAAAGCTGATGGTGAAAACACGTGGGTGCCAGATTCTGGAAGCACACGTCTTACGACGAATAATATAGATCTGTTATCTTCTTTCGAACAGTTAATCACTCCGTTAGTTGTAACTACAGCCGAAAAAGGAGGTGAGTTGAAAGCTACGTACAGGAGTGTGTTTAAAGGATTTATATTTGTAAAAGGTGTTAAGAATACAATTGAAATTAATAATGTGCTTTATGTCAAAGAACTCAGAGTCAACTTGCTTTCAATTAAAAACTTCAGGAGAATGGTCTGGAAATTTATTCCAGCCGTGAAAAGAATACATTAATTAAATCAGAGGGCAAAATTATGGCAATTGGTATGCTAAGTGACTATTTATATAGAGTAAAAACTCTTCATCCAGTAAATTTAGCGGCTAATTTATGCGAAATTAGTGATGTGTGGCATCACCGTTTAGGGCATGAACATAAATCTTATCTACAACAGTTAAATTACAATCGCATGGTGACCGGCCTGGCCCTATTGCACCAGTTTACAAATTACAATCACAAATTTGTATTTGTAATCCACAATCACAATTTTTGTACATGAATTTGCGTTGCACGAACTACAAATAAGTGAATTGACAAATTTGTGATGAGAATTACAAATTGTATAGATCACCCACAATTTACTGTTGCACCATTTATGCTCGGCGCTTGTAATCTACAGATTAAATTCACAATTTTGTTGAACGTTGAAGCGAAAAAAGGTATGAATTACACCGGTCAGCAGCATTTTTGCGCATGGGTTTTACTTTACCTAATATATTTTGATTATATAAGCAAATCTATATAAAAAATTGCGATTACAGAACGAAAATATTTGGTTTTTAAGAAGTTAAGGGTTGGGTGGGGGTTAGGGTTTCAAAGTAAGAAAAAAGACTTTTTTTGTAATTTTTTTTTTTTTTTTTCTTAAATATGGATTGTTGTTGATATTATTGTTTTTTGCTAGGGCAGCTTTGCTTCATAAATGTGTTAGCATTATAAAAGCGTGATGTGCTTTTTAATTCTTAATGCAAAATGATGTTTTGCATTTGGCGTATCATGACATCGTTTGAAAATCATTTAAACTCATTTAATAATTGATGAAAATACCATTCACAACCAATAAAGCATTCACGAAAATACCATCCACATAACTAAGTGAACAACCACAGCTAAATTTTTGAACCGATAAATCCTTTAATGGGGACGACAGGTGGCGATACCAGCGCTTTTCCCACCATGGTTTTACTATAGTTTCCTTATACAATGACCTTTTGTACAATATTGAACATACTTTCGAGTTTCGACAGTATGGGGTAATTTTTTCAAGCAGAAATATTGAAGCATAAGCTTAGCATAGCATAAGCATAGAACATCTTGAGAAAAAACTATTTTGCGGTGTTTTAGGTTCAAAAAAAGGATACAGAGTGTTGGAAGTCAAGGAAATGTGTTTCATATGGACGCCGTGTGTAAAAATTAAGATCTCCCACAAACTGCAGACTTTAATAAATTGAGCTATAGCTCGATTGGGTTGGGTAACTGGAGCGTACACCGCACAAACTTTGGATTGGTAGTGAGTGTATAGTATAGTGAGTGTATATATAATTTAGTTGCAAGGCAATCGTGAATCCTACAAAACTTACACCAGTCAACAAAAAAAAAAGTTATGGTGAACACCGCAAATTGTTTTTTTTTTTTTTCTCAAGACGTTCTGGAGGAAGCTCTGTCACCGGCTTATGCTTCAATATTTCTGCATGAAAAAATTACCCCATATTGTCGAAAATATGCTCAATAAAGAACAAAAGGTCCGAATAAAATTACTCAATCCATATTTAAGAAAAAAATTTACAAAAAAAGTCTTTTATCTTACTTTGAAACCCTAACCCTCACCCCCTCCCCCTTAACTTCTTTAAAACCAAATATTTTCGTTCTCTAATCGCAATTTTCTATAAAGATTTGCTTATATAATCAAAATATATTAGGTAAGACTCACATGGAAAAAAAATTTTTTTTGTTGACCAGTGTAATCAAAACAAAAAAAATTTTGGCCGTCTAGGCGTTATTGCGTAGTTTCTTTCCGTTTTTTTTTTTTTTTGTATTCTTGCGTCTAATAATATTTATGATTTCTTCTGCTTTAGTACAACTTAGTCGAAATCTTTCATTAAGATTTAAATGGCTGTCTGTCTATATTATAATTTTCACGCGGACAATAAACTTTTTTTCGTACGAAAAAATGCGCTTTAGAGTTACTGCTGTGCCTTCTACGCAAAGACATTTTAAATAACTATGAAATACAAATTTGTAGAAAAATATACACACAGTCTTTCACATGTAGAATTCTTTCACAAACTGAAACAAATTTGTGATTCTCTTTCATATGGTGCAACAGAAACTTACAATAAAGTAGGATTTTCAATATTGTTTTGATTGTAATCAACAACTACAAACTTACTTTCGTGCAACAGAAAATGATACTTTTTAACAAATTAATAATTTGTAATTCACAACTACAATTTTGTAACAACAAAATTCTTAGGAAATACAAAATAATTTTTTTTTACAAATTTGTGATAAAAACGTTTGTAATTTACAATATTGTGAGGTGGTGCAATAGGCCACAGGATGTTGCCGAAGAAAAAGTAGCATGTGTTTCTTGTTTTTAAGGGAAACAGAGAATCGCTATTCACGACAGAGGCCATCTACACGGAGAAATGTGGAAACAATTCATTCAGATGTGTGTGGACCAATCAAATAAATCACCGTGTACGTACGAAGGGTACAGGTATTTTGTTAGCTTCATAGACGACTATAGCCATTTCACTTGTGTCTATTTAATAAAAAGAAAATCCGATGTGTTTGAGTGCTTTAAAAATTTATCAAAGCCAGACGGAAGCGAAGTTCGGTTCTCGCATAGCGTACCTCAGGTATGACAAAGGTAGAGAATACTTGTCAAAGAAACAAATAAAATGGTATGCTGACAAAGATATTGAGTTAGAGACAACTGTTGGTTACTGTCCTAAACAAAATGGTGTTGCGGAACGCTAGAATCGTAGTGTGGCTGAAAGAGCCAGCGCGATGCTCGTCGAGTCGGGCATGAAAAATGAGATATGGGGCAGCAATTTTTTTGACTAACCGATCTCTAACAAGGTTTTTAATCGACAAAACATCGCACCGGCTAAAGTGTGGTATGGTTCCAAACCTGACGTTGGAAAGCTACTAATTTTTGTATCCCAACCATTTTCTTTGTTGCCAAAAGTGAAACGATCAAAATTTGATGCTAAAAACGTGGAACTCATAATGGTTGGCTACGATGTTAATGGATACCGATTGTGGAATCCCATATTGCGAAAAATTGTAATAGCTCGCAATGTTAAATTCGACGAAAGCGTATTCCCAGCAAAAACAAAGATGATGGCGACGACGTATGATAGAGACAACTTTAAGACTCTATCCGAGGAGACAGCAGCTGTAGAAAGGGATGTAGAATAGCCTATTGTAAAAGAGACAGCAGCTTGTAGAAGGGGACTCCTTTAAAACCCCATCGCCAAATAGGAATTCGGCAGCAGCTGTAGAAGGCTTTGAAGAAGATGGTGATGTTCTTTCAACAAATAGTTCCAGTTTTGAGTCTGCTTCGGAGACACCAAAATCGCTCCGGCAGAATCCAACTTTGGTAAATCAAAGGCCCAACTGCCGTGAGCGCAGGCCTCCAGGCAAGTTAATTTATGATTCTGATTTTTAACAAATAAATTTGTCCGAAGTCAAATTTTCAGATGAACCTACAACTTTTAGAAAAATAGAGCTGAGACCCGATCGTAAAAAATGGCAAGCTGCTGTTCAAGAAGAGCTTACAGGTCAATATTGAACGTGCCATTCATGATATACGACTTGATTTAGTGGAAAAAGTGCTCTAAAATTAGGTTCATCGAATTTGTTGCTGCAGAAGAAAACGTGGTGGCCATTTGAATGCCGTTTTATTTAAAACTAAATTGTATTGGTTGAACTGCACATTAAATAAAAAGTATTTGAATTTCCTTAACAAAAAGTGTGTTTTTTTTTTTCAAAAAATAAATAATATCACTCTTATTGGAAAACCCTTTCCCAAGCTCGGCTGGTGGCAAGAAACGTATGCTCCTGTGGCACGGTTAACTGCGATAAGAACTTTTATCTCAGTGGCGATTCACAAAAGCTACATCAGTCAACTGGATGATAAAACCGTTTCTGAACGGGGATCTCAAACAGACTGTTTATATTATGCCTCCCGAAGGAATGAAAATAGAAAACAGTACGGTGTGCAAATTACAGAAGGCTCTGTATGGACTTAAGCAGTCTCCTCTCTGTTGGTACCGACGCGACGGTTCAATGACGCTGCTTTTTTTTGTGATCTCAACACGATTATTGTGTCTATGTTAGGCGACATAAGGGTTTTGTAGCTTACCTGGTGTTGTCCGTAGACGATTTATTGCTAATAAACGAAAATAAAGAGCAACATATCGATGTTAAAGAGTTGCTTATGCGTGAATTCGAAATAAAAGAGACGACACAGTTCGAACAGTTCCTTGGTATAGGAATCTCCTATAATAGAGAAAAATCTTGGCTAAGTATGTCACAAAGGAAGGCAATCAATGATCTATTGACATATATGAAGATGACTGATTGCAACGGTGTGACTACTCCAATAGATGTTTCAATTCGCTTAAAGAAACTGGACGCTAACCAAAAGTTAAATGTACCATACCGAGAAGTAATTGGGAAAGTCATGTATTTAATGTTGTGCAGCAGACCTGACGTGTTTTTCGCTGTTTCCCAACTCAGTCGCTTTCAAGATGCTCCTGGAACTGAACACTGGCAAAGTATCAAAAGATTGGTGTGATACTTAAAATCAACTTTATACTATGAGTTGGTTTTTAAGAAAAACTCAGATGAAAAACCGCTCATAGGTTTTGCTGATGCGGATTATGCTTCAGACACGAACGACAGAAAATCAACTTGTATCAAAATCATTCTTGTATAAAGTCTTGGGCAACACAGTAAGCTGGACTTAGAAGAAACAACAAGTTGTTGCGTGTTCTACAACCGAGTCAGAATATATAGCCTTGGCCCTAGCTGTGCAAGAGGGAATATGGTTGCGGGGATTACTTTCTGATCTGTTCATTGAAGTTGAGAACATACCAATTTTCGAGGACAACCAAAGCTGCATTAAAATGGCTACTAATATGGAGAATAAGCGAGTTAAGTATATACCAGTATACCATTTTTTAAAGCAAAAGGTAGAAGAAGGTCATCTTACATTATGTGAATACGAAGGATAAGCTGGCAGACATCATGACGAAGGCATTACCACAACAGCAGTTTAAAAAGCTGGCCGAAAAACTTTGCCTCATCCATCGAGAAGGGGTGTTGCAGTAAACGATGTACAGTAAATGATGTCATGAGTAGTGAGAAAGAGACGGTTGTATTATATGTATTTAATACGAATGTAATGCCGTTTTCGATTGGTTCTAAGGGTACTCTTTTTGCTGTCAGAAATTACCCTCAGAGCAAGTTTTGCTACTCTAAAAATTTTTTCAGAGTAAAAATCAGAGTACTCTAAAAAAAAGAGTACTCCAGTTTTACCAAACGAAAACGGCATAATTACTACACAGAACACAGTACACATATATTCTTTACTGCTTGTACATTAGTCAGTCTGTCATTAGATCCAAACAATAAAGTTCTTTTTAATATTTAACTGCGTACAATAATATAAGTTATAAGATAAGATTAAGATTCTATGCCAATTGTGAACTTATGTCTCAGCAAAATTATATGATAGAGACAACTTTAAGACTCTATCCGAGGAGACAGCAGCTGTAGAAAGGGATGTAGAATAGCCTATTGTAAAAGAGACAGCAGCTTGTAGAAGGGGACTCCTTTAAAACCCCATCGCCAAATAGGAATTCGGCAGCAGCTGTAGAAGGCTTTGAAGCAGAATCCAACTTTGGTAAATCAAAAGCCCAACTGCCGTGAGCGCAGGCCTCCAGGCAAGTTAATTTATGATTCTGATTTTTAACAAATAAATTTGTCCGAAGTCAAATTTTCAGATGAACCTACAACTTTTAGAAAAATAGAGCTGAGACCCGATCGTAAAAAATGGCAAGCTGCTGTTCAAGAAGAGCTTACAGGTCAATATTGAACGTGCCATTCATGATATACGACTTGATTTAGTGGAAAAAGTGCTCTAAAATTAGGTTCATCGAATTTGTTGCTGCAGAAGAAAACGTGGTGGCCATTTGAATGCCGTTTTATTTAAAACTAAATTGTATTGGTTGAACTGCACATTAAATAAAAAGTATTTGAATTTCCTTAACAAAAAGTGTGTTTTTTTTTTCAAAAAATAAATAATATCACTCTTATTGGAAAACCCTTTCCCAAGCTCGGCTGGTGGCAAGAAACGTATGCTCCTGTGGCACGGTTAACTGCGATAAGAACTTTTATCTCAGTGGCGATTCACAAAAGCTACATCAGTCAACTGGATGATAAAACCGTTTCTGAACGGGGATCTCAAACAGACTGTTTTTATTATGCCTCCCGAAGGAATGAAAATAGAAAACAGTACGGTGTGCAAATTACAGAAGGCTCTGTATGGACTTAAGCAGTCTCCTCTCTGTTGGTACCGACGCGACGGTTCAATGACGCTGCTTTTTTTGTGATCTCAACACGATTATTGTGTCTATGTTAGGCGACATAAGGGTTTTGAAGCTTACCTGGTGTTGTCCGTAGACGATTTATTGCTAATAAACGAAAATAAAGAGCAACATATCGATGTTAAAGAGTTGCTTATGCGTGAATTCGAAATAAAAGAGACGACACAGTTCGAACAGTTCCTTGGTATAGGAATCTCCTATAATAGAGAAAAATCTTGGCTAAGTATGTCACAAAGGAAGGCAATCAATGATCTATTGACATATATGAAGATGACTGATTGCAACGGTGTGACTACTCCAATAGATGTTTCAATTCGCTTAAAGAAACTGGACGCTAACCAAAAGTTAAATGTACCATACCGAGAAGTAATTGGGAAAGTCATGTATTTAATGTTGTGCAGCAGACCTGACGTGTTTTTCGCTGTTTCCCAACTCAGTCGCTTTCAAGATGCTCCTGGAACTGAACACTGGCAAAGTATCAAAAGATTGGTGTGATACTTAAAATCAACTTTATACTATGAGTTGGTTTTTAAGAAAAACTCAGATGAAAAACCGCTCATAGGTTTTGCTGATGCGGATTATGCTTCAGACACGAACGACAGAAAATCAACTTGTATCAAAATCATTCTTGTATAAAGTCTTGGGCAACACAGTAAGCTGGACTTAGAAGAAACAACAAGTTGTTGCGTGTTCTACAACCGAGTCAGAATATATAGCCTTGGCCCTAGCTGTGCAAGAGGGAATATGGTTGCGGGGATTACTTTCTGATCTGTTCATTGAAGTTGAGAACATACCAATTTTCGAGGACAACCAAAGCTGCATTAAAATGGCTACTAATATGGAGAATAAGCGAGTTAAGTATATACCAGTATACCATTTTTTAAAGCAAAAGGTAGAAGAAGGTCATCTTACATTATGTGAATACGAAGGATAAGCTGGCAGACATCATGACGAAGGCATTACCACAACAGCAGTTTAAAAAGCTGGCCGAAAAACTTTGCCTCATCCATCGAGAAGGGGTGTTGCAGTAAACGATGTACAGTAAATGATGTCATGAGTAGTGAGAAAGAGACGGTTGTATTATATGTATTTAATACGAATGTAATGCCGTTTTCGATTGGTTCTAAGGGTACTCTTTTTGCTGTCAGAAATTACCCTCAGAGCAAGTTTTGCTACTCTAAAAATTTTTTCAGAGTAAAAATCAGAGTACTCTAAAAAAAGAGTACTCCAGTTTTACCACACGAAAACGGCATAATTACTACACAGAACACAGTACACATATATTCTTTACTGCTTGTACATTAGTCAGTCTGTCATTAGATCCAAACAATAAAGTTCTTTTTAATATTTAACTGCGTACAATAATATAAGTTATAAGATAAGATTAAGATTCTATGCCAATTGTGAACTTATGTCTCAGCAAAATTATATGATAGAGACAACTTTAAGACTCTATCCGAGGAGACAGCAGCTGTAGAAAGGGATGTAGAATAGCCTATTGTAAAAGAGACAGCAGCTTGTAGAAGGGGACTCCTTTAAAACCCCATCGCCAAATAGGAATTCGGCAGCAGCTGTAGAAGGCTTTGAAGAAGATGGTGATGTTCTTTCAACAAATAGTTCCAGTTTTGAGTCTGCTTCGGAGACACCAAAAGCGCTCCGGCAGAATCCAACTTTGGTAAATCAAAAGCCCAACTGCCGTGAGCGCAGGCCTCCAGGCAAGTTAATTTATGATTCTGATTTTTAACAAATAAATTTGTCCGAAGTCAAATTTTCAGATGAACCTACAACTTTTAGAAAAATAGAGCTGAGACCCGATCGTAAAAAATGGCAAGCTGCTGTTCAAGAAGAGCTTACAGGTCAATATTGAACGTGCCATTCATGATATACGACTTGATTTAGTGGAAAAAGTGCTCTAAAATTAGGTTCATCGAATTTGTTGCTGCAGAAGAAAACGTGGTGGCCATTTGAATGCCGTTTTATTTAAAACTAAATTGTATTGGTTGAACTGCACATTAAATAAAAAGTATTTGAATTTCCTTAACAAAAAGTGTGTTTTTTTTTCAAAAAATAAATAATATCACTCTTATTGGAAAACCCTTTCCCAAGCTCGGCTGGTGGCAAGAAACGTATGCTCCTGTGGCACGGTTAACTGCGATAAGAACTTTTATCTCAGTGGCGATTCACAAAAGCTACATCAGTCAACTGGATGATAAAACCGTTTCTGAACGGGGATCTCAAACAGACTGTTTTTATTATGCCTCCCGAAGGAATGAAAATAGAAAACAGTACGGTGTGCAAATTACAGAAGGCTCTGTATGGACTTAAGCAGTCTCCTCTCTGTTGGTACCGACGCGACGGTTCAATGACGCTGCTTTTTTTTGTGATCTCAACACGATTATTGTGTCTATGTTAGGCGACATAAGTGTTTTGTAGCTTACCTGGTGTTGTCCGTAGACGATTTATTGCTAATAAACGAAAATAAAGAGCAACATATCGATGTTAAAGAGTTGCTTATGCGTGAATTCGAAATAAAAGAGACGACACAGTTCGAACAGTTCCTTGGTATAGGAATCTCCTATAATAGAGAAAAATCTTGGCTAAGTATGTCACAAAGGAAGGCAATCAATGATCTATTGACATATATGAAGATGACTGATTGCAACGGTGTGACTACTCCAATAGATGTTTCAATTCGCTTAAAGAAACTGGACGCTAACCAAAAGTTAAATGTACCATACCGAGAAGTAATTGGGAAAGTCATGTATTTAATGTTGTGCAGCAGACCTGACGTGTTTTTCGCTGTTTCCCAACTCAGTCGCTTTCAAGATGCTCCTGGAACTGAACACTGGCAAAGTATCAAAAGATTGGTGTGATACTTAAAATCAACTTTATACTATGAGTTGGTTTTTAAGAAAAACTCAGATGAAAAACCGCTCATAGGTTTTGCTGATGCGGATTATGCTTCAGACACGAACGACAGAAAATCAACTTGTATCAAAATCATTCTTGTATAAAGTCTTGGGCAACACAGTAAGCTGGACTTAGAAGAAACAACAAGTTGTTGCGTGTTCTACAACCGAGTCAGAATATATAGCCTTGGCCCTAGCTGTGCAAGAGGGAATATGGTTGCGGGGATTACTTTCTGATCTGTTCATTGAAGTTGAGAACATACCAATTTTCGAGGACAACCAAAGCTGCATTAAAATGGCTACTAATATGGAGAATAAGCGAGTTAAGTATATACCAGTATACCATTTTTTAAAGCAAAAGGTAGAAGAAGGTCATCTTACATTATGTGAATACGAAGGATAAGCTGGCAGACATCATGACGAAGGCATTACCACAACAGCAGTTTAAAAAGCTGGCCGAAAAACTTTGCCTCATCCATCGAGAAGGGGTGTTGCAGTAAACGATGTACAGTAAATGATGTCATGAGTAGTGAGAAAGAGACGGTTGTATTATATGTATTTAATACGAATGTAATGCCGTTTTCGATTGGTTCTAAGGGTACTCTTTTTGCTGTCAGAAATTACCCTCAGAGCAAGTTTTGCTACTCTAAAAATTTTTTCAGAGTAAAAATCAGAGTACTCTAAAAAAAAGAGTACTCCAGTTTTACCAAACGAAAACGGCATAATTACTACACAGAACACAGTACACATATATTCTTTACTGCTTGTACATTAGTCAGTCTGTCATTAGATCCAAACAATAAAGTTCTTTTTAATATTTAACTGCGTACAATAATATAAGTTATAAGATAAGATTAAGATTCTATGCCAATTGTGAACTTATGTCTCAGCAAAATTATATGATAGAGACAACTTTAAGACTCTATCCGAGGAGACAGCAGCTGTAGAAAGGGATGTAGAATAGCCTATTGTAAAAGAGACAGCAGCTTGTAGAAGGGGACTCCTTTAAAACCCCATCGCCAAATAGGAATTCGGCAGCAGCTGTAGAAGGCTTTGAAGCAGAATCCAACTTTGGTAAATCAAAAGCCCAACTGCCGTGAGCGCAGGCCTCCAGGCAAGTTAATTTATGATTCTGATTTTTAACAAATAAATTTGTCCGAAGTCAAATTTTCAGATGAACCTACAACTTTTAGAAAAATAGAGCTGAGACCCGATCGTAAAAAATGGCAAGCTGCTGTTCAAGAAGAGCTTACAGGTCAATATTGAACGTGCCATTCATGATATACGACTTGATTTAGTGGAAAAAGTGCTCTAAAATTAGGTTCATCGAATTTGTTGCTGCAGAAGAAAACGTGGTGGCCATTTGAATGCCGTTTTATTTAAAACTAAATTGTATTGGTTGAACTGCACATTAAATAAAAAGTATTTGAATTTCCTTAACAAAAAGTGTGTTTTTTTTTCAAAAAATAAATAATATCACTCTTATTGGAAAACCCTTTCCCAAGCTCGGCTGGTGGCAAGAAACGTATGCTCCTGTGGCACGGTTAACTGCGATAAGAACTTTTATCTCAGTGGCGATTCACAAAAGCTACATCAGTCAACTGGATGATAAAACCGTTTCTGAACGGGGATCTCAAACAGACTGTTTTTATTATGCCTCCCGAAGGAATGAAAATAGAAAACAGTACGGTGTGCAAATTACAGAAGGCTCTGTATGGACTTAAGCAGTCTCCTCTCTGTTGGTACCGACGCGACGGTTCAATGACGCTGCTTTTTTTTGTGATCTCAACACGATTATTGTGTCTATGTTAGGCGACATAAGGGTTTTGTAGCTTACCTGGTGTTGTCCGTAGACGATTTATTGCTAATAAACGAAAATAAAGAGCAACATATCGATGTTAAAGAGTTGCTTATGCGTGAATTCGAAATAAAAGAGACGACACAGTTCGAACAGTTCCTTGGTATAGGAATCTCCTATAATAGAGAAAAATCTTGGCTAAGTATGTCACAAAGGAAGGCAATCAATGATCTATTGACATATATGAAGATGACTGATTGCAACGGTGTGACTACTCCAATAGATGTTTCAATTCGCTTAAAGAAACTGGACGCTAACCAAAAGTTAAATGTACCATACCGAGAAGTAATTGGGAAAGTCATGTATTTAATGTTGTGCAGCAGACCTGACGTGTTTTTCGCTGTTTCCCAACTCAGTCGCTTTCAAGATGCTCCTGGAACTGAACACTGGCAAAGTATCAAAAGATTGGTGTGATACTTAAAATCAACTTTATACTATGAGTTGGTTTTTAAGAAAAACTCAGATGAAAAACCGCTCATAGGTTTTGCTGATGCGGATTATGCTTCAGACACGAACGACAGAAAATCAACTTGTATCAAAATCATTCTTGTATAAAGTCTTGGGCAACACAGTAAGCTGGACTTAGAAGAAACAACAAGTTGTTGCGTGTTCTACAACCGAGTCAGAATATATAGCCTTGGCCCTAGCTGTGCAAGAGGGAATATGGTTGCGGGGATTACTTTCTGATCTGTTCATTGAAGTTGAGAACATACCAATTTTCGAGGACAACCAAAGCTGCATTAAAATGGCTACTAATATGGAGAATAAGCGAGTTAAGTATATACCAGTATACCATTTTTTAAAGCAAAAGGTAGAAGAAGGTCATCTTACATTATGTGAATACGAAGGATAAGCTGGCAGACATCATGACGAAGGCATTACCACAACAGCAGTTTAAAAAGCTGGCCGAAAAACTTTGCCTCATCCATCGAGAAGGGGTGTTGCAGTAAACGATGTACAGTAAATGATGTCATGAGTAGTGAGAAAGAGACGGTTGTATTATATGTATTTAATACGAATGTAATGCCGTTTTCGATTGGTTCTAAGGGTACTCTTTTTGCTGTCAGAAATTACCCTCAGAGCAAGTTTTGCTACTCTAAAAATTTTTTCAGAGTAAAAATCAGAGTACTCTAAAAAAAAGAGTACTCCAGTTTTACCAAACGAAAACGGCATAATTACTACACAGAACACAGTACACATATATTCTTTACTGCTTGTACATTAGTCAGTCTGTCATTAGATCCAAACAATAAAGTTCTTTTTAATATTTAACTGCGTACAATAATATAAGTTATAAGATAAGATTAAGATTCTATGCCAATTGTGAACTTATGTCTCAGCAAAATTATATGATAGAGACAACTTTAAGACTCTATCCGAGGAGACAGCAGCTGTAGAAAGGGATGTAGAATAGCCTATTGTAAAAGAGACAGCAGCTTGTAGAAGGGGACTCCTTTAAAACCCCATCGCCAAATAGGAATTCGGCAGCAGCTGTAGAAGGCTTTGAAGCAGAATCCAACTTTGGTAAATCAAAAGCCCAACTGCCGTGAGCGCAGGCCTCCAGGCAAGTTAATTTATGATTCTGATTTTTAACAAATAAATTTGTCCGAAGTCAAATTTTCAGATGAACCTACAACTTTTAGAAAAATAGAGCTGAGACCCGATCGTAAAAAATGGCAAGCTGCTGTTCAAGAAGAGCTTACAGGTCAATATTGAACGTGCCATTCATGATATACGACTTGATTTAGTGGAAAAAGTGCTCTAAAATTAGGTTCATCGAATTTGTTGCTGCAGAAGAAAACGTGGTGGCCATTTGAATGCCGTTTTATTTAAAACTAAATTGTATTGGTTGAACTGCACATTAAATAAAAAGTATTTGAATTTCCTTAACAAAAAGTGTGTTTTTTTTTCAAAAAATAAATAATATCACTCTTATTGGAAAACCCTTTCCCAAGCTCGGCTGGTGGCAAGAAACGTATGCTCCTGTGGCACGGTTAACTGCGATAAGAACTTTTATCTCAGTGGCGATTCACAAAAGCTACATCAGTCAACTGGATGATAAAACCGTTTCTGAACGGGGATCTCAAACAGACTGTTTTTATTATGCCTCCCGAAGGAATGAAAATAGAAAACAGTACGGTGTGCAAATTACAGAAGGCTCTGTATGGACTTAAGCAGTCTCCTCTCTGTTGGTACCGACGCGACGGTTCAATGACGCTGCTTTTTTTTGTGATCTCAACACGATTATTGTGTCTATGTTAGGCGACATAAGGGTTTTGTAGCTTACCTGGTGTTGTCCGTAGACGATTTATTGCTAATAAACGAAAATAAAGAGCAACATATCGATGTTAAAGAGTTGCTTATGCGTGAATTCGAAATAAAAGAGACGACACAGTTCGAACAGTTCCTTGGTATAGGAATCTCCTATAATAGAGAAAAATCTTGGCTAAGTATGTCACAAAGGAAGGCAATCAATGATCTATTGACATATATGAAGATGACTGATTGCAACGGTGTGACTACTCCAATAGATGTTTCAATTCGCTTAAAGAAACTGGACGCTAACCAAAAGTTAAATGTACCATACCGAGAAGTAATTGGGAAAGTCATGTATTTAATGTTGTGCAGCAGACCTGACGTGTTTTTCGCTGTTTCCCAACTCAGTCGCTTTCAAGATGCTCCTGGAACTGAACACTGGCAAAGTATCAAAAGATTGGTGTGATACTTAAAATCAACTTTATACTATGAGTTGGTTTTTAAGAAAAACTCAGATGAAAAACCGCTCATAGGTTTTGCTGATGCGGATTATGCTTCAGACACGAACGACAGAAAATCAACTTGTATCAAAATCATTCTTGTATAAAGTCTTGGGCAACACAGTAAGCTGGACTTAGAAGAAACAACAAGTTGTTGCGTGTTCTACAACCGAGTCAGAATATATAGCCTTGGCCCTAGCTGTGCAAGAGGGAATATGGTTGCGGGGATTACTTTCTGATCTGTTCATTGAAGTTGAGAACATACCAATTTTCGAGGACAACCAAAGCTGCATTAAAATGGCTACTAATATGGAGAATAAGCGAGTTAAGTATATACCAGTATACCATTTTTTAAAGCAAAAGGTAGAAGAAGGTCATCTTACATTATGTGAATACGAAGGATAAGCTGGCAGACATCATGACGAAGGCATTACCACAACAGCAGTTTAAAAAGCTGGCCGAAAAACTTTGCCTCATCCATCGAGAAGGGGTGTTGCAGTAAACGATGTACAGTAAATGATGTCATGAGTAGTGAGAAAGAGACGGTTGTATTATATGTATTTAATACGAATGTAATGCCGTTTTCGATTGGTTCTAAGGGTACTCTTTTTGCTGTCAGAAATTACCCTCAGAGCAAGTTTTGCTACTCTAAAAATTTTTTCAGAGTAAAAATCAGAGTACTCTAAAAAAAAGAGTACTCCAGTTTTACCAAACGAAAACGGCATAATTACTACACAGAACACAGTACACATATATTCTTTACTGCTTGTACATTAGTCAGTCTGTCATTAGATCCAAACAATAAAGTTCTTTTTAATATTTAACTGCGTACAATAATATAAGTTATAAGATAAGATTAAGATTCTATGCCAATTGTGAACTTATGTCTCAGCAAAATTATATGATAGAGACAACTTTAAGACTCTATCCGAGGAGACAGCAGCTGTAGAAAGGGATGTAGAATAGCCTATTGTAAAAGAGACAGCAGCTTGTAGAAGGGGACTCCTTTAAAACCCCATCGCCAAATAGGAATTCGGCAGCAGCTGTAGAAGGCTTTGAAGCAGAATCCAACTTTGGTAAATCAAAAGCCCAACTGCCGTGAGCGCAGGCCTACAGGCAAGTTAATTTATGATTCTGATTTTTAACAAATAAATTTGTCCGAAGTCAAATTTTCAGATGAACCTACAACTTTTAGAAAAATAGAGCTGAGACCCGATCGTAAAAAATGGCAAGCTGCTGTTCAAGAAGAGCTTACAGGTCAATATTGAACGTGCCATTAATGATATACGACTTGATTTAGTGGAAAAAGTGCTCTAAAATTAGGTTCATCGAATTTGTTGCTGCAGAAGAAAACGTGGTGGCCATTTGAATGCCGTTTTATTTAAAACTAAATTGTATTGGTTGAACTGCACATTAAATAAAAAGTATTTGAATTTCCTTAACAAAAAGTGTGTTTTTTTTTTTTTTCAAAAAATAAATAATATCACTCTTATTGGAAAACCCTTTCCCAAGCTCGGCTGGTGGCAAGAAACGTATGCTCCTGTGGCACGGTTAACTGCGATAAGAACTTTTATCTCAGTGGCGATTCACAAAAGCTACATCAGTCAACTGGATGATAAAACCGTTTCTGAACGGGGATCTCAAACAGACTGTTTATATTATGCCTCCCGAAGGAATGAAAATAGAAAACAGTACGGTGTGCAAATTACAGAAGGCTCTGTATGGACTTAAGCAGTCTCCTCTCTGTTGGTACCGACGCGACGGTTCAATGACGCTGCTTTTTTTTTGTGATCTCAACACGATTATTGTGTCTATGTTAGGCGATATAAGGGTTTTGTAGCTTACCTGGTGTTGTCCGTAGACGATTTATTGCTAATAAACGAAAATAAAGAGCAACATATCGATGTTAAAGAGTTGCTTATGCGTGAATTCGAAATAAAAGAGACGACACAGTTCGAACAGTTCCTTGGTATAGGAATCTCCTATAATAGAGAAAAATCTTGGCTAAGTATGTCACAAAGGAAGGCAATCAATGATCTATTGACATATATGAAGATGACTGATTGCAACGGTGTGACTACTCCAATAGATGTTTCAATTCGTTTAAAGAAACTGGACGCTAACCAAAAGTTAAATGTACCATACCGAGAAGTAATTGGGAAAGTCATGTATTTAATGTTGTGCAGCAGACCTGACGTGTTTTTCGCTGTTTCCCAACTCAGTCGCTTTCAAGATGCTCCTGGAACTGAACACTGGCAAAGTATCAAAAGGTTGGTGTGATACTTAAAATCAACTTTATACTATGAGTTGGTTTTTAAGAAAAACTCAGATGAAAAACCGCTCATAGGTTTTGCTGATGCGGATTATGCTTCAGACACGAACGACAGAAAATCAACTTGTATCAAAATCATTCTTGTATAAAGTCTTGGGCAACACAGTAAGCTGGACTAAGAAGAAACAACAAGTTGTTGCGTGTTCTACAACCGAGTCAGAATATATAGCCTTGGCCCTAGCTGTGCAAGAGGGAATATGGTTACGGGGATTACTTTCTGATCTGTTCATTGAAGTTGAGAACATACCAATTTTCGAGGACAACCAAAGCTGCATTAAAATGGCTACTAATATGGAGAATAAGCGAGTTAAGTATATACCAGTATACCATTTTTTAAAGCAAAAGGTAGAAGAAGGTCATCTTACATTATGTGAATACGAAGGATAAGCTGGCAGACATCATGACGAAGGCATTACCACAACAGCAGTTTAAAAAGCTGGCCGAAAAACTTTGCCTCGTCCATCGAGAAGGGGTGTTGTAGTAAACGATGTACAGTAAATGATGTCATGAGTAGTGAGAAAGAGACGGTTGTATTATATGTATTTAATACGAATGTAATGCCGTTTTCGATTGGTTCTAAGGGTACTCTTTTTGCTGTCAGAAATTACCCTCAGAGCAAGTTTTGCTACTCTAAAAATTTTTTCAGAGTAAAAATCAGAGTACTCTAAAAAAAAGAGTACTCCAGTTTTACCAAACGAAAACGGCATAATTACTACACAGAACACAGTACACATATATTCTTTACTGCTTGTACATTAGTCAGTCTGTCATTAGATCCAAACAATAAAGTTCTTTTTAATATTTAACTGCGTACAATAATATAAGTTATAAGATAAGATTAAGATTCTATGCCAATTGTGAACTTATGTCTCAGCAAATTTTTTTTTTTTTTTATATATATAAATTAACGCGCACATCAAGGGGTTATGACTGCCATTATAATGTTATAGAACACAGAGCAAGCATTTAGGAAAGTAGGAGAGGTTTAATAGGGGACACCGATGCACGTTGATTTTGAATTTTTGTGAATCGTAATCCAGGGGAAACACAGAGCCAGGTAAAGCATTCCACAAACGGGTGGTGCGACTAAAATAAGAATCTCTATACTTGACTGTACGCCCGAAGCTGGGCTCAATGTAAAACTGATGAGCATTCCTAGCGAGGCGGGTGTTGCGGTTAAATTGTTTCAGGGGAGGAATGCAACTGGCTACTTCACTAGAGCACTGTTTGTGAAAAAAGCCATAAAAGAGAGAGACATGTGGCGTTTCGACGGTGTGCAAGAGATTCAATCGATTTTACGATTGAAGTATCACCTATCAATTTTAGCGCTCTATTTCGTACCCTATCAAGCAGGAAAAAAGATGTTTGAGAAGTACCTGACCAGATATGGGAGTTCTACTCCAGTTTTGGGCGGATGAACCCTTATAAATTGTAGCCATATCAGAAGGGGTGAAGAACTTCCCGCATCGTCTCAAGAAGCCTAAGCATTTAGCAGCGTTTTTGGCGACTTCAAATATTTGGTCATTTCAACGAAGATCATCGTTTACACACATACCAAGTACTGACAAATTTTCGGTTTCTTGGATGCAGGTACCATTCATGGATAATGGCAATGGGGGAATGTTAAGCTTCAACGACAAGAGGCAGCATTGAGTTTTCGAAGCATTGAATTCTACTCGGTTCTTATGACCCCCTGAAACAATGCTGTTAAGGTCAGAATTCAATGAGCTTATCATACGCAACTGTTTCAGTTTCACATCCGAAGAGCTGGGACGTGAATTTGGAAACGAATATGAAAAGCTGAGGGTCGAGTCGTCAGCAAAGCAGTTAAGCGGATTAGAAGTTTCAGACAAGAGATCATAAACGAAAATGAGGAAGAGAATCGGAGACAAAACAGAGCCCTGTGGCACACCAGCATTTATGAAGTGGGTATCAGACTTGAAGCCATTCAATACAACTTGTATTGAACGGTCGGAAAGGTAGTTTCTAATCCAACGAAGAAGAGACTCATCGATACCAAAAGCACGCATTTTCGATAAAAGAGCCTGATGCCAAACTCTATCAAATGCTTTAGAAATATCAAGCGCAATAATCTTACTTTCTCCAAAACAATGTAAAGATTGCTTCCACTTTTCGGTGAGATAAGCCATCAAATCACCAGTGGACCTTTTGCTACGAAAGCCGTACTGACGGTCATTAAGAAGCTTTCGTTCTTCAAGATATTTCATAAGTTGACGGTTTATCAACGTTTGCATGACCTTCGAAAGAAGGGACGTAAGTGCAATTGGACGGTAATTGGAAGGGGAGATAGATTCGCCTTTTTTAGGGACAGGCTGAACAAAAGCAGTTTTCCATTTGCTCGGAAAAATCCCAGCAGAATAGGAAAGATGGAAAAGTTTACGCAGTGGTTTTGCCAGCGTAGAAGAACACCTCTTCAGAATAACGGCGGGGATACCATCTGGACCAGCGGATTTATGTATATTGAGATCCTTGAGGACTCTCGCAACCGAGCGAGTTCTAAAAAATATCTGCTTCATCACAGAATTTACAGACTCCAGCTCAGGTGGAGCCAATATGCTATGAGGAAGTGTCGAGTTGGCAGCAAATTGAGCTACCAGCAAATTGGCTTTGTCGATGGAGCTAACATATGGAGAACCATTGAAGACGAGCAATTAGCCGTTCGGAACCGGCGAAAAATTGTAGGTCCCTTCCATTCCCTCACAAGGCATGATTGTGAGAAATGCGCTAGGCCCAGGGGCTCCTCGCTCTGTTGCGCCACCCTATTTATTTATTTTTTTTTTATTGAAGACGAGCGTTGGAGCCGATGACGTGGTCGAGTTCTTAATGTTCTTAACAAGAGACAAAAAGTTTTTACTTCCTTTTGGACACAACAGTATTTTTTGCCTCACTTTTTGGTTATGCAAGAACTTAGCCTTTTGATTAAAAAAAAATTGAGGATTTATGTCCCATATTGGTGGGATATAAGTTCATAAACTACTTCTAATCCAGTTTTGGACTTATGTCACAAGGAGTTATGTCCCTGCGCTACTGTTTCAATAAATAATAGTAAATAAAAAGCCTTATGACATACAGCTAGAAAACCAAAGGTTTTAAGAATACTAACGCTCTTCAAATTTATAAGCCAAAAACTATTTAAAAGTTTCAGTATTATTATTTCGATATAAAATTTCTTTATTTTATCAAAACTTATTTAACCCCTTGAAAAATCAAATTTTTGTTCAGTACAATTTCTAAAAGAATCCTAGCATGCATTATTCTAATTGAATACAATGGCTTTGGTAGTTTTGCAACAAAGCCTTAAATTGTTTTTCTCGTGAACCGCGTGCATCGAAAAATTACAACAATGCAGACAGTTGTTGGTAGTATATATTGCCCATTCAGAACATGTAAGTAAATTCAAACGAATAAGGAATTTTGAAAGAAGCATACAAAATTTGATGAAAAGAAAAGAAAGCAGGGAAAAGAAAAAGAAAAAAGTGAAACAAAATCATTCTGCTTTCTTTTGTTTTCCTCAAACAGAAAAACACTGAATAAAATTAGAGAGAAAAAATAGAAAGCGGAATAAGAGTTTTGTTTCTGAGAACTAAGAAAAATAAATTTGGAGACATTATTTTATTTAGAAGTTAGTAAAATTCGTTTGTTTGAAAAAGAAATTTAAAAAATTTACATTTTTGCGAAATTGAGAAAATAGAATTAAAAAATCGCGGGTTTCTTTGCTGTGTTCGCACACACTGCAAAATGCAGGTCAGCTGTTTTACCACTCAGCGAAAAACAGGTGGGTGGGTGTTGATACTGATCCCTCAGAGTTCAAACTGCCTGAATATAGCTTAGTGCCATTATACTACGTAGACGACACTTTTGTTATTTTCGAAGGCACAGTAAAATAAACTGATTTATTCAATATACAGGTCACTTAAAATTCACCGCAAAAATAGAAAACAAAAGTTCGATTAATTTTCTAGATTAAACCATTACTAAAATTGATAATCAATTAAAATACAAAATATACAGGAAACAAGATATCACAATAAATAGAAACTCCCACAGAAAATGTCAGCATACAATGCATTCATAAACAGACTTCTAAACGTTCCAGTGAACGAAGAAATTAAATTAAATAAATAAAAATAAATAGGGTGGCACAACAGAGCGAGGAGCCCTTGGGCCTAGCGCGTTTCTCACAACCATGCCTTGTGAGGGAATGGAGGGACCTACAATTTTCTGCCGGTTCTTAGAGCATAAACCAAAACAAAATACAAAGTCAACATATGCACCGCATCTCATAGACAACAACCATAACTACATAGACTTTTAATTCATCAAAAGTCAGATTTTTTGATTGACTTACTTTTCTCGGCCTCTGATTGGCCAGACGTTAAGTTTTTCAGTTGGAAACTCATCAGCTATTAGTTTTTACCGATTCATGTCGATTTCCATTGGTAATCCGGAAAAACTCTCCGATCCGGGATGCCAAAGTAACATTTTTGTTTGTTTAGAAGTTTCGTTGCTTGCATTGTGTATCGGTGTGAAAATTCAAGCGCTATTCTTTTTTTTTAGTGTGTGAGTGCTTCTGTCTTCGCTTCCTTCTTCAAAGCAAGAATCAAATTTTTCTTTTTTCGAGGAGAGGAACTGTCATTTTATGCCAATGGAATGGTTTGAGAAGCGTTCAGAAGGCTTCCGAACGACCAATGGAAATCGACATCAGTTTTTCAGTCAGCAAAAGAAGGCTGAAAATCTAGATTCAGTTTGTTAAGCTGTCAGATGCGATAAGTGACATAAAAAAATTATACTTGCCAAGTATTGGTGATTTTGTTGTGCGTGATTTTTATTGAAAAAATACAAGTGATTAATTCTAACTCTATTACTGATTGTTTTTTACGTTTATGAAATGTTTATCGGAGTAAAGTCAACAAGTTATTTAATTTTTTTTTACATATGCAAATCAAAACCGTCGCACCTGACATATCTTGTTAGATAACCGTCCAACGCAAAACTGAATAAGTTTTTCAGTTAATCTTAAAATCTGAGTTGCAATGAACGCGCCCATTGTAATAGCCCGAAGATGGAAGAAAATTCCGAAAAGCGTAGCAAAAATTTATATTTAAATGTTGTAATAAAAAAACTACAAGAAACTGTTTTTCATTTGATTAATTCTTTTGGAATTCAGTTTGACTTAATAGTAAATATTCACAACATGGAGACAAAATCCTTATTAAATCCTCGAGCTTAGATAAAGGCCAGCAGGGAAAGATAGTGATAGAAAAGTAGTTTGAAAACTTCTTGACGTGATGAGACACTGATTCCGCTGTCAGGCAGAATATCTCATTCAACTTGGACTATGATCAAGAATGCCATCCTAAGCTTGCCATATTAAACCAAATAAAACTGCAAGTGAAAGGAGCATGCATCAGCTGATCTGCATGAGATGATCGAAAGAAAGCATGACCGATGATGGAATCTCAGTATCGCCGAAACGGATACTTTTGTAGACCATTAAATTTAAAAAAAAATCATTCTTTTCATAAAGATTGTAAAATAAATAAACTATATTTAAAGCGGATGAGGAAACCCTCAATCGGAAGAAAGAAAAAACTCCGAGCGATGTTTGGTTCTGAAATCAATGAGAAGAGAAATATGTATCTATAGAAACTTAATTGGAGGACACATAAACATAAATTTCAACAAGCAAAAACATGTTTCTTCTTTCCTGTTTTCACTAAACTTTTGAATAGTATATTTTATTTTATATTTACCGGATCTGACGCTGTTGCTAGGCACTGAGATTTAAGCTCTTCGAAGACTGTCTGCATATATATGAATTCTTCAGGTAGGGGTGGTTTTTCTTTTGGTATTTCTGGCAGACGCTGTTGAACCGCAGCTGGTGGCTCAGTATATCTCACATCCTGTTGAGGTTGTTGGTACATATTCGTTGATGTAGTTTGGGAAGCTATCTGTTGACTCAAGTTATAATGGATTTGATCTGCAACACTTTGTTCAATACTGGCTACCGGTTGAAAAGTTTGATTCTGTGACCAATACAAATATAAAAAAAGCTAGAATAACGTTATAAATATGCCTTTTCATTACCTGGTAGCATGCATTTGGGTCTAAATAGGTATTTTGGTTTGGATCGGCACCGAAAAGTGGATGAGTTATAGCTGATCCCAATGGGTCTGTCCGCTTAGTCTAGAAGAAAATATTAAAGTCAATAATAGCACAAATATAATTATATGCTTAAGGCAAGGAAGTGGAGGGCAACTGAGATGAAGATGCTTCGTATGACAGCAGGAGTAACAAAGCTTTATTTTGTTAAAAGTACCAAAATCTATTGAAAAAATGGGGCACCACTGGCTTGGTATTGTCATGTTCAAAGGAGATATCTACAAAGTTCAAAAAGGCAATATCAAACGAGGTCAAACAGATGTACTATCAAATTAAAAGAAACGCAGACACTTCTAGTACAAAAAAAATGCAACGACATATGTTTAAAGTCGAAACCTAGTTTGGCATATCCTTATCCATCTATTTAAATTTTACCATTTTTAACTTTTGGCTTTGGTTTGAAACCGTCTGCCAGATGCTTACTTTTTCATCAAATTTACTTATACACATATGAGTTTTTTTTTTTTTTTGTCATATAAGTGAAAAGAAGTTTCTTGTTCTTCCATATTGCATAATGAACAAATGTTTCCGTCTTCGTGATATGGAATGTAGTTTAGAGATAGCCGTTCTTCCCTCACTCGAAAAAAAGGTATTTCAATCAAGCTTTTTTAACCAGTAAAATAATTCAAACTGTTTAAATTATACTGGAGCTTTGGATACATTGATTTCCGTGACGACCCTTTACTACTTACTTACTTACTTAGGTGGGCATTACAGTTCGGGGTGAACCTGGGCCTCAACCAACATCCTTCTGTAACGACTTCGATTTCGGGCGAGCTCTCTACAGTTTTGCACTATAAGTCAGTTGAGGTATTCATCCAATTTGGTCTATTGTGGACTTCTCTGGTCTACAACCACATTGATAAGGACCTATCAAGTTGTAGACGTGGGGTTTCAGACGTTCACATATTACAGCAGACAAGATCTTATAAGCGACGTTAAGGAGGCTTATCCCTCTGTAAATGGCGCAGTTGTGAGGGTCTCCCTTCTTTGGGATCGGGCATACGATACTGAGGTTCCATTCACCGGGCATGCTTTCTTAAGACCATATCATGCAGATCAACCGGGGCATGCTCCTTTCCAACTGATCTCCAGCTGCCTTGAAAAGTTCGGCATCAAGGCCATCTGCACCTGCAGTCTTATTTGATTTAAGTTTGCATATGGCAAGCTTAACTTGATCATCGTCCAAGCTGAATGGGGCAATCTGCCTGACAGCGGAATTTGTGTCTTCATCGCCGTTAAGCAGTCTGCAGAAGTGATCTTTGCAGATCCTCAGTAGCGACTGTGACTCTACAACTATATTTCCCTGCCGGTCTTTACAGGCTTGGGTTCGGGGCTTGCCACCCTGACAGGATCTTTTTACCTTTTGGTAAAACTTCCGAATCTCGTTCCTGTCATGGCACCTCTCTATTTCCTCAAACGAGCGCTTCTCATGCTGCTTCTTTTTCTTTTTGAGAATTCGGTGTTCCTCCCTTCTTTCTCCTTGTAAATCTCGTTATACTGATCGTAAGCAGCCCTCGTTCGTTTTTGCATCAACATTTGACGTGCTTTTTGTTTGGCTGCATTTGCCTGCCTGATGCATTCTTCATCGAACCATGGGTTTCGTTTTGGTGGCCGATTGAAACCCACAACCTCAAAGGCAGCGGTTCTGATGGCTACTCGACATTGCTGCCATTGGTCGTCAATGCTTAAAGCTGGCGGCATAGGATTCAAGGATAATTGAAAGGACACTCGATTGGAGAAGGCATTGGCGATCTCTTGCGATTGTAGCTTTCAGACATCATATTTCTTCACAGCAGTGACGAGCCTTTAGCTTCCAAAATAAGATCTTCGGCCCTATAGCGGAGCGGAGTTTTCTCCGAAACGCATTTTTTCGGAGATACAATTTTGCTTCGAAGTAGTTGTCGTCGTAAGAAATTTTTCACAAATGCGGCGATCCATTGCATTCTCAAAACTAAAATCTCCGCAACAAAAACTTATCGGAGAACGTCGGATCATCCGACCGGAGAACTACCACGAAGCAAAAATGTCTCCGATCGGAGAGAATTCCGCTCCGACGCGACGGTTACCTCGATAGGGACGCTTATCTTATTTTTACATATAAAACTTCGAGATAACTCAACACTTTTCTTCTTAAATAAACTTCTTGTATGTCTAAGCTTGGCAGTGGAACACCTCATAGTTTTTGCGTATGCTTCAAAAGTATCTTTGGTAGTTGATTGTCAGGTTATGTGAGTATATTCGAAAAATATTGAAAGTCCATTCTTAAAGTGTATAGAAAAAATTGGTGAAAGACCAGTTTCTAGAAAGCGCATGTAGTTCGGAGTTAGCTGTAGTAGAACGAATGTTTTTTTGATAAAGTGTCGTTGAAGTTTTCTACTTTGTCATAAATTGTTGTATCCCCAAACTTGAGATCCATAAGTCATTATAGATTTTGGAGCAGCTTCGAATACTTTGAACTTAACGCTATGCCCAACGAGTCTTTTCAAAACTGATTTTTCCATGTTGAATTTATTGCAGCAACTGATTTTGCTAGCTCAATGTGCAAATGTTTTCTTTGATGTAAATTAGGTGTAAGCATTATACTCAGATAATTAAATTACTCTACAAATTCAAGAGTTTTCTTATTTATATCCACTCTTTTATTTTATAAGTGTATTGTGACGTGGTTTTGTTTCCAGCCGGGGTAAAACTCGCGGCTGGCCAAGGTCTGTGAAATAAACACGCGAAAATTCACCAAAAGGTCAGAAACTTTCTCTTTATTAAAACTTCTCTTAAAAGTTTATTACAATTTACAATGTATGGTATATGTAAAACTATAATATAACCGCTTTAACTACAGATGCTGGTACCCCCGAAGCCCGAATGAATCGGGAAAGCGTCGGGTGATGATAGGTGCAGTACAGGACTTCCGGTGCAGCTGACGTGTACTTAGCCCCGTGTGTCGGTACCCTAATAGTCTCGTCACCTAAGAAAAGGGAAAAAGATGTTTGCGTTAGGTCTGGTTATTTATTCGGCCACCAGTGAAACGACAATCGTGGCAATGCACCCTGTAGGTAGCCGCGAAACTGCAAGCGCCCGAAGGCCTTGGTAGGTTAGAAACTGCAAGCGCCCGAAAGCCTTAGTATGTTAGAAACTGCAAGCGCCCGAAAGCCTTGGTAGGTTAGAAACTCGAGCTATGGCCGGTCGGATCTGCGGGTACTAGGCTCTGCCACCTGTGGCACGATACTTAATAATATATTTTTAAAAAGTTACCTTTTTTACCAATACCTTGTATTACCTACGGCGGACTGGTTCTGTATTATTTTCCTACGAATTGCACTCTTGGGCCGGTGCCGGCGGACCGATGATTTTCCTTCATTTGGCTGCCCTATTTATACTCGTTTGCACACATGGTGCTGTGTGCAGCCCATATAAAAATAACGCACGGTGAAATTGCCATGCTGCTACTTTACACGAACAACAATGTAATTACCTCTTCGAGGCTAGCCCATATGTTCGTGTGTAACTGCGATGTCGTGTGTAGCCTATAAACAGTGTATATCGTTGCTCACCATTAAGCTATCTCCCCATCGCCATTTACCTATGCTGTGTGTACTTTGCCTGGCACACCAATGTTGTTGTTTCTCGCACAGCCTACCACGCTGTGGTATACCTCAGTACTATTATATAATTAAATTAAATTAAATTGATTTTCTAGCAAGTGATGTACAATATTTTCCCGCACGAAAGCCTGCTTGAAAGTCTTAGAAAGTCTTTTTTTCTATCCAACGTTCAAGCCTTTTCAGTATGATGCCTGTAAATATCTTAGCTACAATATTCATAAATGAAATTCCGCTCTAGTTTTCTACATTGTTTGTATCGCCTTTTTATGTATTGGAAAAACTATTTATTTATTAAAATTTTGCGGTACTTCTGCTGTGTTGTGTGAAGTGTTTTTGAAATGGTGTTTTCGATAAATGGGTCGGGAAGATGTTGGAAACATTAAAAAAAAACCATTAGGGTCTCTGTTCCCACTTGGAGCTTTGTTGTCTTTCGCCTTGTCCAGAACACAGTGATCAGTGATTCTCTTCGAAGTCAATATCCTGCTCTATATCTTCTACAAATACTAAGTTTTCAGCGAATTGTATTAATAAAAAAAAATAAAAAATAGGGTGGCGCAACAGAGCGAGGAGCCCCTAGGCCTAGCGCATTTCTCACAACCATGCCTTGTGAGGGAATGGAAGGGACCTACAATTTTCTGCCGGTTCCGAACGTCTAATAGAGAAAGCGCTTTTCATGGCAATGAATACTAACGGAGAACTTGCCAGTTCCTCGCGAAAGGCGATACCCGTGGAAAAAACATTTTTGCCTCTGTTGGGATTCGAACTCGAACCTCTGGATTAACAGGCGGACATGCTATCCATCACACCACGGGTACCACAGCGAATTGTATTGCCTCGTTATTTAATAGACGGTTCAAAAGACTTTTTAAATAATCAGCTAAAATAAGCTTATTTCCAATTTTAAATTTAGGACCATTCAATTCTTTGTATGTATGCTTTTCGAAAGATTTCTCCATTACTGAGTATTGCCTGTTGGAGCAGTGTGAACGATTTCCCTCTTGCAGTCCGTACCAAACCACTCCTGTTCTCCTTACCTTTATCAAAGGAGGTTGAGTTTTTCATAGCATCAATTAAAAAATTAGTTTCGTGGCTTGAACTTGCTTCGTTTATATCAGTTTGCGTCATGTACTGACAAAGCTAAGTGTAATATCCTTCTTTATAATGCTCACTCCATTAAAATCTAGGTAAAAACCTCATTTCACTAGCAAGTCCCAATATTTTGAGAACAGTGTTACAATAAGAAGAACCGGGTCCTTCAATAAAAGTATACTCCCCTAAAATATCACCCCAATTAACCCAAGAATATAATAAAATTTTGAAATAATTCCAATAGCTTCTTTCTGTTTCCATTTATGGTCTTATCTTTTGAGTGTCTTACTGCTTTCAATTGATCAATTCATTTTCTATCATTGTCTGTCACACGATCGCTGAAATCCCCAAAAAGCATTATATTATTAACATTTACGTTATTTAGTAAGTTTTCTGAACGGAAAAAATCCTGCTCCCAATTATTGCAGTTAAGATAAATTAACAAAACATAATACCACTTGAACAATATTTTCATTGAGTGCGTTTCAAAAAAAATAAAAATGATAATCAGAACTATTTATGCAGGTACATAACTAAAAAAGGATGGAACAAATAATTTGTTTTTTAATCCTCCTACATTGTACGATAGTAAACATAAAATATATCGCTGAGCTTGAAATAAAATTTTTCTTTCACCATTATTATACGATTTTTATTTGATATACAATTCGAATCAATTGCCTCTACCCTCCCAACCTAGTCACCTTACTCGCTTCAGTGACCCTCGACTGGCATCATCCCCTACCTAAGTGGATATCCTTTCCTTCTCCTACTTCTCGCGACTAATTTAGTTGAATACCATTTTCAAAATCGCATCTACATACATATATCTCAATGATGAAGTTTATTTCCCGTACTCATGTCAACCATTAAAAGAATATTTTATTTCATCAGCAAGTTGTCTTCATTACGCTGGTTTATGATATTGTGTTTTCTGTCGTATATGTATGAGCTTAATATGTTATGTAATTTATATTTACTTTTATGCTGGTGCTAGTATCGTAGTTTAGTTGCATTTCGTATGTAAATTTAAAATGTTTTCTATACTTTACTTGTGCGTTACTTATATACTAATTCACACAATTTTCTCAAATTCAAACCAAAAAACCAATATTAATCAATTATGAAAAAACAACAAATCAAACGGAAAAAGAGAATCAAATCAATTTTTAATACTTCGCGAAATGTTAACACAAAAAAAAAATACCAGGATTCGACTTCCTTTTTTGTGTCATCTCTACCGTTAATCAAAAGTCCCCCAAAACCCAACCCTTTCATACGTAAATATATATAAGTATATAATATTAGACTGCTTTTTTTTGGACTAATTTTTTTTTTCACTCCCATCCCGAAATTTTGTGGAAAATACCTAAAAAAAAATTCACAAAAAATTTGAGCCCTTGATATTAACATTTAGTACTCGACCAAGGAATGCAAAGATTTCCCACATAAAATACACGTAAACTTAAACTTTTTTTCTTAAAAATTCTACAGTTCAGAGGCATTTTATGGTACAGTCTAGGACATTAGAGGGTTTTCTTTAGAATTGAATGTTCTACAAACATTGCGGTGAATCCCTAACTCACACCGGCGAGGTAGTACGGGTCACCAAACCAAATTTTTTCGTAAAATTTTTGTTTTTTGCCCCTATCTCGTAAATGATAATAGCTACAAAAGAAATGTTTTCGACAAACTTGTGGGAAATTTAATTTTCTACAAAAAAGTCTCTACAGCCAATATGCTAACATCGTTATTTATTGAGATATTGAGCTTTTAAGTTGAGGAAGTATGGAATTTTAATAAATTATTATTATTAAGCTATTGAACCGATTTATATGAATTTTGGTATAGAGATAGTCTAGAACCTGAAGATGGACATCCTTACTAATATTACAAATCCAAAACGTTTTGATTCCCCGTTTTCCTTTAATTCCCACTGATTGGTCATTATAAATAAGGCTCAGACACTTTAAGTTGCAGGTGTTCGTTTAGAAAAAAATCCCATGGCAACTTTATGCGGCAGAATCACGTGTATCAACCCCACAAAACCTTTTTATTTCGCAAAACATGGAAAAAATAAGAACGTCTTAAAACTTAAATAAAATAATAAACAATAACTAAAACGCATGAATGTGTCTTCACTATCACTACATAGTATAAAACAAAGTCGCTTTCTCTGTCCCTATGTCCCTATGTATGCTTAGATTTTTAAAACTACGCAACGGATTTTGATGCGGTTTCTTTTAATGAATAGAATGATTCAAAAGGAAGGTTTATATGTATGATACATGCATATTATAGGAGAAAAACCGAGAAATTTAAAGATTTGTAATGTGATTTGGTAAAAAAAATATTTTTCTGCGCTTACATTGCAAACGCTGGCTAAACCTTACGAGATAGATCAAATTTATGTACTACGGAATTGTATATTTAAAAAAAAAAATATAAAAATCCGCGACAGCATATGTTTATCTCCTAAGGATAACCACAGTAACCATATTTATCTTTTACTATTACAAAAAAAATATGGGTTATTTACCAAGCTATTTGAAACGATACAGTATCATTCCTTATACAATAAAATATATTAGATACGTTGTGCATTTCATGTAGATCAAAATTGCACTTAACAGCATGTGACTCAAATGAATATTTTCGAAGATATCACAGATTTAAAAATTGCGAAACGTAATATTCTTAATTTTAGTCGGTATCTACGTTATTTTACGAACGGATTCACCGTTTCCGATGAAATTTTTTTAAATATATTTTCTGGCTCAGAATAGACTAACAACTTTTTTTTTCATACCAGTTTCTCACGGGAACGGGGATATGAAAGGGAACCGGAACGGGAACGAAAACTCGAAAATTTCTGAGCCCATATTAAAAATTCTTTTGATATTAGGATGTTACATTATCCCTTACATAGACTTTATTTTAGGACCATATTCCAACGGAAACTAGAAACTTTTCGGCTATTTTCAGCTTAGTACAGCTGGTGCTTCTGACAATTTTTTAAATAATTTAGATCCGAGCAACGCCGGGCGGGTCAGCTAGTTACACATTAATCCTGATAGGGGACTGCCCATGGCTAGGCCTTCTGTTTGTTGGTAGTATGTCCCTCGAAATTGTAAAAACGTTTGTTCTACACATGCACTTGTGAGATCGTAAAGGGTTCAGGTTTGGTTTATCAAGAAAAATATTAAATGACGCGAGAGCAGCTTTTACAGGAACATTTGTGTAGTAGGATTATGATTTTTCATATGATATCTAAAGCATTGTCCTACGTGCTATACTTTTCGAGATATACGTAATTATTTGCAGAAATGTCAGATTTTTCGCATTTCCGGCGCTCAACTTCAAGTCTAATTATCTCAAAATCACCAAGACCGAATTCAAAAATATTTGACAGACTGATTGAGCTGAACGAAAGCTTTCATTTGATAATAGTCTTATAGGTGTACGCCTCGGGCCCAAGTATGCACCACCTCCTTTTAACAGTTAAAACACTTTTTATATTTCCTCAAAACAAGGATAAATGCAGTCAGTATAAAAAGGATGAAAAATAATGATAAATGTCTATGATTAAGTGGTAATATTTCGGTGAATTTCAAACGCAGAAAGTTTTATGATATAGCATTTAAAAGAAAATTTTATTTACTTTCTTTTTTATGAAGCAATGCCTATACCTACCTGCAACCAGAAAGAAATGCCATTAAAAAAAAACTTGCAAAACTAAAAAATTTAAAAATTTTTGACTTTTTTTCTTCGGGAATTTTAACGTTTTGGATAGAAAATTTTTTTTTACAATTATTCGAAAAGTGTTTTTTGATGGGAAAATTTGATCTCTACAAAAAACGTTCTGGAATTGCATCAAATTTTTACTTCGTTTTCGAGTTACATTGAAAAAACGAGTGAAGGTGGTTTAGAGCCCATATCTCCACTTTGCACCCCTAATTTAATAGCACTTCCGGTTTTTTCTCCAAAATTAGCCCATTAATCGATTCATGCAATAAAAATCCGCCCTTTTTCGACTTCCTTAAGAAATGACATAATCAATAGACTATAAAAAGCCTATCTGTTTGCTATATGAAATGGGTGGCTGAGGAGCCTAATTAAATCCATAAGTTCTGATATAGAAATTAATTTTACTGATCGAAACTAAGACTATTTATACAAAAATGATTTCTTACATACTAAGAACTTAAGTCTATTCATACACTCATACATAATAGTGATCACACTTGCCGGTCACTGACTTTGCTCTTGAACTCCAACATCGTGCAATTCATATTGCATGGCTTTTCAATGCCATTACCGTTTCAAGTTACTTTTACTATGGGCAAACGTATCTCGTCACTTAAGAAGGTTCAATGTAACGTGTACTCCCAAATGGCCAGATAGGTTAGGTTAGGTTTAAATGGCTGTCAGGAAAACAAACTGACACACTTAGACCAATATTAGGTCCATTGTGATACCATAGGTATTATGCGAGGAAGTACCTCACTTAACAAAACCATTTGGAGCTTTTAATAAAGCGAAGGATATGCAGGGGATCTGTGTGTGCCAGATCGCTTGGATCATCAAGAAAATATTTTCCTAGATGCCGCTTTCTTTTAAAAGAGAGTGCAGGACATGAGCAGAGGAGGTGTGGGATTGTCTCCTCCTCCTCCTCATCTAAGCAACTTCTGCAGAAGTCATTTGAGGGAACGCCAAGTCTTATGGCGTGTCTTCCTATCAGACAATGTCCGGTGATGACATTGATTACGGAGCTAACTTGCAATCTGGCAATTGATAACAAATGTCTTGTGCGTTTTGGATCTAGACCTGGCCATATCCGTTTTGTTGCACGTGGTGATATTGTACCACCTATGATTTGTTCTATCCATTGCCTCTTGCTTTAAATGGCCAGATACGTTTGTGAACTTTGCTGGGTATGCATATTCACTATTAATTTGATGACACGGCAAGTGTGCATTGTTATTATCATTTGTAGTTTATAAGCACTAATGCCGAAATAAAACAAAAGCAAGAGGCTCGTAGACATTGTTATTATCATTTGTAGTGTATAAGCACTAATGCCGAAATAAAACAAAGGCAAGAGGCTCGTAGACGAGCGGAGAAGGAGGCGCATCAACAACAGTCGCAATCAAAAGTTGATGCGCCAAAACAACAGCGACCAGCAGTAGCAGAAAAAGCTGCAAATAAAAAACTTCGCCCGTGCAGCAGCGCGGGACTACAGCTAAGAAAAAGCTGAAATAAATTAAAAAAAACCTGCTACCAATGAGCAGCCACGGGGGACCGCGGCTATAAAAGCCGAGACAACGAGCCAGAGTCAAGCCCAAAAGCAGCAGAAGCAGCCAGCAGAACAACAGCAGCAGCCAGCACAGCAGCAGCCAACACAACAACAGAAGAAGAAGACACAAAAAACCAGGCTGCCCCCTATTAACACCCTAAAAATGGAGTTGCAAGCAACGAAAAACATATGTAAGTCCGCCATTGGCGATAAATTTACTATAAAACCATTAGGTCAAGATCGGCATGCGATCCAATGTGAAAACATTGGTGACCATAAGATCATTCGGGAGTTGTTGAAAGAAACAGCCACCGAACATTTTACTTTTACTCCCAAAGAGGAGAAACCCAAAAGCATGTTACTTAGAGGGGTAGAGCCTACCTCTGACCCGGAGGAGCTCTTAGTTGAACTCCGCAGGTTGGCGGGCGACGATCTCGAGTTCATCGGGGTCAAGTCGTTCACCACGGCCAAGGCAAGACGGGAGAGGCGGCTATTGCCGATCTGTGGTTATCGGGGCCGTCCTCGATACCAGATTATTAAAAAATCAAAAAAAGCTGCTCCAACAGCAACTAAGGATGAGGGAAGGCAAACAGCCAGACCAATTCCAAGGGCCGTCGTTCCCGAAGTCTCTTACGCCCAAATGGCGTGGGGGGCTGGGAAAACGGTACAACCTCCTCAGAAAGCGGCCGCACAGCCATCTGTGCCAAAGGCTGCTACTGGGGAGTCAGAGGTGATGGTCGCTCTGCGTGTCATTCAGGCACAAATGAGTGAACTATCACGGCAAATAAGTAAGCAGGCGCGTAGGGTGGACTTGATCTACCGTGCAGTGCCTTCGCTTGCGCATTTTTTGGGTTAACGGGCGCGCTGCCGGAGAGGCCTTTCAAGATCCTAGCCGTGAATGTGAATTCGCTAGTTAGGGTAGAACGACGAGCCAACTTCTCTGAGTTGTTAAAAGACCAACGTCCCGATGTATGTATGGTTAGCGAAACTACGCTAAACCGGCATCACAAATTGACGGATAACAATTACATTATCGTAAGGAGGGACCGACCCAACTCGACTTTCGCGGGTGGGGTTGCGATCTTCATACGTAAGGGCATTGCTCATAAGGTAATATATAGAGGTGAAGTACGCCGATTCCAGTTGCTAGAAGCGTGTATTGTATGCATCCCTCTCCAACAGGGGAGGCGCTTGTATGTGGTCGCGATCTATGCGCCGGAGGCTTCTCAAAATTCATGTTTTATAACAGAGCTTGAAACACTTTTTCGATGTCTGAAGCTGAACACGGATGAAAACTATTTCCTTTTGGCCGGTGATTACAATGCTAAACACCAAGATTGGGGAAATCAATTAGCAAATCCAAGCGGACCCAGCTATTCAATTGGCTGGGGCTTCACAGCATTGAGTGTAAATCCGATCTGCTGGCTACTAATTGGCCTTAATATCCTCGAAGTGGCTCATATTTGGATCTATTATTTTTAGACTCAAGACTTAAACTGACCGACGACATTATTCGACGGACGAAAAATTGTTTGACGACGGTTGAGTACGACAGTGACCACTGTGGACTTGCCGCCGTCATACTGCTTCCGAACGACCTTGTGGAACTGGAGGAGTACGTGCCGACGCACTCTTACAACTACGGTAAGACACGTTGGCCGCGCTTTTCCGGTGCCGTCTCAAGGGAACTTCGTTCGAACGGTATTGCGCCGCCATGCAACAGGAATCTGTCGAACGTTGAGATCGATGGGTACCTGCAACGTATGGAGGATGCAATCCGTATTACAATGGACAGGACAATTCCTAAGTATAGGCAACATGACCCTACGAACATGTACAGAAACGCGACAATAGACGCACTTTACAAACAAAAAAGTAGACTCCTGTCAAGACTCAAACTCTTGCACAGGAGGTTTACTGACCGACACGATTTGGAGATTAGAACTCTGAGGTCACAGATCAAAAACCTCCAACAACTTATTAATAGTGGAGGACCGTAAGCTTTTTACCTAGGAATCCAGGGCCAGTCCATGGATTTTCATGAAATTTTCGGAAATGTGTTTTGGATGACGTATAGAAAAACGTTAAAAAATAAAATTTCACCGCTCTCAATTTTTTAATTATTTTTAAAATTAATTATTAACTTTTAGAATTTTATTTTATTTATTTAGGGTATTTTAGGTAAGGTTTTCCAAAGCGTAAGGATGGATAGGTTTGGTTAAGACAAAAAAAATTTGTATGAGAGGGGGGGTCTATATCCCTCCGTGTAGGCGCGAGGGGCAATTTTATATGAAATTTACTTCATTTTTTAAAAAACTATTAAAAATCAACTAAGCCACTTACTTTCTCATACTTTAGTGTTTTTGAAAGCTATTGCTTTGTTCTTTAATAAAAATTTTAATTTGAGTTTACTTAATGAAAATTTTTGGAGAAATCAATCCTCAAAGTCAAAATTTTGAAAAAAGAAAATATTTTTTTCTTAATTAATTTTTTTTTTTTCATAATTTTGCCCCACAAAGGGCAATTTTTTCTTTTCATATTTAATGCTTTTATAAATATTTACTTAGAGCAAAAAACCGAACAAAAAAATTTTTCTTGGTTTAAGAGAAATTAAAAAAAAAAAACGGAAGATACTCTTTTCCAGAAAACAAAATGTCGTTAATTTCCCGCTAATTGAACTTTTTTCCTTGAAGTGAAATATGAAATGTGTCCTAAATAGCATATAAAACAAAGTTAAAAAAAAAAATTTTGTATGATCTTAATTTTGATATAAATTATAAATAATTATTAAAATTTTAGAGTTATATATTAATTATATTAGTTTTAAGTTAAATTTTAAAACTAAGACCTATTACAAACTTGAAATTTCATCTCAAAGGACAGCATATATACTTATTTGTGCTTTTAATGCTGTTTCCTCTCAAACGAGTTGATGGAACCGAAAAAATGTGGTTTTTTGCCAAATTTTGAACTTTCAACCATTCAAAGAGACTTAAATCAGTTAAATTAACGGCTCGAAGTTTTTTTTTAGGTGGGGAGCATGCTGATGTGTAGTTCTTTCTTTTATATAAGAATTGATGCATCCCTTATTGATATATGTTTGTTTGCATACTGAACGCACGTAGAAAAATTCGCGAGCATTTATTTGGCAAAAAACCATATTTATTTGGATCTATCAACACGTTTGACCAGAAATAGCATCTAGAGCACAAATCAGTATATGTGGTGTCCTTTGAGACCAATTTATAGGTTTTAGTTTTAAAATTTAACTTAAAACTAATATAATCAAAATATAACTCTAAGATTTTAATAATTATTTATAATTTATATCAAAATTAAGATCATACAAAATTTTTTTTTTAACTTTGTTTTATATGCTATTTAGGACACATTTCATATTTCACTTCAAGGAAAAAAGTTCAATTAGCGGGAAATTAACGACATTTTGTTTTCTGGAAAAGAGTATCTTTCGTTTTTTTTAAATTTCTCTTAAACCAAGAAAAATTTTTTTGTTCAGTTTTTTGCTCTAAGTAAATATTTTTAAAAGCATTAAACATGAAAAGAAAAAAATTGCCCTTTGTGGGGCAAAATTATGAAAAAAAAAAATTTATTAAGAAAAAAATATTTTCTTTTTTCAAAATTTTGACTTTGAGGATTGATTTCTCCAAAACTTTTCATTAAGTAAACTCAAATTAAAATTTTTATTAAAGAACAAAGCAATAGCTTTCAAAAACACTAAAGTATGAGAAAGTAAGTGGCTTAGTTGATTTTTAATAGTTTTTTAAAAAATGAAGTAAATTTCATATAAAATTGCCCCTCGCGCCTACACGGAGGGATATAGACCCCCCCCACTCATACAAATTTTTTTTGTCTTAACCAAACCTATCCATCCTTACGCTTTGGAAAACCTTACCTAAAATACCCTAAATAAATAAAATAAAATTCTAAAAGTTAATAATTAATTTTAAAAATAATTAAAAAATTGAGAGCGGTGAAATTTTATTTTTTAACTTTTTTCTATACGCCATCCAAAACACATTTCCGAAAATTTCATGAAAATCCATGGACTGGCCTTGGATTCCTAGGTTTTGCCTTTTTTATGTCTAACGGTCCTCCACTATAAAGAAAACTATAGAGTTTCAATTTCATGTTTCTGGAACAATAAAATTGGGGCTGTGCAGTCCAACAACCCGAGTATGTTTCCGGAAATAAACAAAATCTTTAGGAGAAAAGATCAAAATGACCTTCAGGGTATTAAACTCCAAAGGACGACAGAGAACAAAGACTTACTTCTGACAATAGGAATAGATCCGGATGAGGCCATCTTGGATGATGACCACTTTATAGTGGAAGATGCTCAAGAGAATGTAGAGACGGTGGGTGCTGTTTTCGAGCGAGTATATAAGGTGAATGAGTGCATTCGCCCGAATTATGACCTCGAAAATAGAGCCTTCGTTGGACACTTCTATCTTAGAGACGAGATCTCGCATTGGCGATCCGAGAATCCTGGTTTCACAAAGTTCAATGACGACCGACTTGCAAATGCAGTCATCACCCAGCGAAACGGGGATAACACCCTGTTCGTTTCTAAGATGGACCTCGAGGACATCTTTCACAAAATAAAGAAAAAGAAGTCAGCAGGAGTCGACGGCATACCCAATGTTGTGCTGCGAAACCTCCCTGCGGAAGCGGTGGACATATACACCACGTTGTTCAACAATGCGCTGAATAATGCATATTATCCAGTGCGTTGGAAGACGGCAGTGGTCCATCCTCTCCTTAAAAAAGGTAAGGATGGTTCCAATCCAGCAAATCTCCGGTCAATTAGTCTTCTACCGAGTATCAGCAAGGTATTCGAGAAAGTTCTCAATAGAGCTCTGTCCACATGGGCTGAGGACAAACATATTATTCCACAAAATCAGTTCGGTTTTAAGGCGGGCCATGATACCACACACGCCGCGTCTAGACTAGTATCAGATATTCAATGGAACAAAGCTAAAAATCAGTGTACGGGTGCATGTCTGGTTGACTTGGAGAAGGCTTTCGATACTGTTTGGTAAGACGGTCTTTGCTATAAGTTGATCAGCTATGGCATGAGTAAACCACTGCTATATATTCTGAATGACATTCTTCATGGTAGAACATTTGTTGTGAAAAGTTGCAATATAACTTCTACCAGAACTTTTAAAATACAGAACGGTCTGCAACAAGGAGCGATGAATTCGCCTATTTTATTTAGCATTTTCACTGGCGTTCTAATTGGTTCCCTTCACCATGCTAAAGCGTACGCCGACGACCAAATCGCGTACAGAACAGGTCCAAAGATCGAAGTCATCAGAACACTCTTGCAGCGTGACTTCGATAAGATCCAGCAATATTGCGATGACTGGAAGTTGAAAATCAACTTTCAGAAATCGGAAACAATTGTGTTTAGGACCCCGTTGGCTCGGGCCTCATGGGATACGAGAAAGAACTGGCGAAAGCTGGTGATCGTTAATCCACATGGCCACCCACTGCCAAACAAAGTAGTAGTCAAGTACCTCGGCATCTGGCTAGATCAGTATCTATATTTTAACAAACATATGGATGCGGCTCTGGCCAGGGCTAGAGGAGCTTTTGCTCTGACAAGGCGAGCGATTTGCTACATGGCCCTCATAAAGCCAATGATTGTCTATGGGTGCCCCGTGTGGTTCAATGTTACAGCGTCTCAAATGGAAAAGATTCGGGTGTTTGAGAGACAGTGTCTGTGTACCTGTCTTGGATTGCACAGAACACCAAAGTCGGAGTACAGAAAATATTATCCTAATGAGGTCCTTTACAACGGGGCTCAAATAAACAGGATCGACAACTTCATTATAAAACTGACCCGTGGTCACACTGCAAGAGCGATGATTTCGACCAATGGCCTGATTTTTGCGGTTTATTACCCCAACACTGCATATATGAAGAAAACGCGCTTCAGTGGATTTGTCTCACCGGAGGCTTTCCTCTATTTTGATATGGTAGGGCTGATTCAGGATAGGTTGGCGGTTCCGCTAATCAACCACGTCTGCCGGAAGTCCGTGGAACGACGGCTCCTTTACAACCGAGACGTCACCACAGTAGGCGGAGAAGCTGAAGAGCTCCTCCGGTTCAGTAGGTTGGACTCAGATCACGATTGTCGTGACGTTGTTAAAACGTCGAAAATGTTCTGGTGGTTGTCGGAGCAACAACATGAATTTGATAATGATAGCGAGTCGCCAATGGCTGGCTTACATAGGTTTAGCGTGTAAGTCTTAGGGTATAGGAGGTGGGCACAGTGCCAAACAAAAAAATCACAAAAATTCAAAAAACAAAAAAAAACATAAAATACAAAAAAAAACCAAAAAACAAAAAATTACAAAACACAAAAAACCAAAAAAAAAGTTCTAGTTGTTAATTCATAAGGTTTCTTAACCCTAGATGGTCACACGTCAAAATAATCACACAATGGTCACACGGGGTCATTTTGACCCCAATAAATACAATAACTTTTTTAATTTTTAAAATAATGTATCTAAATTTTTCTTATACATTCCTGAATGTCAAAACTAAATGTTGCAGTAATAATTTTAGCATATTTTAATGTTCATTATATCGAAAAAAATGTAAATATCGGGAAAAATGGTAAAATCGGAAGATTTCACTCAAAAATTCGTAGCTTTGTAATTTTTAATTTTTTTAACCAAAATTTTAGGTGAGTACTTCTCAGTGTGTGTACTTTATGGAAAAAATATGTTTTTTAGTTATCTTTTAAAAAAGGGTATTTATTCGAAAGAACAAAGGGAGAAAAATGAGGGTAAAAGAACAGCTCCATTCAATGCGTTTTATTATTATTTATCATTTCAAAATTATTTATAATAAATGTCGTAAATTATTTAAGCAACGTTATCATAAAGATACCTTAAAATCAATCAATTTTATTACATTTTAAACGTCTCTGTATACAAGCGCACCTTACTCTCCTCCCGCACTGCCATTGCACAGATACACACGGTGATCGTCGCACATCGAAAGCAGACAAGAGGAGCATTCCATTTTTGTTTTTTATCCTGAGCTCGCGACCCAACAGTGCATCGAATGCGTGAAGCATTTTCTCCACGACGAACTCGAGCTTCCAAAAGTCATTCCTCGAGCGAGGCATTTTGCCCATCGCTCGATTCTGCGGAGCTTAAGGACGGCGGTTCATACTCGTCCTCTTTTTCCTCAGATATATGATCTTCCTCGTCTGAAGAAGCTACGTCTTCCGCATCTTCTTCATCGTCCTCCTGTAACGACTCTTTGGGAGCACGCCGCTGCAAATTATATGACATCTTCTCCTACACTACTAAACAAAACTTTTCCATGGTTTGACATAAATTTGTCATGTAAATGCAGTGAATTTTATAAGTGTCGGTGTATTTCGAACTAAAATTTGCGTCTTAGAAGGGTACGGCAATCATCTAACTGCGTGAACACAATGGCTGCAGAGACGCAGCCGCAAGAGATGTCAAAACATTAAATACAAGCGAATACAACAACAACGCAAGACGGAGCTGGGCAAGTTAACTTGATTTTAACTCTTGCGGCTCCGGCTCCGTATGCGTATGCGTATGCATTGTGTTCACGCAGTAACTGATGAGCCCAATTGCCGTACCTGGGCTAAACGCAATATGGAGTTGAGGTGATCTTTTCGATCTTCAAAATAAATTTTTTTTTAATTATCTTTTCTTTTTAAGAATGCTCTGAAATAATTCAATTCAATTACAACTCCTGGACAAAACAAAAACAATAACAAACACTTGTTTGCTATTTTTCTTTTACATAGTGAGACGTTATACTAATAATAATCATCGAGTAAGCGTAGGGTGGATGAAGTGGCGAGAAAACTCCGCTATCTTCTGTGATCGAAAAATGCCCCCTAAGCTGAAGGAAAGACTCTACACAGCAGTTGTCCGTCCAGCTCTGACATACGGTTCACAATGTTGGACAATGTACAAAAAGTATGAGAGCAAATTGACGGCAGCCGAAATGAAGATGCTTCGAATGACAGCAGGAGTAACAAAGCTTGATCGAATTAGAAGTACTAAGATCCGTGGAAGCCTTCATGTCAAAAGTACCATCTTGGACAAAATTCAGCACGACCGGCTCAGTTGGTATTGTCATGTTCAAAGGAGAGATCCGCAGAACCCCGTCCAAAAGGCAATATCGTACAACGTTTCAACAAATTCGCGACGAAAAAAAGGCAGGCCAAAACACTTCTGGTACAAGCAAATGCAAAAACAGCAGCACTTGGTTGGCCTCAGACATGAACAATCCAAAACCGGGAGGCTTGCCGACGCTTTCTGAGGTCAACGCGGCGTACCCCACAGGCGGATCACTAGTGTGAAGCGGAAAAGTGGGAGAGTTGTGATCGCTTCAAGATCACTACTCGTAACACCGGAAATGAAAAGAAGAAAAAGTGAGACGTAATACGAAACAATCTACTGATTTCCAATATCTTCGACAGTTCCGTTAAAACCGTACTAACAACTTCAAAAACACTACTTTTGAGAAAACGCGTTTGAAGATAAATGATAAATATAAAACATGTGAGCGGGCTGGGTAAGGAGGTCAGTAGTATTTAAACCAGCATGTTTTCGAATAAATCCTTCTTATGTCATGTTCCTCGTAAGGTTTAGATTCAAAATAAGCAAAAATAAAAATTCTATTTCTTAAAACCGCGAAGGTAGACGACCACTTAAAAGTATAATAATTTCCTCACCTGCTGCTTATTTGATTTTAGTACTGGTGGATCATTCCAGCCTGGTGGTGGTGTTGGATTTCTTTGTACTGGCAAAGGAGGTGATGTGGTATTTGAAGCATTTGCCTCTATGACTGGAACTCCAGGCATATAATTATTAGCATGGGATTGCATCGATTTCAATGGAGTGAAATTATTTTGAGAAACCGTTGACCCAGCAAGTGTTGGTAAATTTGGAGGTTGATAAATATTTTGATTTTGGGTAAAAGATAAGCTATTAAAACTGTTTGAATGGTTATAACTTGAGCCATAATGGGAAGAGCTGTACTGAGAGCTACTGGAAACAGATGGATCAAGAAGATACTTCGTTCGTGAAGGTAGTGTAGTGGATCCTTGGGAGCTGACACTGGAAGGCCTTGGTGGATGCATAAGGCTTTCGTTGATTTGTGCCGCTGTTGGTGGTTTTGATATTGGTTGTACTACTGGAAGTGGTAACATTTGATTAGGATTTTGCAATGGAGCAGCTGTTTGAGCAGACAATGGAACAATAGATGGTGCAGAGGTCCACTGATTTCCAACAGGAAGTCCGGCGCTGAATGGAGTTCGATTTGAAATTCCTTTGTTACAATAGTTTTCTTGATTAATTTGTGTCTTAGATTGTTGTTGAGAATAGTTTTGACCAAGTTTATCAGTTTTTTCTTTATGTTTATTTTCAATGGAAAAGTAGTCAAGACGATTGCGTAAATCGTCCAGTTCATTATGGCTTGATGGACCTAGTGCAAGAATATACGCTGTTGCTATGTTTAGAGCTCCCTGGTCTGCAAGAAGTTCACCATATTTAGATAAAAATTCTGCAAATCGCCCCTTAGGTTCAATTGCAATCCCTTGCTTTTCAATAGATTTACTTAACAGCATTACAACTTCAGCTAAATCTTGAACCTCATTATTGTTCAGTTCATAGCAAGGGTCTTCTTTGACGAGCTGTTTCAACTGATACCAAGCACTGATAAGTTTTTCTATAGCTCCAGCACATATAAAGCACAAAATGCTATTTTTTGTATTTTCAATGCTTATATTTTCAGCTAGCAGACGATCTCCCAGTTTCTCACATATATCGGTTACTTTGCGATCATTGTGCTTAAGAGCCGCAACGAGAGCCTTTTTCCATGAATCAAGAGAGCAACGCGAGACCAAGTCCATCCAGTCTCGAGTTACAAGTGCTAATACAACATTCGATAATTCACTGTCTTGCTTTTTGAGAAAGCGATTTTGGATTTTTGTAAGGAATTCGATTCCTGCTGTAGATGCAATTATGAGAGCTTCTGCGGCTCGACCATTTTTAAAGCAAAGTTCTACAGCAGCTTCAATTTTACCAGTTATTATTGCTTCGGATATAAGAAGTTCTGAGCCTGGAAAACGCAATTATATAATTAAAACGCAATAAGAAAAAAATGATTGTTTTTACCATCTCTACTAGGAAATTCAAAATTAATACTTTTTTTCAGAGTATTCTTCGTTTCATTCTGATTTTGGGTATCAGTCTCCTAAAAAAAAGGTAAAAAGAAATTATTTTATTATTTTTATTATTTATAAATTTCTAACCACAAAAAGTAAGTAAGTAAGTAAGTAAGCAAGTAATTTTGCTTTATTTCATGGTAACGCTACTTTATACAATTATTTACAATATTCAAGAAATATTATTTAGATATTACAGAAAAATGTAGGTACATACATGTTCGTATAAAATAAAAATTAATATTAATGAAAAAGGAGGTTAACATGAAATAGTTAGGACTATTCTATTGACGAAGTGTCAAGAGGCGAATAATCCGTTAATTGAAATGAGTACATTCAAGAGAATGGATAAAATAGTTCGATGGGGAAACAAATCATGTAAGAAAAATGAGTGTAAACAATTCAAAATATTACGAAGAAAAAAAAGTGAAAGTGTGATTATCATAGATACAAAATATAGTAGAGAAGTTAAAATAACAAAAATCAAAAAATGTAAATAAGCAGAAATGAAAAAATTAGCATAAAATAAAGGAAAGAATAAGAAAACAAAAATTAGAAAGAAGATAAATCAATTATGCTATTGGAACTAAACAGTTTATTATTTCGCGGTGATCAAGCCAAGACTTGACTTTTCTCAAAAAACCGACATGTTTCTCATGCATCTTATACTTATTGCTAGTAAATTAAATAAATGCGGTGCAGTAATAGCGTAGAAATGGAAACAGTGTGCTTTGCTAATAGTAGGCACTTTTGCAAAATTTAAAGCATTGACACGTAAATTGTGGCTACTGTAGAGCCTAGAAGCGTTATAACCAGAGTTGATAAAAAACAATTTAAGAACTTTATAAAAATAAAAGTGCCTTAAGGGAAGAAACTCAAGCCTCCTAAACAAATCAAAGCTAGGAGTTCTACGGTTCGAGTCAAGAGTTAATCCCAAATACTTGAAACTTATGGTACGTTCAATTTCAAAACAGCAGTTCGAGCAGCCATGAAGGTCCTTGAACGTTGGTGTAACAGAATGGCAGCAATTATTATTATTTAAAAGAAATTTACTACAGCTAGGCGAATGGTAACATATGGGTATTACATCAGAAGTATTCCCTGATATTTTGAAAATCATAAATTTGGTTTTTTTGCTAATCACCAATTTGTGCAAATGAAACCATTTCCGTAAAATATCCAAATCAATATTCATGTTCACTATCAAGTCAAAATAATTGTTATTAGAATATGATAAGGAAGTGTCATCCGCAAACGCAGTTATTTTGCCTTTGAATTTTTGGAGGAATAGGTAATTGATAAAAATAAGAAACAAAAGAGGACCTAAAACAGAGCCTTGAGGAACTCCTGTATTGATTAGAAGCGCTTTACTGAAAGAGTTCCTAACTTTAACAATTTGCCTTCGATTTTTCAAAAAGGACGCACACCATTCGTAGAAAAATCCTCTAAAACCTGCACTATAAAGTTTCTCTAGTAACAAAGTATGATCTACCATATCAAACGCTTTAGTAATGTCAACGAATAGAGCTGCAGGAATTTTGGATTCATTAACGCTATTGTAAAGTGCAGTGCACAATTTCATGAGAGCATCCTCAGTAGATTTACCATTACGAAAACCAAATTGGAACTCACTTAAAAAATTCTTTTTTTTTTAAGAAATGAGACCATTCTAAGTTTAATGCCCTTCTCGAAAACCTTTGAAAAAGCAGACAAAAGTAAAATAGGGTGAAAGTTATTTAACAAATGCGAATCACCGCTTTTAAATGTGGAATAACTACTGCTGTTTTGAGCGAGTTCGGAAAAATTTCTTATAAATTTCAAATGAAGTAAATTGTTCAAAAAAGAAACTATCAGGCTGTACATTTTCATGCTTAATAGTGTTATCGCAATGGCAAATATGAATTACAGAGTCGTCTGAACTTGAGTTAGAAACGTTTGGTATTAAACAGATTAGCAATTTCTGAAGGCTCAGTTAAAGTAATGTTATTATTGTGAAGCATAATATCAACGCTAGGTTACTATTTCTATTCAATAAATCGTTTACAATCTGCCATTCTTTTTTAGGATTACCAATGTTCTCGGCAAGGCTGTATTCCTAAAACGGGGAATATCTGTTTTAAACTCTTTGCATAGTTTATCATAACACTGTTTTAGACGCACATTTCGTGGATTTTTGATTAAACACGAGAGCAGCTTTTTCTTTTTATTAATTTTTCTCAATAGAGGTAAAGTCATCCATTTTTTAAGGCATTTTAACTTCTTATATTTGACTTCCTTGTGGATACAATTTTAAATATGAAATTTAAGTTTACTAAGAAAAATATCAAATGCCGCTGAAGGATCATTAGCTCGATAGACTTCATCCCAAAACTCCACCGTCAACGCAGATTTCAGAGCTTCAAAATCAATATTTTGAAAATTGTCTTAAACAAAACGATCTGGCCTTACCACACTATGGCTCAGCTTGTGAGACAATGATCAGTAATTTGCAAATCATAAACTGCAGATTCATAACTTGGAGAATTATTTCTATGGAGTTTTATGTAAATGTGATCTAAACAAGAGCCCGAACTAGGAGTTGTTTGAAGGATCAATGATTCAAATCCAAAAGAAGAAAGAATTGAAGTAAAGAGATCAGAATCACTGGAATCAGAGAAAATATTTATGTTAAAATCCCCTAAAAGTATCATATTTCTGCAGGTTTGATCTTGTAAGAAGCCAGTAAATTCATCCACAAAGGCACTTATCGAATGACTATGTAATCTGTAGGCAGCAACAAAAGAGTAAGGAAAGCCTGAAATTTCGCAACACAAACTAATAGAATCCACACTATTGAGCCTAGGATTAACAATTTTGCATACTAAATTACTTCTATAAAAAACCGCGACACCACCTGCTGCATATGAATTATTGCAAGTTGCAGCAAACTTATAATTACATAGGTATAGAAAAATCCGAAATCTCAGAATCAAAAATCCATAATTCTGAAAGAAATACAGGGTGTCCGGTAATTCGTGTATTATCCTTTGGGGTATGATTCTTGGTCATATTCTAAGAAAAAAATTGTTATACAGTAAAGTTCGTTTCTCAACTTTGACATCATTCTTTGACAATTTATAAAGAGGCTAACTTTGGTGTACCCTGACCTGTGTTAAATTCGATATCTCTGTCAATACTGATGATAGAGACCCAATCTTAGACTTATTTCTTTGTAGAAATAACAACCTTGAAGACTGTATTTAAGTTGAGCTCCTATAGGCTTAGACTTGCCGGATTTTCAATATTAAGTGGTGTTCAAATTTTCTTCTCCAAACAAAGGGTTGACTTTGAGGTCACTTTTTTTCAGAAAATGCCTGATAAACATAGAGTTTCTTTATTTTTTACAGATGAACAAAACAATAATAAAATAAAAACTTATTAATAAGTTCACTCAAAAACCATACTTGGAAAAAACTAAAACGGGTAAGAAATCTAATTTTGGGTTTTTTACGGTTTTTTATTGCAACAACTTGCAAATTGAGTAGTTTTCCAAGAATTGATTGTTTTAAGACAATTTTTATGACTTTGCACTGATGAAAAGGGTTGAAAGTGTATTTGACCTGCTACCAAAATCCAAATTGACTTACCTCTTCGCAGGGAAATTTTTGGGGCATGAATGTGAAATGGGTCGTATACAAGAATAAGAAAATAAATTTGTTCATCAGTTTATTAAAATAGGTCACGATGTGATGTTCACTGGCTTCCAAACTACCAAATCGCCAAGCATTCACTGCTGTAGGCTCAAACCTCTTCGCACTAACTGCAAAGTTGAGGGATGGTAGTGGAAACAACTTGGAACTATCCAGGAATTGCCTTCGGCTCAATGCCTTATATCAACAAAAACCAGGGAGTATGTTCGATCGAGTCCACGATCACTAATGACAATTTATTCTCAGATTTATACCCTATTTATACAACGTTTTAATGCTCCAATTCTGGTTATCGAACAATCGACTACACTTCGATATCCGATTAGAACGCTTCATCATCACATTCTTTTCGGTGAGCGCCAATGACCTATATCATAAACAAATGCTCATACCCAAAGACTATTGCTGTGACATAAACAGCGCGCATGCAGCCAAAGCAATATGATCCCTTACTACTTCTGTCGGCTGGCAGTGGCCTGCCGTTGGGAATCATATTGTTCTGAGTACAATGCACTCTATGGATACACAAGCAAGTCAAGTGTTATGCATTTCTATGCAATGCAACTGAATGTGAGAGGATCGGATATCGAGGCACAGTCGAAGGTTGACAACCCGTTAATAGTTGTAGAGCAATTAATTAAGAGGTCGTTGGCTGTGACTCCTTCACACCACCCTTCCTGGGGAAAAAGAAGAAATCAAGACAAGAGTGTTGATTTCTACTTTTCCACGACTCTTTTACAAATACGGGAGTATGAAATCAAAAAAAATTTTTTTTCTTTTATCATATTGTATTGAACATTGTGGCTATTTCTGGATGTTTACTTTTAGTTAATATTTCAGTATTAATTGTGATATTTACATTAGTATTATATTTTGATTAGTTTACTTTTCATTAAAATTTAGTTAGTGTTTGGTATCATTTGCGATATTTACATTTTAAAATCTAGTTCTCTCTTTTTTTTTTTTTATGTTTTGCAGTTTTGATACATATATTTGTTTTGATACGTCACATTAGTTATAGAGTACATACAATGTTCAGTATTTACCTTTATAGTTCATATGTTATATATTTTCAATATTTACCGTTGTTATCAATATATATATATTTTTTTTTTTTTTTTTTTTTTTTTTTTTTTTTTTTTTTTTTTTTATTAGCAATAATTATTAGATCAATGTATTTAAGTCAATGCATATAAGTCAATCTATTTAAGTTAATCTATTTAAGTTAATCTATTTCAGTTAATCTATTTAATATATTTAAGCCAATGCGCATTGACATGTTGATAGTTTCTTATAATTAGTTTAATGTGACCTTAGTTCTAATTTTACAATTACTTTTCAATTAATTTTACATGTTTTTTTTTTTCAAAATACACGAGTTTTGTACAATAATAACAAAAATGTTTTTGATATATTTTTTTATTTAATGAACAATTAGTCTCTATTTTAATTTAACAATTCCTCAGATTAAACAATTCTTCAAATTACAATAATAGCATATAAATATAAAATGGTTTTAACCTATTTTTGTGAACGATTAATTTCTTATTGTCACATTGGATTTCACAATTCACTCCTTTTTGTGATAATACTTCGTAGGGTCCTATATAGATCGGGTCTAATTTCTTTCTACTTTCATTTCTCAACAGGACTAAACTACCTACATTGAAATCAACAGTTTTAGCTTTTGCATCAGCATCGTATCTATCCTTCCTAGAAATTTTCTTTTGTATTAAAGTATCCCTAGCGTCTTTATGAGCAATTTGTAGCCTATGTTTAAGGTCTATGACATAGTCCTCGTAGTTGTAAACTGGTTCAACTTTCTTTGTAAGATTGGAAGGCAAGTTACATTGTCTCCCAAATACTAGCTCAAACGGGGTGTATCCTGTTTCTGAATGTATTGAAGTATTGTAACAGAAAACATAGTAGGGCAACCAGTTGTCCCAATCTGTATGTTTCTCATCTACATAATTTCTAAGATATGCTCCTAAAACCTTATGCGAATTTTCTAGTGCTCCAATACTTTCGTGATGGTACGCTGTGGATTGTAGCTGTTCTATCTTTAATAGTTTACACAGATCTTTGAAAATTCTATTTATAAATTCTGTACCCTGGTCAGATGCTATGGTAGCAGGGACTCCATACTTTAGGATAAAGCCTTCTACAAGTCCCTTAGCTACGGTATTAGCCTCCTTATTTGGCAAAGCAATAGCTGCTGTAAATTTCGTTAGTTCGTCTTGAAGTGTTAAAATGTATTTTGACCCGTTTTCTGTCTCGTCAAGAGGTCCAACTAAGTCAAGGTATATTTTGTCAAAACACGTTTCTGCTGTTGTAGTGATAGTCATTGGTTGTTTTTTGGGTTGTATATGCTTATTTCGTTGACACATAGGGCAATGCTTAACGTATGTCGTCACATCGTTTTGCATCCCTGTCCAAAAGTATTTTTTCTTGATGTTACGCAACATGCGATTTATTCCCGCATGTCCACTTGTAGGTAACATATGGTAATCGTTGAGTATAAGTTTTTGTTTTCCAGGGTCCGTTACTCTTATTTTATTATCAATTATGTGCACTTTTATTTTACTTCCTTTGAATAATTCTTCTATCTTTTTCTTTAATATATATAATTTCTCTTTTCGACGGCCGTCTGAGAGTTTACCTAACTCTTCTTTAGTTATATAAATATCTTTAATTGATAGAGGTCCGCAAATTGTACGCACGTCCCTCAACAACATTTTGTCAAATGATGCCGATCGAGCAATAGTGGTATTTTTGGATTCCTCTTCATTATTTAATAATGGTTCACCGTTATTTTGCACGTCCCTCAACAACATTTTGTCAAATGATGCTGATCGGGTAATAGTGCTTATCTTTGACCTATTTAATATCAAACAATTATTCCCTGGAATGTATCCTAAAATGAGGTTTGGACTTATAACTCTGGTACCTTTTAATAAACTGTAATCTTTGTCTTCATCTTTGAAGCTATTTAATATTTTCAACTCGACTATTTTTAGCCCCTTTTCTGGCGGTTTAAGAAGCTCACTTATGATCTTTTCTTTCTCTAATTTACTTGTTGTTGGGTTTTTTTCTTCTAAATTTGAGTTTCTAGCTTGTGCTCTTGTTGTGACACACACAAATAAATTTTGTAAGTCCTCTGACTTTAGTTGTATTCTACTTAGTGCATCCGCAGTGCAGTTGTCTTTGCCTGGTGAATACTCCACAGTAAAGTTGTATTCCTCTAATATTAGCCTAAATTTAGTTAATCTACTCGAAGGTTCTTTTAGTGAGAACAGATATACTAGTGGTCTATGGTCTGTTAGTATTTTGAAACGTCTTCCGAAAAGATACGGTCTGAAATGTTTTACTGCCCATACTATAGCAAGCAATTCTTTTTCTATAGTACTATAGTTCCTTTCGGCTTTATTCAACGATTTACTTGCGTATGCGATAGGTTTATCATCAAAATTCGATATAACAGCACCTAAGGCAAATCCAGAGGCGTCTGTGCGGAGTATGAATTCTTTTTCAAAATTTGGAAACTGTAAAATATTTGGGCTTATTAGGAATTCTTTTAGCAAATTAAATGAGGTATTGCAATCTTCGGAAAATTTAAATTCTACGTTCTTTCTTAATAAACGGTTTAAGGGAATTGCTAGTGTTGCAAAATTTGGTATGAATTTTCTATAGTAGTTAGCAAATGCTACAAATCTCCTTACTTCGTCTGCATTTTGTGGGACTGGATAATTCTTCATTACTATGGATTTTGATGGATCTGGTATAATACCTTTGTCTGATATTATATGACCTAGATATAAAACTTCTTTTCTAAGGAAAGCACATTTACTTGGATGTAGTTTGAGATTTACTTCTCTCAGTCTTTCGAATACTTCAATTAAATTTTTATTGTGGTGTTCTAGATTTTTTTTTTTTCGAATACTATAAGATTGTCAAGATACACAAAACATTTTGAATATGTTAGACCCGATGTTGATAGAAACCTTGAAAACGTACTGTGTGACAATATGTATTTAATAGGTAGTTTAACTCAGTTTCAAAAATCAAAAGAAGGAGTAAAAAAAAAATAGCCAAAAAAAAAAATGGTTCTGCAAAAAAAAAACTATTTCCTAAAATAATTAATTCTAAATGTAGTAGGTGTAGTACTGTAGTATATAATATAATCAACTTGGAGACTCATCTGCTTTCTTCCTGTGGAACTCTTTGCGATGGAAGCAATGTAGTGTTCGGGAAAAATTTAGAACGTTGTTTGTGCTGCTTGTTTTGATCGCCCTCATGATGTTGCCTAGCTTTTGTTTAATTGTAGTCATCTTTGTTGATGTGTTTTTGTGTTTATGCCTTCTGTACTCTTGTATGTACAGAGGACACGGGCCAATAGTTTGGTCTGGAGTTGCTTGGTTCGTTTTAAGTAGTAGTTGCGCCTCTGCGAGGTGCTCTGCGGCCGCTATTAGGTCGCTTCGTGTGGTCATTAAAAGGATGATTTTATAGTACCGAGCGATAGAGCAAAAAAAAACTACTTTGAACAGCTTTACAAAAAAAAAGAGACTTTAACTCTGACTTGATCTACTACTTTTTTTTTTTACTAGTATGCGCGAAAAAGACTTTAACTTTGTCTTATGAAAAACACTCGCTTTGAACACTCTCTGGCTCCTGATTCTGTTGATTTATAATTAGACTGGCAAGATCGCCATGTGATGTTCACTGGCTTCCAAACTACCAAATCGCCAAGCATTCACTGCTGTAGGCTCAAACCTCTTCGCACTAACTGCAAAGTTGAGGGATGGTAGTGGAAACAACTTGGAACTATCCAGGAATTGCCTTCGGCTCAATGCCTTATATCAACAAAAACCAGGGAGTATGTTCGATCGAGTCCACGATCACTAATGACAATTTATTCTCAGATTTATACCCTATTTATACAACGTTTTAATGCTCCAATTCTGGTTATCGAACAATCGACTACACTTCGATATCCGATTAGAACGCTTCATCATCACATTCTTTTCGGTGAGCGCCAATGACCTATATCATAAACAAATGCTCATACCCAAAGACTATTGCTGTGACATAAACAGCGCGCATGCAGCCAAAGCAATATGATCCCTTACTACTTCTGTCGGCTGGCAGTGGCCTGCCGTTGGGAATCATATTGTTCTGAGTACAATGCACTCTATGGATACACAAGCAAGTCAAGTGTTATGCATTTCTATGCAATGCAACTGAATGTGAGAGGATCGGATATCGAGGCACAGTCGAAGGTTGACAACCCGTTAATAGTTGTAGAGCAATTAATTAAGAGGTCGTTGGCTGTGACTCCTTCACAACGATTACAGTTTGATCGGAGAGCTTTTTGAAATGCTTTCATTTACGAAAGAAGAATACGCAGACATTTTATTCGTATATGGGTTTTGCAATGGAAATTCCAGAAGAGCACATCGAAGACACTAGGTACTTTATCCCAACAGACGACTTCCTTCTGAAAATGTTTTTAAAAGAACCTTTCGGAGGCTTCGAGAAACTGGATCAGTATTAACTGAAAGACCTAACGCAGGAGCTGCAACCATAAGAAGAGTCTCGAACGATGAAAGAATACTGGCAGCTGTTGAAATCGATCCGTCCATTAGCATAAGACGCTTGGCTCTACAGTATAATGTTTCCAAAGACAGAATCTCCAGAGTACTGCATGGCGAAAATATGCATCCATATCACCATACACCTGTACAGAAACTACTTCCGAATGATTTTGTGATGAGAATCGAATTTTGTAACTGGTTGCTAGAGAGAAGCTTGAATGACAACCACTTTATAAACAGAATTCTTTGGACAGACGAATCCCAGTTCACAAGAGATGGTATCACCAATTTCCATAACCTCCATACATGGGCTTCAAGCAACCCACATTCAAGACGGCAAATATCGTTTCAGCGCAGATTTTGTGTCAATATGTGGGCAGGTGTTATTGGAAATAAGTTAATCGGACCTTTCAAGTTACCACCCTGACTTAATTCTACAAATTACCTAGATTTCTTACAAAATGATCTACCAGGCCTCACAGTCACCGTCTATCCTTCAAGCCGGTCGCATCGTTGCTTCACTCAGTGCTTGTATTTCGTTCGGTTACTTTTCCCGCTATTTTTCAATAGCCACAAAGCTCTTTGCTTTAATTTTTTTTTTTTTTGCTTAACACCCCGTTACCCAGTGCATTCAATCGTAGAGAGATAATTAAATAGAAACCATGGCCGCAGGGCCACATGTGCTTGCGGGTAACCGGTTTCGCGATCTCGATGTAGATTTGCAGGCTGATTACTCGAATAAAAAGAAAAGAAAAAAAACTAACTTTACAATCGCAGACACCGATCTTTCATGGCAAACCCACATGTCAACATCTAACCCCAAATTTATAGTGATGTCTCCAGCTGACAACAAAAAACCATTCTCTCTATTTAGTGTGTTCTTACTAAAAAAAGCAATCGATGGAATTAGCACGGGCTACGATTCCATTACACATATGCGTGACGGAAATTTGCTTATCCTCGCTAGAACCCAAAAAATTGCTGAAATTTTTTTATCAAGAAAACACTTATCAAATCTTTGCCCGATCAACGTATCCCTTCACATTAACTTGAACTCTTCTAAAGGTACAGTATATGCACCCTACCTTACAAATGTTCCTGATGAAGAAATTAAAATGGAAATGAAACCTCAAGGCGTTACAGAAGTTTACAACTTTACGAAAAAAATCGATGGTATTCAAACTCCAACTGGTCTCATTCTCCTAACGTTCGACTCCTTCCGGCCGCCGTCCTCTGTTAGCATTGGTTGGTACAATTGCAAGGTTGTGGAATATTTTCCCAACCCCATGCGGTGTAAAAATTGCCAGCTTTTAGGGCACACTGCGAAAAGATGTAAAAATTCTCCATCCTGTGAAAATTGCAACATGCCACCTGTCGACCCCCACTCATGTTCGCGTACCTATTGCGCTTACTGCTACGAAAACCACCCTGCTTCTTCTAAAACATGTAAGAGTTTCGTGAAAGAAAAAGAAATATTAAAAATTAAAACAATTAGAAAGTGTACTATTCGAGAGGCCAAACAAGCTTATAAAGATCTACATCCCGAAAGCAATGCTCAACAAACTTACGCAGCAGTCACAGCCGGATCATCGCCAGCCACACAAACCCTCCCTTCGGATAATCCAACCTCAGCCGCAGTTAACCACTCACCACCGCAAGGTGAAACTGATGTAGACTCGATCGCTGAACAAGATCCTTCTTGCCCGCAACACAACCATCAAAATAAAACACCTCAAACCACAATCTCAAACAACCCACCACAAAAAACCATTCAAATTAATACATCAAAATTACACGGAAAACAACCAAACGAACCCAGTAAACCTAATAACTACTTATCAACTCAAACTCCCAACAATTTTCCCCCGCGTAATACGGAACCAAACACTTATCTTAATTCGCCTTTATCCAATCTCACAGAATCGTTAATCAAAAATAACAACTATTTCATCACCCCCATAGAGGTCGATGATGACAGCACTTAACCCATATAAAAACTCCCACACAAACGACTCCGCTGTTGCTAGGATGGGACAGGCGGAGCATCCGGACGTTACGGATGCTCCGGGTGCCCCCTCCAGCGGGCAGCGGGGTCACAATATCCAGTTCACCAACAAAAACAACACCAACAACGGCCTTAACCAGTGCAACACAGTGTGCCCTGGAAATAAGCGCCCTCACACATTCAAAACTTATTTGAAAATCCTACAATGGAACTTGAACGGTCATTTTAACAATTGTCATGGACTGCAATTGCTATTGAATGATCTTAATCCCTCCATATTGCAATAGAAATCAACATGAGCATCAAAATAACAGTTATTTCAACATACATACATCCTTCTTAATCATTTACGTCCGCCGAACAAACAACAAACATTCTTAATAACATCCAAACTCTGATCCTGTTCACACAAATTGCTGGAATACCCTTTGGGGCTCACCTATAACCAACACTAGACTCTACTTTTCCACACATACCAGCCGAAAGCCTATGTAGCTAGCGCTGTTAAAAAAATTGTAAATTATAATTGTAAATTCATTTATGTTATAATAAATAATAATAATAATAATAATGATCTACCAGGCCTATTGGAGGATGTTCCACTGCGTCAGCGAGTTTCATCATATTTCCAACAAGATGGTGCTCCCGTCCACTATGGTCGTGAAGTTAAGGATTGGCTGGATGAAAAATACGGTGGTAGAAATGGACCAATTCACTGGCCTGCACGATCTCCCGATCTCACCGTACTGGACTTTTTTGTATGGGGACGAATGAAAGAAATTGTTTACTCATCTGAAACAACAACCTTAACTCAATTAGAACAACGTATTTCCGAAGGATCACTACAAGTAAGGCAAGAGTTATCGAGAGCAAACATCCACGATGAAATCCAAAAACGGGCTCTGGCATGCATTCAAAACGAAGGAGGGCACTTTGAGCACTTGTTATAATTGTATTTGTATAAAATACATAAGACACTACTAAAATTCATTTAAAACTGCTCCCTTTGCAAGTTGTTGCAATAAAAAACCGTAAAAAAACCCAAAACTAGATTTTTTACCTGTTTTAGTTTTTTCCAAGTATCATAAAATATATGGGTTTTGAGTGCACTTATTAATAAGATTTTTTTATTATTGTTTTGTTCATCTGTAAAAAATAAAGAAACTTTATGTTTAGCAGGCATTTTCTGAAAAAAAGTGACCTCAAAGTCAAAACTTTGTTTGGGGAAGACAATTTGAACACCACTTAAAATTGAAAATCTGGCAACCGTAAGCCTATAGGAGCTCAACTTAAATACAGTCTTAAAGATTGTTATTTCTACAAAAAATTAAGTCTTAGATTAGGGTTCTATCATCAGTATTGACAGAGATATCGAATTTAACACAGGTCAGGGTACACCAAAGTTAGCCTTTTTTAAATTGTCAAAATGTGATGTCAAAGTTGAGAAACGAACTTTACTGTATAACAATTTTTTTCTTAGAATATGACCAAGAATCACACCAAGGATAATAGACGAATTACCAGACACCCTGTATAAGATCTGGTAAATGGTCTAAAGATTCTAAGGCCGTGTGTGAATTGCGTTAAAATTTGAGTTAAAACTTCTACCACGATTAAAATTTGACGTCTTGTTTGAGGTGGGATCAAATTAAGCCACTTGCTGTGTGAATTGCGTTAAAACAATTATTTTAACCAAGATTTCTGTGTAGGTTAAAAAAATTAATGTATGGTTTTCCAGCCTGCCTCGGTTTTTTTTTCTTGATTCATATTTCGTTGTTTGAATTGAATGCAAAAGCAAGAGCAAATTTCTCTATCACTAGAAACGTCAAATTTTAACACACTTTAACCTGCTCCAAAGCTCAATAAATTTTAACCCATTTTATTTACCTCATTAGTGTCAAATTTTAACGCGGGTTAAATTTTAACACACATTTTAACGCAATTCACACACGGCCTTAATGAGACAAAAATTCTTTCGAATACTTCTAATATTTTGGTGAACAATCGAGAAACCAGAAGAAGAATCAAATCCTGGACGATTTACACAAAAACATCTTATATCATTGGCTAATAGAGTTTGAAACAATATCACTTAAATTAATATTTTGAGAGAATGAAAAATTATCTGTATTGTTACCATTCATAACTTACACAATTATATAATAAAACCATTCAAAGCAAAATCCTCAAAACTAACAATTTTTATAACTTTTTCGCCCTCAGATTTCCTGATGAGTATTTTAGAGTCTCGTACCCAAATATATTTACATTTGTTGTTTTTTTTTAGTTGTGTAGCATTTCGCAGAAGAGATCTTGTATGGCCAGTAAGACTATCATTGAAGTGAATCTTACGGCTGCTGCTGCCTTTCTCACCAGAACTGCCCGCAATAGATTTCGACTTCTGCCCACGCACTTTGCTCACGATGTAAGCTTTACGTGTAAGAGAAGCAAACTTTACACACACGATATTTTGAGCTTTGTTGTTGTTTTCACGTTCCATCTTTATGGTCTTAGTGTAGCACGACTCGATGTCACAGGCATCAATTTGTATTCCCATGTTATCATTGATTAGTTAAATAACCTTTTCTCGAGCATTCACGCTGTTCAAATTTGGAATACCAACAATGTCAATTTCATATTGCTTATCTCTTAGCTCCATGATGTTTAATTTGACTTCCAAAGCCTTTACTTTTTTATCCAGCATGTCATTGCTCTCCTCTAGTGTCTTAATCTTCGCTATAGCATCGGAATTTATTTGTAGCATTTTTAAAAAACGGTAAGCATAGCCTCCACGACAAAACCTCCGAAAACGGACTGAGGCTAATCGATTTTGCTGCGGGGCTAAATCTTGTTGTAAGTATTACACGCTTCCCACATCTGATTTTCATAAAGGGACATGGCGATCCCCAGATCAATTAACCGTCAACCAAATGGACCAAGTTGCGATCCACGCAAGGCACTCTTCCAGTGTGTTAGATGTCCGAACTTTCCGAGGGGCCAACTTTGACTCGGACCTTTACCTTGTTGTAGCCAAGGTACGAATGAGGATATCTTGTTCATGACCGTGCTGGTCGTACGAACTAACGCTGTGAAGAGATATGACGTCGGAAAGCTACAATCGCAAGAGATTGCCAATTCCTTTTCCAATCGAGTGTCCCTACAATTATCCTTGAATCCCATGCCGCCAGCATTAAGCATTGAAGACCAGTGGCAGCAATGCCAATAAGCCATCAGAACCGCTGCCTCTGAGGAACTGGGTCTCACTCGACCACCAAAACGAAACCCATGGTTAGATGAAGAATGCAGGCAGGCAAATGCAGCCAAGCAAAAAGCACGACAAATGCTTATGCAAACACGAACGAGGGCTGCTTACGATCAGTATAACGAGATTTACAAGGAGAAAGAAGGGAGGAACACCGAATTCTCAAAAAGAAAAAAAAAGAAAAGCAGCATGAGAAGCGCTCGTTTGAGGAAATAGAGAGGTGCCATGACAGGAACGAGATTCGGAAGTTTTACCAAAAGGTAAAAAGATCCTGCCAGGGCGGCAAACCCCGAACTCAAGCCTGTAAAGACCAGCAGGGAAACATAGTTATAGAGTCACAGTCGCTACTGAGGATCTGGAAAGATCATTTCTGCAGACTGGTTAACGGCGATGAGGACACAAATTCCGCTGTCAGGCAGATTGCCCCATTCAGCTTGGACGATGATCAAGAATGCCGTCCTCCCGACCTAGAGGAAGTTAAGCTTGCCATATGCAAACTTAAATCAAATAAGACTGCAGGTGCAGATGGCCTTGATGCCGAACTCTTCAAGGCAGCTGGAGACCAGTTGAAAAGGAGCATGCACCAGCTGATCTGCATGATATGGTCGGAAGAAAGCATGCCCGATGAATGGAACCTCAGTATCGTATGCCCGATCCTAAAGAAGGGAGATCCTCACAATTGCGCCAATTATAGAGGGATAAGCCTCCTTAACGGCGCTTATAAGATCTTGTCTGCTGTAATATGTGGACGTCTGAGACCTCACGTCAACAACTTGATAGGTCCTTATCAATGTGGTTTTAGACCAGAGAAGTCCACAATAGACCAAATTTTTACATTACGGCAGATCTTGGAAAAAACCCGAGAACATAATATCGATGTTCACTATCTCTTTATCGATTTTAAGGCCGCGTATGACAGTATTTACAGAGACGAGCTGTACAGAGCCATGTCTAGTTTCGACATCTCTGCAAAATTCGTACGACTTTGGAGAATCAGAGGAACAATCTTTCAAAAGTCTGTACAATAACTCGCATATGCAGACGATATTGACGTAATGGGAAGAAAAAAGTGTGATGTCATAGGTGCTTTTGCGAGTATTGAAACAGAAGCAGCAAAAATGGGTTTGATGGTTAATGAGGGCAAAACGAAGTATATGCTGTCATCAAACAGGGACACAGAACATCGACGAATCGGACAATACGGCATAATAGACAGACATAACTTCGAGGTAGTAAAGGACTTCGTCTATCTAGGATCCGCTGTAGACACGGACAACAACATCAGTCCGGAGATCAAACGGAGAATAACTCTTGCCAACCGTTGCTTCTTTGGGTTAAGAAGGCAATTGAGAAACAAAATCCTCTCCAGAAAAACCAAGGTAACCTTATATAAGACCTTAATCATCCCAGTCCTGCTTTACGGCGCGGAAGCATGGACCTTATCGAAAGCGGATGAGGAAACCCTTGGTCGTTTCGAAAGAGAAATTCTCCGAATGATCTTTGGTCCCGTATGCGAAAACAATGTGTGGAGAAGAAGATACAACAACGAGCTGTATGAGCTGTACCGCGACATGGGCATAGCCAGAAGAGTACGCATCGCGAGGCTACGATGGTTGGGTCATGTAGAGCGGATGGACCCAAACGCTCCGGCTCGACGGGTTTTCGAAAGCACATTGCAGGGAAATCGCGGAAAAGGAAGACCTCGTCTTAGGTGGCGCAATCAAGTGGATGAAGACCTCAACCGACTTGAAGTGCGAAACTGGAGAGAGCACGCCCGAAATCAAAGTCGTTATAGAAGGATGTTGGTTGAGGCCCAGGTTCACCTCGAACTGTAATGCCCACCTAAGTAAAGTAAGTAATTTTAAATCTCACCATAAAGCATCTCCAGTGTAACATGATTAAATTGCTGCAGAGAAGAAGACCCAAGATGAAGGTCACCGGATGAAATCGCGGTAGGCGGGGGAGAGGGTAAAGTTTCACTTGCAATCGGTGTACGGTCACCCAAAATCGATTTTCGCCGCTGTTTAACACAGTCGTTGCACTTGTAGCCGTGTACGCTTTTTCAAAGAAGTCTATTTCTTCTTGTATTATTATTGTTAATTGTGGAATGATACGTGACTATATATGTTGTTTTGTAACGAAAGGACGTTCATTCTTAAATACCACCTTTTGGTCACGTAAATAAAAAGAAAAAATCAAATTTTGATTATTTGTTTAGTTTTAAAAAAGTTTCGGACAGTTGTTTCGGTATCGTCATGATACCATCATCAGCGATATGATTCGACAAATTGAATTTAAATGTAAAGCAAAATGCAAAAATCAAGTATAACGTACATGTGTGTGTAAGTGCAAATTGAAGCTAGACAAAGAAAGTAAGTGAACACAGTTTTTTAAACATAATGTCAAAGAGAAACAAAGAAAATAATGTCGAATTATTCACAAATTATGACAAGAAGAAGAAAATTATGTAAGTGCACGAAAGAGAGGTGAATAAGCTGGACCGGCATCTCTATTGAGGTTTTCTTTTTGCATATGGATATGCATCGATTCTAATACATTTAAGCGACGTCTATTGGATTCGTGTTCTATCAATTTAAAGTTTTCAGCATTGATTGTGTGTGCGTTTCCAATAATATGTTCAGCTATCCCACTTGCGTAAGCCTCGTTTTTGTGTAGGAGTTCGTTAGTTCGTGTTTTTAGCCGACGAATGGTTTGACCGATGTATACTTTTTTGCAGTCGGTTTAGACGCATTCTGCAACATAATTTCCGCATTTTGTCTTCATTATGGATGATGTCCTTAGTTGAGCGGATCAAATTTTTTATTTTTGTAGAACTTTTGGGAACGACATCGATGTTGAACTTTTTACATATAGCACTCAATTTGTTAAAGATGTTCGGGTCAAATTCGATAGCTAAGCGTTTGTTTGGTGTTTTTACGGGTAAGAGATGTTGCTTCTGCTTTAATTTTTGTTTTTCTGTGTTTATTAATTATGTTTAGAATTTCTTTTTTACTATATCCATTTGTGTCTCCAATTTTCAAAATGCGCTGCAATTCTGCGTTAAATTCTTTTAGTTTTAAAGCAACATTACAAAGTCTATAAGCCATGGAATTGAATGCCGCTCGTTTATGTGAATGGTGGTGGTTTGAATCACTAGTTATATAACGATCGGTGCTACTCGGCTTTCTAAAGATTTCGTATATAATTTTTTTGATTTTTGTTTTTAAAATAAGGTCCAAAAATGGAAGAATGAAGAATGAATAGATTTACTTACACCATTTATTGTTTTTAAAGTTTTTTTCAATTTCGTTTCTTTTTACGATGGCTATTACATATCGTCCATGTACCTATGCCATAATCTTGGTAAATTGTTTGTTGTTGACAATTGTTCTTCCAAACTGTTTACATATAAATTACACATAAATCCTGATAGGGGACTGCCCATGGCTAGGCCTTCTGTTTGTTGGTAGTATGTCCCTCGAAATTGTAAAAACGTTTGTTCTACACATGCACTTGTGAGATCGTAAAGGGTTTTGTTTATCAAGAAAAATATTTAATGACGCGAGAGCAGCTTTTACAGGAACATTTGTGTAGTAGGATGTTATATCGAAAGAAACAATGCATTCATCTTCTTCTATGATTACGTTTTTTAGTTTTTTGGTGAGTTCAATAGAGTTTTTAATTGAAATTTTATCAAAACTTTTAAGTGTATTAAATCTACTTATAAGCCATTTTGATAGTAGATAACATGGTGAATGTACGTGATATGCTTTATGTATGATAGCGTAATTATATATCAAATTAAAGCATACCAATTGATTAAAATATAGGTCATCACTAATTTTTTCGAGATATTGGCTGGCACACGTCAACGAAAATGTTTCTATTCAAACAACTTTTAGGTCTGTCTTTTCGAAATATTAGGCATTTCAAAAAAATATATTTGATATAAAATGAAAGATATTATTATGATCTTTCATATGATACCTAAAGCATTGTCCTACGTGCTATACTTTTCGAGATATACGTAATTATTTGCAGAAATGTCAGATTTTTCGCATTTCCGGCGCTCAACTTCAAGTCTAATTATCTCAAAATCACCAAGACCGAATTCAAAAATATTTGACAGACTGATTGAGCTGAACGAAAGCTTTCATTTGATAATAGTCTTATAGGTGTACGCCTTGGGCCCAAGTATGCACCACCTCCTTTTAACAGTTAAAACACTTTTTATATTTCCTCAAAACAAGGATAAATGCAGTCAGTCAAAGGATGAAAAATAATGATAAATGTCTATGATTAAGTGGTAATATTTCGGTGAATTTCAAACGCAGAAAGTTTTATGATATAGCATTTAAAAGAAAATTTTATTTACTTTCTTTTTTATGAAGCAATGCCTGCAACCAGAAAGAAATGCCATTAAAAAAAAACTTGCAAAACTAAAAAATTTAAAAATTTTTGACTTTTTTTCTTCGGGAATTTTAACGTTTTGGATAGAAAAGTTTTTTTTACAATTATTCGAAAAGTGTTTTTTGATGGGAAAATTTGATCTCTACAAAAAACGTTTTGGAATTGCATCAAATTTTTACTTTGTTGTCGAGTTACATTGAAAAAACGAGTGAAGATGGTTTAGAGCCCATATCTCCACTTTGCACCCCTAATTTAAAAGCACTTCCGGTTTTTTCTCCAAAATTAGCCCATTAATCGATTCATGCAATAAAAATCCGCCCTTTTTCGACTTCCTTAAGAAATGACATAATCAATAGACTATAAAGAGCCTATCTGTTTGCTATATGAAATGGGTGGCTGAGGAGCCTAATTAAATCCATAAGTTCTGATATAGGAATTAATTTTACTGATCGAAACTAAGACTATTTATACAAAAATGATTTCTTACATACTAAGAACTTAAGTCTATTCATACACTCATACATAATAGTGATCACACTTGCCGGTCACTGACTTTGCTCTTGAACTCCAACATCGTGCAATTCATATTGCATGGCTTTTCAATGCCATTACCGTTTCAAGTTACTTTTACTATGGGCAAACGTATCTCGTCACTTAAGAAGGTTCAATGTAACGTGTACTCCCAAATGGCCAGATAGGTTAGGTTAGGTTTAAATGGCTGTCAGGAAAACAAACTGACACACTTAGACCAATATTAGGTCCATTGTGATACCATAGGTATTATGCGAGGAAGTACCTCACTTAACAAAACCATTTGGAGCTTTTAATAAAGCGAAGGATATGCAGGGGATCTGTGTGTGCCAGATCGCTTGGATCATCAAGAAAATATTTTCCTAGATGCCGCTTTCTTTTAAAAGAGAGTGCAGGACATGAGCAGAGGAGGTGTGGGATTGTCTCCTCCTCCTCCTCATCTAAGCAACTTCTGCAGAAGTCATTTGAGGGAACGCCAAGTCTTATGGCGTGTCTTCCTATCAGACAATGTCCGGTGATGACATTGATTACGGAGCTAACTTGCAATCTGGCAATTGATAACAAATGTCTTGTGCGTTTTGGATCTAGACCTGGCCATATCCGTTTTGTTGCACGTGGTGATATTGTACCACCTATGATTTGTTCTATCCATTGCCTCTTGCTTTAAATGGCCAGATACGTTTGTGAACTTTGCTGGGTATGCATATTCACTATTAATTTGATGACACGGCAAGTGTGCATTGTTATTATCATTTGTAGTGTATAAGCACTAATGCCGAAATAAAACAAAAGCAAGAGGCTCGTAGACGAGCGGAGAAGGAGGCGCATCAACAACAGTCGCAATCAAAAGTTGATGCGCCAAAACAACAGCGACCAGCAGTAGCAGAAAAAGCTGCAAATAAAAAACTTCGCCCGTGCAGCAGCGCGGGACTACAGCTAAGAAAAAGCTGAAATAAATTAAAAAAAACCTGCTACCAATGAGCAGCCACGGGGGACCGCGGCTATAAAAGCCGAGACAACGAGCCGGAGTCAAGCCCAAAAGCAGCAGAAGCAGCCAGCAGAACAACAGCAGCAGCCAGCACAGCAGCAGCCAACACAACAACAGAAGAAGAAGACACAAAAAACCAGGCTGCCCCCTATTAACACCCTAAAAATGGAGTTGCAAGCAACGAAAAACATATGTAAGTCCGCCATTGGCGATAAATTTACTATAAAACCATTAGGTCAAGATCGGCATGCGATCCAATGTGAAAACATTGGTGACCATAAGATCATTCGGGAGTTGTTGAAAGAAACAGCCACCGAACATTTTACTTTTACTCCCAAAGAGGAGAAACCCAAAAGCATGTTACTTAGAGGGGTAGAGCCTACCTCTGACCCGGAGGAGCTCTTAGTTGAACTCCGCAGGTTGGCGGGCGACGATCTCGAGTTCATCGGGGTCAAGTCGTTCACCACGGCCAAGGCAAGACGGGAGAGGCGGCTATTGCCGATCTGTGGTTATCGGGGCCGTCCTCGATACCAGATTATTAAAAAATCAAAAAAAGCTGCTCCAACAGCAACTAAGGATGAGGGAAGGCAAACAGCCAGACCAATTCCAAGGGCCGTCGTTCCCGAAGTCTCTTACGCCCAAATGGCGTGGGGGGCTGGGAAAACGGTACAACCTCCTCAGAAAGCGGCCGCACAGCCATCTGTGCCAAAGGCTGCTACTGGGGAGTCAGAGGTGATGGTCGCTCTGCGTGTCATTCAGGCACAAATGAGTGAACTATCATGGCAAATAAGTGAGCAGGCGCGTTGGGTGGATGTAATCTACCGTGCAGTGCCTTCGCTTGTGCAACTTTTGGGTTAACGGGCGCGCTGCCGGAGAGCCTTTTTAAGATCCTAGCCGTGAATGTGAATTCGCTAGTTAGGGTAGAACGACGAACCAACTTCTCTGAGTTGTTAAAAGACCAACGTCCCGATGTATGTATGGTTAGCGAAACTAGGCTAAACCAGCATCACAATCTGACGAATAACAATTACATTATCGTAAGGAGGGACCGACCCAACTCGACTTTCGCGGGTGAGGTTGCGATCTTCATACGTAAGGGCATTGCTCATAGAGTAATATATAGTGGTGAAGTTCGCCGATTCCAGGTGCTTGAAGCTTGTATTGTATGCATCCCTCTCCAACAGGGGAGGCGGTTGTATGTGGTCGCGATCTATGCGCCGGAGGCTTCTCAACCCTCATGTTTAATAACAGAGCTCGAAACACTTTTTCGATGTCTGAAACTGAACACGGATGAAAACTATTTCCTTTTGGCCGGTGATTACAATGCTAAACATCAAGATTGGGGAAATCAATTAGCAAATTCAAGAGGGACCCAGCTATTCAATTGGCAACAATTGAACAATTTTTTGACGACGGTTGAGTACGACAGTGACCACTGTGGACTTGCCGCCGTCATACTGCTTCCGAACGACCTTGTGGAACTGGAGGAGTACGTGCCGACGCACTCTTACAACTACGGTAAGACACGTTGGCCGCGCTTTTCTGGTGCCGTCTCGAGGGAACTTCTGTCGAACGTTGAGATCGATGGATACCTGCAAAGTATGGAGGATGCAATCCGTAGAACAATGCACAGGACAATTCCTAAGTAAAGGCAAAACGATCAGACCGAACATGTACAGAAACGCGACTATAGACGCACTCTACAAACAAAAAAGTAGACTCCTGTCGAGACTCAAACTCTTGCACAGGAGGTTTACTGACCGACACGATTTGGAGATTAGAACTCTGAGGTCACAGACAAAAATTTCCAACAACTTATTAAAGAAAACTATAAAATTTCCATTTCATGATTCTGGAACAATAAAATTCGCGCTGTGCAGTCCAACAACTCGTGTATGTTTCCGGAAATAAACAAAATCTTTAGGAAAATTACCTTCAGAGTATTAAACTCCAAAGGTCGATAGAGAACAAGAAGTTACTTTTGACAATAGGAATAGATCCAGACGACGCCATCTTGGATGATGACCACTTTATAGTGGAAGATGCTCAAGAGAAGGTAGAGACGGTGGGTGCTGTTTTCGAGCGAGTATATAAGGTGAATGAGTGCATTCGCCCGAATTACTACCCTGAGAACAAAGCCTTCGTTGGACACTTCCATCTTAGAGATGAGATCTCGCATTGGCGATCCGAGAATCCTGGGGTGCCAGCACGTAACTTGTAACAATCGAGGATTGTCGATGCAATCGAACGTTCGCAGCACCTATTTTGAATCAATCGAGTTTTCTCGATTGTATCGTCTTTTTTGGCAGCACACAAACTTGAAAACGACGCTTGAAACAAAAGTTTTCACTCGACAGAAAATAGCTGTCGTCCGTCGATCTAGGCAGTGTTTTTTTTTTTGTTAGAAATGGAAAAAACTAACAGTATGTCAATTAATATAAAACAAATTGAATTATTAACCACATTTATGTGTAATCACCACGACTAAGCAAAGGGAATCATCAAAAAAAGGTCTCAAAATAGGAATGTGAGTGCCATGAACACAGCCTACTATTCCCGGCAACTTGGATTAAAGATAATAATATACTCCTTGCTTTCTTGACTTGATATTTTGAACTATCGAACTTTGTCCACTGAGAACAAAATTTATTTTCTAAAACAAGCAACGTATTTTGGAAGAACTTTGACACTGTTTGTTTGTGTTATCTTGGAAACTTCCACTGGCTAGGAGATTCAAAGTGGCGCAAAGCTAGAGAACTGGTGGAACCGATGTACTTCTAACGTTGTTTGGGAAATTTAAGTAGCCTAGTACCATCAGGAAACATTCATTAATCAATCTGAACTGCTGCACAAAACTAAAAAACAAATGATTTTGTTTCGAGTCTAATTTTTGTCTTTGTTCTTATATATGAACACTTATCTACTCTTTGTCACGCAATTCTAATGGATTACTTTTATCTCTAAGGCATATTCTTTTGATTTTTACGTTAAATACTTCTTCATCGTCACTCTCTGAATCCAAAAATATAATTTCTAAAAGGAATTCAACTTATCTCGATCGAATTTTATTTTGAAAGCAACCAATTTGACGTTTCACTTTGTAGTTCACAATGGCATTTTTAAGTTGATATCAAAATGAAACTCGTTTCAAAATGCGTGCTGTCAAAAATAATTTGTTTCGAGTTGGGCCACGATCGACAATCCTCGATTGTATCAAGTTACGTGCTGGCACCCCTGGTTTCACTAGGTTCAATGACGACCGACTTGCAAATGCAGTCATCACCCAGCGAAACGGGGATAACACCCTGTTCGTTTCTAAAATGGACCTCGAGGACATCTTTCACAAAATAAAGAAAAAGAAGTCAGCAGGAGTCGACGGCATACCCAATATTGTGCTGCGAAACCTCCATTCGGAAGCGGTGGACATATACATGTAGGATCTTACTTTAAACACTTTATTTTTCTTAATAAATTACACTTTATTCTTTTTACGATTTCTTAAGCGTCGACCGGCCAACTCGAGATGTCAAACTACTATATCATGCTCTACAAAATTCTTTACATAGGTCACCCAGGTATATATGAGTTATACGGAGGGGAACTAGTTTTGTTATTTTGCTTTGTTCCTGTCGTTCGTCACGTAATTGGGTTCGTCTTGTCGGTGTTTAAAAGGTCTGGTAGTTGTCGCGGGTAGTTGTTGCTTTTATCCTACAATCGGCGATCCTGACGGATCATTCGCCCCGAATGACGGATTCCACGCTTTCATGTTCTCTGCCACTGATGTTGTTTTATTTGGCCCTTCGTGTTCACCAACCTTCTCTACATCATACCTCCCATGGCTCAATTTCCTTACAACCTTATAGGGCCCGTAGAATTTTGGCCGAAGTTTCATGCCTGACCCGAATTGTGTACGTTTTATTGCAACTAATGTATTCAACTTATGTTCCTTAGCGGGGACTCGTTTACTATCGAATGTTTTCTTGTTTTCCAATTGGATTGCCTTAATATTTTGACGGACCTCTTCCCGTATCAAATCTCTATCGCTGTTCAGCTCTTCGACTGCTAATTCGTCCAACAACTCGCGCATATCAGGGTTTTCAGCTGTACGCATCTCTAGGCCGGTTAAGATCCGGAACGGGGTAAACTTGGTACTTCTAGATGGTGAGTTGTTTATGATCTGCTGCACTCGGTCAACGTGCTTGTACCAGTTCGTTGCATCTCCTAAACATGCTTTAGTAAGCATCGGCACGATCAATTTGTGGATCCGCTCTACTTGGCCATTACCTCGGGGTACTCCGGTAGCAATCACAAGGTGTTGAATGTTCTCTTCCTTGCAGTAATCTTCAAAAGCTGTCGAGGTGAACGCCGTGCCCCTATCAGAAATAATTCGACCAGGATTACCAAAAATGCTTGCTTGCCTCTTCAGACGATCCAAAACCTCAGCTGTTCCCGTACTTTTAGTTGGATGAAGCCAAACAAATTTCGAGAATGCATCTACCACTACGAGAATATGGTTGTATTGTTTCCTTGTTTGTTCCATTGGCCCAACGTGGTCTATATGGTAGGTTCCCAATGGCTTGTCTCCTTTGTCGATCGGCATTAGCAGTCCTTCCTTTTTTCCCGCTTTGGAATCGGCGATAAGGCACTTCACACATCCTCTAACCACCTCAGTGACCTTCTTGGTAACTTCTGGTACAAAAAATGTCCTCTCGAGTAGATCTTGGGTTTTCTTGACTGAAAAGTGTCCCTGCCGGTGTGCTATCTCAATCAACTCCTTTTCCATAGTGGTCGGTACTACTACAAGCTCCTTAATGGGATCCTTGCACAATACTCCTGCTTTCATGAAGAAATCTTCATACTGGTCCTTCTCCAGAATTTTCCGGACTGCTCTCGTCCACTCATCTCGTTGCTGCGCCTCTTTTATCCGATGGTTTAATGAGTCTTCCATCATAAGGCAGTACACCCTACTCAGTGCGTCGACATGCTTCATCTTGGTACTCGATCTGTGTTCGAGGTCGTAATGAAACTCCTGCAGAAACATGGCCCATCGAGCTACTCTTAGTGGTACATCTTGTTTTCGCATGGTCTGCGCGAAAGCATTGCAGTCTGTGACAATTTTAATGCGTATGCCCAACACATACACTCGCCATTTTTTCAGAGCCTCGATTATCGCCAAAACTTCCAATTCATACGAATGGAATTTTTCTTCCGATTTATCAGTCTTCCGGCTCATGTACTGTATTGGATGCAGCATCCGATCTTCCGCATCTCTCTGCAGTAGAACTGCACCATAGCCAAATCTGCATGCATCTGCGTGGATTTCCGTTTCCGCCTTGGGGTTGAATAATTTAAGAACGGGTGCGTTTACTAGTGCTGTTTTCAGATGTTCAAAAGCAATTTGCTGCTCATTCCCCATAACGAACTTTTCCTCCTTTCTCATTAGGTCCGACAACGGCTTAGCAATCACGGCGTATCCTTCAATAAATCTTCGAAAATACGACGTCAGGCCTAGGAAACGTTGAAGCGTCTTCTGGTCTCTCGGAAGTGGATACTGTGCAACTGCCTTCGTTTTTTCTGCCGATGGTTTGATGGTACTATCTTCAATGATGTATCCTAGGAAATCTATTCTTCTTTTCAGAAACTGGCATTTGTTCCAATTTATTCTCAAACCGTACTTTCCTGCAACTTCCAAAACTAGCTGTAGCTTCTCAATGCCTTCCTCTTCATCCTTGGATGGAATAATGAGGTCGTCCATATAAGCTTCTACCACTCGTGTTTGTATCAGTGTCCTGAATATCGCATTTACGAATCTAGCGAATACTGCCGGCGAGTTAGAAATTCCAAACGGCACATACCTGAACTCGTACTGTTCTTCCTGAGTCACAAATGCCGTATATTTCATCGAACTTTCTTCCATCGGGACATGGAAAAACCCGTTGACTAAATCCAAGCCTGTATATACCTTCGCTCCTTGAAGGCGCTCGAGTACTTCGTCTATTTGCGCCATTGGGAAGTTATCTCGAATTATCTTCTCATTTAATTTGCGATAATCACAGCATAATCTTTTCGTTCCGTTTTTCTTCGAAACAAGAACGATCGGCGATGCATACTCGGATTTGCTTCGTTGTATGATCCCGTCTCTCATCCAAGTTTCAATTTGTTCCCGAACCAGAACCTGATCTGAGTATGCCATCCGCCTTGGACGTTGAAATGTCGGTATATCATCTTTAAGAACTAGTTTCATCTTCACAGGTGATGGTTCCTTATTCATGGGTACATAGCTTTCGATCATCGACAGTAATACCTTCCGTGTCTTAACATTTAAATGACCTAACTCTAATTCACTTAAAAACTCATTATCTTCGGCAGCCATACAAATTTCACCCAACACCGCATTTAGTTTAAAGCCATTATCCACTCCGGTACTTATATCTTCACGTACCCCTTTGCTGGTACTACTAAATTCTCGTACCTCATTACCGGTACCTTCATCTTCCTTTCCGGTCACGACCTCGTAGTCCCCTTCGTCCGTCACCATGCATGATTTAGACTTAAATTCAACGCTCGTGTCAGTAATCAGTAAATCGGCCACCTCTAAAATATTATTTCCTATAACCGCCGAATAATTCATGTCTCCCTCTCTAACGACATGGAAATTGATTTCGAAAACTTTACCGTCAATTTCTACCTCTAAACACGCATTCCCCATTGTCGTCACCTTACTCTGTCCAATACCTAACAGATTCCGCTTCTCTGTTCCGAGTTCTACAAACTCCATCAATACCAAACAATCGTACCGTAAAAGGCATAAGTCGCTTCCTGTATCAACTAATGCATTAATTATGATGCCGCCGACAGAGATGTCCTTGAAGACTCTATTTGTGCCAATCGCCAAATTCATTCTAGCTTCAGGCCACGAATTTCGGTTACCCGATGAAGCAGGTTGCCCGTTTCGGTTGTCACCCCTTTGCGTCGATGGTATCTTTCCTTTGCAATCTCTCGCCTTATGTCCGGCTTGATTGCATTTGAAACATTTCATTTCTCTATTAATTTGGCACTCTCTGGCTATGTGGCCTTTGTCTCCACAACGGTAGCAAGACTTGTTTTGTTTTTCTTCTTTTATTGGTACTCTAACTGGATCTCTTGAACCCAAAGGATTCCCTCTCGCGTATGAGGACTGGGATTGGGGTCCTCTTGTTCTTTCATATGCCTTTATTTGGAATTTTAATTCTTCTACTGTTGTTGCTTGGTACAACATAATCTTGTTTTGCTTGATGTCGGGAATCCCATCTGCGAAATATTGAATCAGGCTTTCGTCGTCAAGCTTCACTGCCTTGCCGATCTCAAGGAGACTGTACAAAAATTCCAACAGAGACTCCGTTGATTTTTTCGAACGCGTTCTCAGCTTCCGGTGGACTTCAGCTGAGGAGATCTTTAAGCCAAATTCCTTAACGAGAGCGTTCTTCAATGACTCCCAGTTATTTATTCCTGATTGGCTTTTAATAAAAGATTTCGCGGCACCTCTAAGCAGCTGTTTTGCATAGATATACTTCTGGATTATATCCCAATCCACGGCAGCGGCATTCTCCTCAAAATCCTGTATCCAGTAATTGATGTCACTGGGTTCAACCCCATCAAAATGAACCAAGGAGTCCTGAATATCGCGAAGAGTGAAATTTCGCATACGAACCAGCTCGACTCGCCTTGTCGTTGGCGATCCGCCCCTTGCTTCCTGGAAATCCTCTTCTTCCTCAAAAGAGACATCAAAATGTTCCATCAGTCTCCTCTGTAGTGTTCGTTTAAGTCCCGTCGTTGGTAAGTTAAGTTCCGTAAGTTTAGTTCTCAGTCCCTCCACTGTCAAACCTAAAATTTCATTCCTCTCCATACCTCTCTACTACCTACTTTTACCCCTCACAATTAAGTTCAACAAACAAAAAAAACTAAAACCAAATATACCTATATAAAATGCTATATATTTTAGTCCAAAATTTATTAAAAGGAAAAAAAAAACAAATGGCTCGGTCGATACGCTTACCTTAAATTCTTAAATTGTCTTAAAAAAATTAAATAACAGCATCCAAATCCGGTGCAACGGTTCAGCCAGCAACAGCACAAGCACACACTTCGAAATTGCTCAGCAACAGCACATCTTTTTAAATTCGCCTAGACACGGCTTTCTTTCGTTGGAGCATTGACCACGATGATCTTCATGTGCGTGTGTGTATTCAATGTACATAAACTGTTTTTCGAACCACACTACAGCACACTAACACCGCTTAAGGTTGATGCCCGTTAATTTTTTTTTCTTTTCGCTTATGTACAGCGTCAATAAAATGTTATTGGAATGTTGCTCAGCAACAGCACATCTTTTAAATTCGCATAGACACGGCTTTCAAATCGTTGGAGCATTTACCACGATGATCTTCATGTGCGTGTGTGTATTCAATGTACATAAACTGTTTTTCGAACCACACTACAGCACACTAACTCCGCTTAAGGTTGATGCCCGTTAATTTTCTTTTCGCTTAAATTCGCACGTAGTTTGACTTTCGATTTTTCTACCACTTTTCTTTCGATTTTTCTATTGAAAATGTTCTTTTATTTTAAGGGATGAAGCCCTCTTTTCTTTTTCACGAACGAAATATACTTTCCTTTTGTAAATGCGCATTCGATCACGCACAAGCACTTTTGCGATACTACACAAAAAAAATGTCTGGGATGAAGCCCTTTTCTATTTTGTGCAAACTAAATGATTTCTTTTAACACTCAAAATGTTTTAAATCCCGGACGAGCCCCCAATTTGTAGGATCTTACTTTAAACACTTTATTTTTCTTAATAAATTACACTTTATTCTTTTTACGATTTCTTAAGCGTCGACCGGCCAACTCGAGATGTCAAACTACTATATCATGCTCTACAAAATTCTTTACATAGGTCACCCAGGTATATATGAGTTATACGGAGGGGAACTAGTTTTGTTATTTTGCTTTGTTCCTGTCGTTCGTCACGTAATTGGGTTCGTCTTGTCGGTGTTTAAAAGGTCTGGTAGTTGTCGCGGGTAGTTGTTGCTTTTATCCTACATACATATACACCACGTTGTTAGCTGAATAATGCATATTATCCAGTGCGTTGGAAGACGGCAGTGGTCCATCCTCTCCTTAAAAAAGGGAAGGATGGTTCCAATCCAGCGAATCTCCGGTCAATTAGTCTTCTTCCGAGTATCAGCAAGGTATTCGAGAAAGTTCTCAACAGAGCTCTGTCCACATGGGCTGAGGACAAACATATTATTCCAGAAAATCAGTTCGGTTTTAAGGCGGGCCGTGATACCACACATGCCGCGTCTAAACTAGTATCAGATATTCAATGGAACAAAGCTAAAAATCAGTCTACGGGTGCATGTCTGGTTGACTTGGAGAAGGCTTTCGATACCGTTTGGTAAGACGGTCTTTTCTATAAGTTGATCAGGTATGGCATGAGTAAACCACTGCTTTCTCAATGACAGGCTTCATGGTAGAACGTTTGTTGTGAAAAGTTGCAATAAAACTTCTACCAGAACTTTTAAAATACAGAACGGTCTACAACAGGGGGCGGTAAATTCGCCTATTTTATTTAGCATTTTCACTGGCGTTCTAATTGGTTCCCTTCACCATGCTATAGCGTACGCCGATGACCAAATTGCGTACAGAACAGGTCCAAAGATCGAAGTCATCAGAATACTCTTGCAGCGTGACTTCGATAAGATCCAGCGATATTGCGATGGCTGGAAGTTGAAAATCAACTTTCAGAAATCGGAAACAATTGTGTTTAGATGGGATACGAGAAAGAACTGGCGAAAGCTGGTGATCGTTAATCTACATGGCCACCCACTGCCAAACAAAGTAGTAGTTAAGTACCTCGGCATCTGGCTAGATCAGTATCTATATTTTAACAAACATATGGAGTCGGCTCTGGCCAGGGCTTTTGCTTTGGCAAGGCGACTGTTTCACAGCAGACAACTTGATAGCAGAGTAAAGGTGATTTGCTACATGGCCCTCATAAGGCCAATGATTGTCTATGGGTGCCCCGTGTGGTTCAATGTTACAGCGTCTCAAATGGAAAAGATTCGGGTGTTTGAGAGACAGTGTCTGCGTACCTGTCTTGGATTGCACAGAACACCAGAGTCGGAGTACAGAAAATATTATCCTAATGAGGTCCTTTACAACGGGGCTCAAATAAACAGGATCGACAACTTCATTATAAAACTGACCCGTGGTCACACTGCAAGAGCGATGATTTCGACCAATGGCCTGATTTTTGGGGCTTATTACCCCAACACTGAATATATGGAGAAAACGAGCTTCAGTGGATTTGTATCACCGCACACTGGGGCCCACTGTATGGAGAGCGTACTCAAAATGCAAAATTGAGAATGACTGTTTTTCCAAACCAAATATTTTGTTGCAAAGTCGACAAGATTGTCTATCAACCGGTAAAATTTGAAGGTCAAAAAGATCGTAGGTTAAAAAAAAATCAGAGTTGAAAGTTGTGTTTTAGGTCAAAAGAATTTGTGTTATGTCGATTTAAAATGCAATAAAAATCTATTCGCGTTGAATTACGCAAAGTTGCAATATGTCATCGATTGGTCAGTGTCAGTAGGTAATAAAAACGTATTTTGTTAGCATCAAAAACAAAAGTCATGAAAATAGACACAAAAAAGCGAACAAAAATGTAAAAACACATTTTTTCCAAAGTGCACGAAAGGCTTCCACTTCTAACTTTTGTTTTTATTGAAAGAAGGTATGCACTATAAGACTGCATATTAGGCCAGTGTGCAAATTGGAAAAAAGTGTATTTTAATATTTTATTCATATTTGTTCGCTTTTTTGTTTCTATTTCCATGGTTTTTAGATTATATTAGATTAGATTAGATTTTTCTTTATTTTCGTTTTCTTAAAGAGTAGCTTAAAATATTTTCTATAAAGAATTACAAGCATGGCTTTTAAAGCCGTCTGCCGGATATTAACAAAACATTGAATATAAGAGATTATACAATTTCTATTTAAATATTATATATATATAATATATATATTTTTTTTTACAAGAAAAGATCTAGGTTTAGTTGATTATAAAATTAGATTAACTTTGTTTTTTTTTAACATGTTTTTTTTCGCAAAATACGCTACATTAGCAAGAAATCATGAAAAAGAAGGTGTATAGAAATATTACGGTAGTAAAATATTCAAACACTAGCCGAAAATACCCGGCGTTGCCCGGGTTTCTTTTTGCGAAGGCTTCTTATCACAGAGCTGGAAGTATCCAAAGACGAAAAATCCAATTTTTACTTTTTTTTTATCTTTACCTCTTATTAACTTCTGTTTTCAGCATGATCATGATCAGCACCTGGAACAACTCAAATGGCCATCGTCAGTCAAAACTATTCATTGACTTATCCCACAAACGTATGAAAGAAATTCTTGACATGAGCAAACGTGACGCAAAGTTACTTACGGACTTCTTCACTGGACACTGCTCTCTCAAGTATCATCTTAAAAACATGGGCATCAGCCAAGATGACACCTGTCGTCTCTGTCTTGAAGACATAGAAACAGCTGAACACATTTTATGTGAATGCCCTGCCTTAGCTAGATCCAGGCTTAAAATATTCAATAAAGGGTTCCCCTGTCCCCTTGATATCAGAAACACCTCTTCCTCGAAGATTCTTAGGTTCTTACATGACCTCAGCTTCGAATGAACAAACCTATACACTTCGTGTAATTAAACCTAAGGGAACAGCACAAAAGAACTTTCAGGTCGACGTGCTTGTAAAGGTAATTTTCACCTTCACCCTATTAATTAAAAAAAAAAAAAAAAAAAACTTCTGTTTTCTGTACAATTGTTTTATTGCAATAACATCAAAATGAATTTAAAGATTTCCAGGAAGCGTCTGAAGGAAACCCAATGGAAGAAACAATAAGCAACAAATAAGAGCACCTCAGCTTAGCAAATTAGCTCATTTGTCATTTAGAGCCAGTTTTTCAGTGCAGAGTTGTCCTGTGGTGATAGTTTTCGAGTTAGCCCAGACGATCATGAGTTATGTCAGAGTTACTCCTCACCAGAGATAAGAAATTAATTAGATGGCAAACCTTTACTTCTCTTACCCCGCAACAACCATTTGTTTACATTGTTGTTTTTGTAATCACATCCTCTGTCTGTGAAGACGTGGAAGCTGTACTCAAAGTGGTAGTAGTGAGATTTGCTGTAAAGGTGAAGTGGAAGCTGTACTCAAAGTAGTAGAGGTGAAATCAGCTTGTAGGCAGTTTCAATGTGTGTGTGAAGTTTGCCATCTAATTAATTTCTTATCTCTGCTCCTCACCATAGGATAGAAAAATATGAAAGACAGAATGTAAAATTTTAACTCACCATGAGTTTCAGCAATTTGCCATTGACATTTTTCTGAATTACGTCAAATTAGCTCATTTGTCATTAAGAGCCAGTTTTTCAGTGCAGAGTTGTCCTGTGGTGAGAATTTTCGAGTTAACCCATACGATCATGAGTTATGTCAGAGTTAACTCCTCACTATAGGATAGAAAAATATGGAAGACAGAATGAAAAATTTTAACTCACCATGAGTCTCAGCTATTTGCCACTGACATTTTTCTGAATTACGTCAAATAAGCTCATTTGTCATTAAGAGCCAGTTTTTCAGTGCAGAGTTGTCCTGTGGTGAGAATTTTCAAGTTAACCCATAAGATCATTAGTTATGTCAGATTTAACTCCTCACCATAGGATAGAAAAATATGAAAGACAGAATGAAAAATTTTAGCTCACCATGAGTCTCAGCAATTTGCCATTGACATTTTTCTGAATTACGTCAAATAAGCTCATTTGTCATTTAGAGCCAGTTTTTCAGTGCAGAGTTGTCCTGTGGTGAGAATTTCGAGTTAACCCATACGATCATGAGTTATGTCAGAGTTAACTCCTCACCATAGGATAGAAAAATATGAAAGACAGAATGAAAAATTTTAAATCACCATTCAATGTTTGCTCACCATGAGTCTCAGCAATTTGCCATTGACATTTTTCTGAATTGCGTCAAATAAGCTCATTTGTCATTTAGAGCCAGTTTTTCAGTGCAGAGTTGTCCTGTGGTGAGAATTTTCAAGTTAACCCATACGATCATGAGTTATGTCAGATTTAACACCTCACCATAGGATAGAAAAATATGAAAGACAGAATGAAAAATTTTAACTCACCATGAGTCTCAGCAATTTGCCATTGACATTTTTCTGAATTACGTCAAATAAGCTCATTTGTCATTTAGAGCCAGTTTTTCAGTGCAGAGTTGTCCTGTGGTGAGAATTTTCAAGTTAACCCATACGATCATGAGTTATGTCAGATTTAACCCCTCACCATAGGATAGAAAAATATGAAAGACAAAATGAAAAATTTTAACTCACCATGAGTCTCAGCAATTTGCCATTGACATTTTTCTGAATTCCGTCAAGTTAGCTCATTTGTCATTTAGAGCCAGTTTTTCAGTGCAGAGTTGTCCTGTGGTGAGAATTTTCGAGTTAACCCATACGATCATGTGTTATGTCAGAGTTGACTCCTCACCATAAGATAGAAAAATATGAAAGACACAATGAAAAATTTTAACTCACCATGTGTCTCAGCAATTTGCCATTGATATTTTTCTGAATTATGTCAAATAAGCTCATTTGTCATTTAAAGCCAGTTTTTCAGTGCAGAGTTGTCCTGTGGTGAGAATTTTTGAGTTATCCCATACGATCATGAGTTATGTCAAAGTTGACTCCTCACCATAAGATAGAAAAATATGAAAGACACACTGAAAAATTTTAACTCACCATGTGTCTCAGCAATTTGCCATTGACATTTTTCTGAACTACGTCAAATAAGCTCATCTGTCATTTAGAGCCAGTTTTTCAGTGCAGAGTTGTCCTGTGGTGAGAGTTTTCAGGTTAACCCATACGATCATGAGTTATGTCAGATTTAACCCCTCACCATAGGATAGAAAAATATGAAAGACAAAATGAAAAATTTTACCTCACCATGAGTCTCAGCAATTTGCCATTGACATTTTTCTGAATTACGTCAAGTTAGCTCATTTGTCATTTAGAGCCAGTTTTTCAGTGCAGAGTTGTCCTGTGGTGAGAATTTTCGAGTTAACCCATACGATCATGAGTTATGTCAGAGTTGACTCCTCACCATAAGATAGAAAAATATGAAAGACACAATGAAAAATTTTAACTCACCATGTATCTCAGCAATTTGCCATTGACATTTTTCTGAATTATGTCAAATAAGCTCATTTGTCATTTAAAGCCAGTTTTTCAGTGCAGAGTTGTCCTGTGGTGAGAATTTTTGAGTTATCCCATACGATCATGAGTTATGTCAAAGTTGACTCCTCACCATAAGATAGAAAAATATGAAAGACACACTGAAAAATTTTAACTCACCATGTGTCTCAGCAATTTGCCATTGACATTTTTCTGAACTACGTCAAATAAGCTCATCTGTCATTTAGAGCCAGTTTTTCAGTGCAGAGTTGTCCTGTGGTGAGAATTTTCGAGTTAACCCATACGATCATGAGTTATGTCAGAGTTAACTCCTCACCATAGGATAGAAAAATATGAAAGACAGAATGAAAAATTTTAACTCACCATGAGTCTCAGCAATTTGCCATTTAAATTTTTCTGAATTACGTCAAATTAGCTCATTTGTCATTTAGAGCCAGTTTTTCAGTGCAGAGTTGTCCTGTGGTGAGAATTTTCGAGTTAACCCATACGATCATGAGTTATGTCAGAGTTGACTCCTCACCATAAGATAGAAAAATATGAAAGACACACTGAAAAATTTTAACTCACCATGTGTCTCAGCAATTTGCCATTGACATTTTTCTGAACTACGTCAAATAAGCTCATTTGTCATTTAAAGCCAGTTTTTCAGTGCAGAGTTGTCCTGTGGTGAGAATTTTCGAATTAACCCATACAATCATGAGTTATGTCAGAGTTAACTTCTCACCATGGGATAGAAAAATATGAAAGGCAGAATGAAAAATTCTAACTCACCATGAGTCTCAGCAATTTGCCATTGTAGTTTTTCTGAGCTATGTCAAATTAGCTCATCTGTCATTTAGAGCCAGTTTTTCAGTGCAGAGTTGTCCTGTGGTGAAAATTTTCGAGTTAACCCATACGATCACGAGTTATGTCAGAGTTGACTCCTCACCATAGGATAGAAAAATATGAAAGGCAGAATGAAAAATTCTAACTCACCATGAGTGCCATTGACATTTTTCTGAATTACGTCAAATTAGCCCATTTGTCATTTATAGCCAGTTTTTCAGTGCAGAGTTGTCCTGTGGTGAGAATTTTCGAGTTAACCCATACGATCATGAGTTATGTCAGAGTTGACTCCTCACCATAGGATAGAAAAATATGAAAGGAGTTGTCCTGTGGTGAGAATTTTCGAGTTAACCCATACGATCATGGGTTATGTCAGAGTTGACACCTCACAATAGGATAGAAAAATATGAAAGGCAGAGTGAAAAAATTTAACTCACCATGAGTCTCAGCAATTTGCCATTGACATTTTTCTGAATTACGTCAAATTAGCTCATTTGTCATTTAGAGCCAGTTTTTCAGTGCAGAGTTGTCCAGTGGTGAGAATTTTAGAGTAAACCCATACGATCATGAGTTATGTCAGAGTTTACTCCTCACCATAGGATAGAAAAATATGAAAGACAGAATGAAAAATTTTAACTCACCATTCAATGCTTGCTCACCATGAGTCTCAGCAATTTGCCATTGACATTTTTCTGAATTACGTCAAAATAAGCTCGTTTGTCATTTAGAGCCAGTTTTTCAGTGCAGAGTTGTCCTGTGGTGAAAATTTTCGAGTTAACCCATACGATCATGAGTTATGTCAGAGTTTACTCCTCACCATAGGATAGAAAAATATGAAAGGAGTTGTCCTGTGGTGAGAATTTTCGAGTTAACCCATACGATCATGGGTTATGTCAGAGTTTACTCCTCACCATAGGATAGAAAAATATGAAAGGCAGAATGAAAAATTTTAACTCACCACGAGTCTCAGCAATTTGCCATTGACATTTTTCTGAATTACGTCAAATTAGCTCATTTGTCATTTAGAGCCAGTTTTTCAGTGCAGAGTTGTCCTGTGGTGAAAATTTTCGAGTTAACCCATACGATCATGAGTTATGTCAGAGTTGACTCCTCACCATAGGATAGAAAAATATGAAAGGAGTTGTCCTGTGGTGAGAATTTTCGAGTTAACCCATACGATCATGAGTTATGTCAGAGTTGACTCCTCACCATAGGATAGAAAAATATGAAAGGCAGAATGAAAAATTTTAACTCACCATGAGTCTCAGCAATTTGCCATTGACATTTTTCTGAATTACGTCAAATTAGCTCATTTGTCATTTAGAGCCAGTTTTTCAGTGCAGAGTTGTCCTGTGGTGAGACTTTTCAAGTTAACCCTAACGGTCATGAGTTATGTCAGAGTTGACTCCTCACCATAGGATAGAAAAATATGAAAGACACACTGAAAAATTTTAATTCACCATGTGTCTCAGCAATATGCCATTGTCATTTTTCTGAATTATGTCAAATTAGCTCATCTGTCATTTAGAGCCAGTTTTTCAGTGCAGAGTTGTCCTGTGGTGAGAATTTTCGAATTAACCCATACAATCATGAGTTATGTCAGAGTTAACTTCTCACCATGGGATAGAAAAATATGAAAGGCAGAATGAAAAATTCTAACTCACCATGAGTCTCAGCAATTTGCCATTGTAGTTTTTCTGAGCTATGTCAAATTAGCTCATCTGTCATTTAGAGCCAGTTTTTCAGTGCAGAGTTGTCCTGTGGTGAAAATTTTCGAGTTAACCCATACGATCATGAGTTATGTCAGAGTTGACTCCTCACCATAGGATAGAAAAATATGAAAGGAGTTGTCCTGTGGTGAGAATTTTCGAGTTAACCCATACGATCATGAGTTATGTCAGAGTTGACTCCTCACCATAGGATAGAAAAATATGAAAGGCAGAATGAAAAATTTTAACTCACCATGAGTCTCAGCAATTTGCCATTGACATTTTTCTGAATTACGTCAAATTAGCTCATTTGTCATTTAGAGCCAGTTTTTCAGTGCAGAGTTGTCCTGTGGTGAGAATTTTCGAGTTAACCCATACGATCATGAGTTATGTCAGAGTTGACTCCTCACCATAAGATAGAAAAATATGAAAGACACACTGAAAAATTTTAACTCACCATGTGTCTCAGCAATTTGCCATTGACATTTTTCTGAACTACGTCAAATAAGCTCATTTGTCATTTAAAGCCAGTTTTTCAGTGCAGAGTTGTCCTGTGGTGAGAATTTTCGAATTAACCCATACAATCATGAGTTATGTCAGAGTTAACTTCTCACCATGGGATAGAAAAATATGAAAGGCAGAATGAAAAATTCTAACTCACCATGAGTCTCAGCAATTTGCCATTGTAGTTTTTCTGAGCTATGTCAAATTAGCTCATCTGTCATTTAGAGCCAGTTTTTCAGTGCAGAGTTGTCCTGTGGTGAAAATTTTCGAGTTAACCCATACGATCACGAGTTATGTCAGAGTTGACTCCTCACCATAGGATAGAAAAATATGAAAGGCAGAATGAAAAATTCTAACTCACCATGAGTGCCATTGACATTTTTCTGAATTACGTCAAATTAGCCCATTTGTCATTTATAGCCAGTTTTTCAGTGCAGAGTTGTCCTGTGGTGAGAATTTTCGAGTTAACCCATACGATCATGAGTTATGTCAGAGTTGACTCCTCACCATAGGATAGAAAAATATGAAAGGAGTTGTCCTGTGGTGAGAATTTTCGAGTTAACCCATACGATCATGGGTTATGTCAGAGTTGACACCTCACAATAGGATAGAAAAATATGAAAGGCAGAGTGAAAAAATTTAACTCACCATGAGTCTCAGCAATTTGCCATTGACATTTTTCTGAATTACGTCAAATTAGCTCATTTGTCATTTAGAGCCAGTTTTTCAGTGCAGAGTTGTCCAGTGGTGAGAATTTTAGAGTAAACCCATACGATCATGAGTTATGTCAGAGTTTACTCCTCACCATAGGATAGAAAAATATGAAAGACAGAATGAAAAATTTTAACTCACCATTCAATGCTTGCTCACCATGAGTCTCAGCAATTTGCCATTGACATTTTTCTGAATTACGTCAAAATAAGCTCGTTTGTCATTTAGAGCCAGTTTTTCAGTGCAGAGTTGTCCTGTGGTGAAAATTTTCGAGTTAACCCATACGATCATGAGTTATGTCAGAGTTTACTCCTCACCATAGGATAGAAAAATATGAAAGGAGTTGTCCTGTGGTGAGAATTTTCGAGTTAACCCATACGATCATGGGTTATGTCAGAGTTTACTCCTCACCATAGGATAGAAAAATATGAAAGGCAGAATGAAAAATTTTAACTCACCACGAGTCTCAGCAATTTGCCATTGACATTTTTCTGAATTACGTCAAATTAGCTCATTTGTCATTTAGAGCCAGTTTTTCAGTGCAGAGTTGTCCTGTGGTGAAAATTTTCGAGTTAACCCATACGATCATGAGTTATGTCAGAGTTGACTCCTCACCATAGGATAGAAAAATATGAAAGGAGTTGTCCTGTGGTGAGAATTTTCGAGTTAACCCATACGATCATGAGTTATGTCAGAGTTGACTCCTCACCATAGGATAGAAAAATATGAAAGGCAGAATGAAAAATTTTAACTCACCATGAGTCTCAGCAATTTGCCATTGACATTTTTCTGAATTACGTCAAATTAGCTCATTTGTCATTTAGAGCCAGTTTTTCAGTGCAGAGTTGTCCTGTGGTGAGACTTTTCAAGTTAACCCTAACGGTCATGAGTTATGTCAGAGTTGACTCCTCACCATAGGATAGAAAAATATGAAAGACACACTGAAAAATTTTAATTCACCATGTGTCTCAGCAATATGCCATTGTCATTTTTCTGAATTATGTCAAATTAGCTCATCTGTCATTTAGAGCCAGTTTTTCAGTGCAGAGTTGTCCTGTGGTGAGAATTTTCGAATTAACCCATACAATCATGAGTTATGTCAGAGTTAACTTCTCACCATGGGATAGAAAAATATGAAAGGCAGAATGAAAAATTCTAACTCACCATGAGTCTCAGCAATTTGCCATTGTAGTTTTTCTGAGCTATGTCAAATTAGCTCATCTGTCATTTAGAGCCAGTTTTTCAGTGCAGAGTTGTCCTGTGGTGAAAATTTTCGAGTTAACCCATACGATCATGAGTTATGTCAGAGTTGACTCCTCACCATAGGATAGAAAAATATGAAAGGAGTTGTCCTGTGGTGAGAATTTTCGAGTTAACCCATACGATCATGAGTTATGTCAGAGTTGACTCCTCACCATAGGATAGAAAAATATGAAAGGCAGAATGAAAAATTCTAACTCACCATGAGTGCCATTGACATTTTTCTGAATTACGTCAAATTAGCCCATTTGTCATTTATAGCCAGTTTTTCAGTGCAGAGTTGTCCTGTGGTGAGAATTTTCGAGTTAACCCATACGATCATGAGTTATGTCAGAGTTGACTCCTCACCATAGGATAGAAAAATATGAAAGGAGTTGTCCTGTGGTGAGAATTTTCGAGTTAACCCATACGATCATGGGTTATGTCAGAGTTGACACCTCACAATAGGATAGAAAAATATGAAAGGCAGAGTGAAAAAATTTAACTCACCATGAGTCTCAGCAATTTGCCATTGACATTTTTCTGAATTACGTCAAATTAGCTCATTTGTCATTTAGAGCCAGTTTTTCAGTGCAGAATTGTCCAGTGGTGAGAATTTTCGAGTTAACCCATACGATCATGGGTTATGTCAGAGTTGACTCCTCACCATAGGATAGAAAAATATGAAAGGCAGAATGAAAAATTTTAACTCACCATGAGTCTCAGCAATTTGCCATTGACATTTTTCTGAATTACGTCAAATTAGCTCATTTGTCATTTAGAGCCAGTTTTTCAGTGCAGAGTTGTCCTGTGGTGAGAATTTTCGAGTTAACCCTTACGGTCATGAGTTATGTCAGAGTTAACTTCTCACCATAGGATAGAAAAATATGAAAGACAGAATGAAAAATTTTAACTCACCATTCAGTGTTTGCTCACCATGAGTCTCAGCAATTTGCCTTTGTCATTTTTCTGAATTATGTCAAATTAGCTCATCTGTCATTTAGAGCCAGTTTTTCAGTGCAGAGTTAACCCATACGATCATGTGTTATGTCAGAGTTGACTCCTCACCATAGGATAGAAAAATATGAAAGACAGACTGAAAAATTTTAACTCACCATGAGTCTCAGCAATTTTCCATTGTCATTTTTCTGAATTATGTCAAATTAGCTCATCTGTCATTTAGAGCCAGTTTTTCAGTGCAGAGTTGTCCTGTGGTGAGAATTTTCGAATTAACCCATACGATCATGAGTTATGTCAGAACTAACTCCTTACCATAGGATAACTCTTCACTGAAAAACTGGCCCTTAGCAAATGGCAAAAGGAAACCTATCATTGCGCTTACTTTCGGCGCTGATTGAAAAATTATTACTCACCCCTCTATATGTGCACTCACCACAACTCTTACATTGCGATTACTTCATCTTCGATCGCTCCTACATAACAAAACCACTTGTGAAGTGTCAAATCCATGCCCGAGTTTCAACACCACTCAAAAAATGAATTTCACCGACATGTCATTTGAAGACATGGAATTTTTGGCCTCCGTTGGACTTTCGTTAGATGTGATGCTGCTGGCTGAGACCACAGGTGAGTTTGCGAACGACTAAAAGTAGATATCTGTCAAATCATAAACATTTGAAAAATCGGAACCAAAACAAACCAAAAGAAAATAGCATTCCACATAATTTTCTGTGAACAATTTTTTTTTTTCAAACTGGTATGTACTTTATTTCCAACAAAAACCCAACAAACTACAACCCAGAAAGCAAAACAAAATGAGTCAACAACAAAAAATGTCACGAAAGGGATATATATCGCCTTAGATACTTTCTTGAACGCACCCATTTTTCTTTTCACTGATTATTCCTGTTTCCATGGAGTTGGCAAAGTCAACCTTGGTTCAACCCACTATGGAAACAGAGTATGGGCTGCAATTCTGTAAATTATTATTATTCTAAACGTCATTTCGAATGTAAACAAAGGTTGGTAAGTACGAAAAATTTTTAAAATTATAATATTTCGTAGTAAATTGATATTTTTTAGGTTTTCAGTATAGCCTATAACCAAACCATGGTTATAGGCTACCATATCGGATAATTTTCAGGCCAATTAAACAGGTAAGTTTAACGTTTACCTCTTTCTTAGGAATTTTGTGTCGAGCAAACAAAAAAGCTCGTTTATATAGTAATATAGATATAGATATAGAATATAGATATAGATATAGATATAGATATAGATTAGATCATAGAGAATACAAAAATAAGGTGGGCTTTTAGTTTAGCTAAAACAAAAAATATGACGAGGAAGACAGGTGCAGAACTGCAATTTTTAAAAAAAATTTTTTTTGGGGCTTTCAGTTTAGCTAAAACAAAAATTACCGATAAGTTCGGAACAACAAAAATTAGATGGGCTTTCTGGTTGAGCTAAAACATAACATAATGAGGATCAAAACATGTTCAAATAAGTATTCCTATAACTGGCATGGAAAGCAAATTGAAATAGCAACTTCCAGCCACAATCTCCATTCAAGACTTTGGCGCATTCTTCAAGTCAGGAAACTTTTATTGAAATAAAGTCTACGCAACTTTTGCAGAATGGGGCAAACCCCATAAAGTGAAACACATCTTCATTTTCATTAAGATTGCAGAGTGAACAAATAGGGGTTAGATCGTTTCTATGAGGCCTATAATAAAGTTCAATCATTTCCGTTCTCAATTTAAAAATCAAGCTCATTTCTGCAATTGTAAACTCTTCCCTGAAATAATTATCTACACTCAGACACAGATTTAAGCGGCTATATTGTAACTATGGCTATAGCTATGGGGGATATTGGATGGCTTCCCCAAGCCGAATTAAGTTGATGGCTAGAGAGCCTATCTGTTAGAAATAAAATAGAGGCTGAAGAGCCAAAGTGTTCTTTTCTACTTCCAAACTTAAAGTGAATTTATTAGACTGAACTTAAGCTATTTATACAAAATAATCAACTTACACACTAACATCTTAAACCAATATCAAATATACATATTATAACTTACACATAGAAATATTTGGTATTCAGAATTCTGTGGGAAATAAACGAACAACGGAACCAGGTAGCATACTTGCTATGTCATCAAATTAATAGCCGATGCCAATATGCATAGCCCGTCTAATACAATGCACAAATGTATCCAAATACGTCCAGCCATATGCACTACACAGTATGCAGTGCATTGAACCTTAGTGAGTAGGTAGATACACTTGACAAAAGTAATCTGAAGCGTCGCGTCCCGTCGTCATCGTCAGTGGCATTGAAATTATTACTTAATAATTTAGTGCATGAGGTTGATACTCATGACCATGAATGAAATACGAGTTCAAGGTTGGCTATCGTGAAGCGTAATGTGGATTAACGTCAATGACCGGAATTAAATGTATAATGACGTGGTCGCTAGTGTGATCCCTTCACACCACCCTTCCTGGGGAAAAGGAGAAATCATGACATATCTTGATTTCTTCTTTTAAGCGACACTAACTTGTACAGTAGGAATATATTTTTTTCATTCGAAATCACAATATTTTTTTTTTTTTTTTTTAAACATTATTTTCATTTATAGGTATTGTAATAGTACATACTTAGTGTGTATCATTACTTACGCATATAATATAATTTTTCATTCATACAAGTAACTTATTTTTCTTATATTCTAGTTGTGCACAACAGTATAATTTACTCTTATTAAAAATTAAGTTAATCAATTAAATGAAGTAGTTATCTTGTATGTATATATGTGCATATGAATATTATTTACATTCTCTTCCCCCTTTTCTTTTTGATTTTGATTTAATTAGCGATTATATAATAGTTAAATACATGTAAAATGGTTTTAGTCTATTTTTGTGTACTGTCATTGTTTTGTTATCGTATTTGATATCACAATTCACACCATTTTGAGACAAAACTTCGTATGGTCCTATAAATATTGGATCTAATTTTTTTCTGGCTTCGTTTCTTAATAAAACTCAACTTCCTTTTTCAAAACTACTACTCTTTGTTTGTCCCTCTTTATCATACCTATCTTTCCTAACATTTTTCTTCTTTATAAGCGTTTCTCGGGCATCTCTATGGGCAACTTGTAATTTATGTTTAAGGTCAATTACGTAATTGTCATAGTTGTACACCGATTCCATTTGTTTCGTCAGATTGTTGGGTAAGCTACATTGCTTTCCGAATATCAATTCGAATGGAGTGTAACCCGTTTCTGAGTGTACGGAAGTGTTATAACAGAAAACGTAATATGGCAACCAAGTGCTCCAGTCCGTGTGTTTTTCTGAGACGTAACTTCTAAGATATGCTCCTAAAACCTTATGTGAATTTTCTAAGGCTCCTATGCTCTCATGATGGTACGCTGTAGATTGTAATTGTTCTATTCTCAAAAGCTTACAGATACTTTTGAAAACCTGGTTTAGAAATTCGGTTCCCTGATCAGATGCTATTGTATGTGGTACTCCGTACTTTAGAATAAAACCTTCTACTAGAGCTTTAGCTACCGTGCCTGATTCTTTATTTGGGAGTGGTATAGCTTCGATAAACTTGGTAAGCTCATCTTGAATGGTGAGTATGTATTTAGATCCATCTTCAGATTCTTCTAAAGGTCCTACTAGGTCTATAAATATTTTGTCAAAACCTGATTCGGCTGTTGATGTGATAGTCATTGGTTGTTTCTTCGGTTGGTTATATTTGTTTCGTTGGCATACTAGGCAGTGCTTAACGAATGTCGTCACATCGTTTTGCATTCCTGTCCAAAAGTATTTTTTCTATATATTTTGGATCATACGGTTTATACCTGCATGTCCACTGGTTGGAAGTATGTGAAAGTCGTTTAGTATTAATTTCTTCTTACAAGGATCGGTAATTTCAATAACATTATCTATGAGGTATACCTTTATATTACTTTCTTTAAACATTTCTCCTAATATATTTTTTAATTCATTAATTTTATATTCTCGACGGCCGTCCGAGAGTTTCTTTATTTCATTTTTAGTAATATATATTCTCTTAATTGATTTGGGCCCGCAGAATTTTTGCACATCCCTCGACAATATTTTGCCAAATAATGTCGATTGGGTTGTAGTGCTGTCCTTGGGCTTCTTTAGGAGTAAACTATTGCCTTTTGGAATATACGCCAAAACTTTGTTTGGTCCTATAATTATGTCGTCCTTGAAATTAACTAAATCTTCCGTAAAATTGTCAACGATTTTTAATTCAATAACTTTTAGTCCACTTTCGGGTGGTTTCAGAAGTTCTGTTATCATTTGTTCATTGGTTTGTATCTTATTATCTTTAGGTGTATTTTTATCTTTATTATCTACTTTCGACTGAAAATGGTGTGAATTGTGTTTAACATATTTTTAATTTTTTGTTTATATATTTTTTTTTTTTTACATTGTTTATACATTGAAAAAAATTTTTTTTTTGTAAAAATTTTAAACTGCTACATTTTTAATTTCATTAGTATGTAATAATTTTCTGAACAATACAATTTTAAAATTTTTTGTGGCTGAATAAACTATAAGGATTATCAAAATTATGATGACAATGTCCATGATAACAAGATTTGAAGTTTCTTGAATCAGTTTCAGTTTCAAAAATCAAAAGAAAGAGTAAAAAAAAATCGCCAAAAATAAAAAGAAAATTGTTAAAAATTTATGGAAATTTCTCATCTTTGATAACGTTGTAATGTTTCTTTTGCTTCTCTTTTCGTAAACCAAAAAAACTATTTTCTAAAATAACTAATTCTAATTGAAGCAGTTGTAGTACTGTAGTACATAATATAATAAATTTGTAGACTCATCTGCTTTCTTCCTGTGAAACTCTTTGCGATGGAAGCAGTATAATGTTCGGTAAAAGTTTAGAACGTTGTTTGTGCTGCTAATTTTGATCGCCCTCATGATGTTGCCAAGCTTTTGTTTAGTTGTAGTCATCTTTGTTGGTGTGTATTTTTGTTTATGTATGCGACTTCTGTACTCCTGTTTGTACAGAGGACACGGGTCAATAGTTTTGTCGTAGTTGTTTGTTCTGAGTTCTTGTTAAATTTAGTGTATGAGGAATTGTTATTATTTATTTTTAACGTAAATATGAGCCACCATCCGCCTGTTCTAGGTGGACTTTAATAGTGCTATCCTGTTCCATTTCTAGTGAATTTGGTGTGTCGTATTCCTTGATTATACGTCCATTGTACTTCAGGTATATGACCTCCAGTTCGTTCGACATTTTTACTAATTCTTTTTGTTTTTATATGCTCCTGGCAGGTTCGCCATGTAACGAGGGGCCTACGTACTACGCCTACGTCTACCTCACCTACTGAGCTATGGGGGATATTGGATGGCTTCCCCAAGCCGAATTAAGTTGATGGCTAGAGAGCCTATCTGTTAGAAATAAAATAGAGGCTGAAGAGCCAAAGTGTTCTTTTCTACTTCCAAACTTAAAGTGAATTTATTAGACTGAACTTAAGCTATTTATACAAAATAATCAACTTACACACTAACATCTTAAACCAATATCAAATATACATATTATAACTTACACATAGAAATATTTGGTATTCCGAATTCTGTGGGAAATAAACGAACAACGGAACCAGGTAGCATACTTGCTATGTCATCAAATTAATAGCCGATGCCAATATGCATAGCCCATCTAATACAATGCACAAATGTATCCAAATACGTCCAGCCATATGCACTACACAGTATGCAGTGCATTGAACCTTAGTGAGTAGGTAGATACACTTGACAAAAGTAATCTGAAGCGTCGCGTCCCGTCGTCATCGTCAGTGGCATTGAAATTATTACTTAATAATTTAGTGCATGAGGTTGATACTCATGACCATGAATGAAATACGAGTTCAAGGTTGGCTATCGTGAAGCGTAATGTGGATTAACGTCAATGACCGGAATTAAATGTATAATGACGTGGTCGCTAGTGTGATCCCTTCACAATATGTAGTTCTTGAAGATGAACCTCTAGCCCTACCAAGGCAGAGCTGAAATATGCTTTCATCTACAATTGAAATGCAGTTGTAAAAATTGGTCTTCCATTCCTCCGTGTTGCCAAGACTCAGGGACAAAACAAAGTTATGACTTGTGACGAGTTCATGCCAATTTTTGAAGGGAGTATACCCACATCTAAGAGATATTACAAGTATTTTTCTATGAAGGTTGGTCTCCGGTCTCTGAATAACTTTGATTATAAAATCTGCATTTGCCTTCAAATTATTAATAAATATGTATGGAAGCCCTGATTCTACATGAATGGCATAGTTTGGAGTATTAGATGGCAATTTGAAAATACGTTAAAAAAAGTATCTTTGGATAGATTCAACTTCATCTAGCTGCTGAAACCCATAGACCACAGCTCTTGACTGTGGCGTCAAAAACCTTGAACTTAGACACTGGATCTACAAATTTGTTTTTAAAAAAATTGCGACCACATTATATTGATAGCAGTTTTCGCATCTGCAAGTTTAAGCCTGATATGAGGCCGGGTATTTAAGTTATTTGTTATCAGGAATCAAAGATTTAAATTGAGTTACTTCAATGTTAACACCATCCAGAGTCCAGTTCCGAGCAGTACTTTCAGAACGGGCTTGCGATCTGAACACCATAATTTTTGACTTTTCTATGTTAATTTTAAGGTCCCAAGTATCACAATACTCTTTCATTTTTTTTATTTGAAACTGCAGTGCAAGTGGTTTTTGTTTTTGATGCTAACAAAATACGTTTTTATTATCTACTGACATTGACCATCGATGACATATTGCAACTTTGCGTAATTCAACGCGAAGAGATTTTTATTGCATTTTAAATCGACCTCTAAATCACAACACAAATTTCTTTGGCCTAAAAAACAACTTTCAACACTGATTTTCTTTCAACCTACAATCTCTTTGACCTTCAAATTTTACCGTTAAAACGTTTACGTTGTTAAAACGTCGAAAATGTTCTGGTGGTTGTCAGAGCAACAACATGAATTTGATAATGATAGCGAGTCGCCAATGGCTGGCTTACACAGGTTTAACGTGTAAGTCTTAGGGTATAGACATAGAGGGTGGGCACAGTAGCAAACAAAAAAATCACAAAAATCAAAAAAACATAAAATAAAAAAAAATAAAAATTACAAAATACAAAAAAAAATTAAAAAATACAAAAAAACCAAAAAAAAATTACAAAATACAAAAAAACCAAAAAAAAATTACAAAATACAAAAAACCAAAAAAAAAACCCCAAAAGCTGCTACTGTTTTTTTTTGCTGCACTAGTTTTTTTTTAGTTAGCATGTTAGTAGATATAAGAAAAAGTAAATAAAATGAAATAAAAATGAAAAAATAAGCATGACCACCTGTTAATCCAGAGGTTCGAGTTCGAATTCCAACTGAGGCAAAAATGTTTTTTCCACGGGTATCGCCTTTCGCGAGAAATTGGCAAGTCCTCCGTTAGTATTCATTGCCTTGAAAAGAGCTTTCTCGATTAGCCGTTCGGAACCGGCAGAAAATTGTAGGTCACTTCCATTCCCTCACAACGCATGGTTGTGAGACATGCGCTAGGCCCAGGGGCTCCTCGCTCTGTTTCGCCACCCTATTTATTTATTTATTTTTAAGGTGCATGGGATACTGTAGCTTTAACATCTTCAATCTTCATAAAAACGAGATCTAAAAGTCTATTTTGAGAATTAGCAACAGAACTTAATTGGAACAGGTTGAGCGAATGTATGCAATCAATAACTGCTATTTCACAATCTTTATTGATATTAGATGGTATAAGTATTTTGTCAGTTTCCGACCAAGTCCAAATGACATCACCAATATTAAAATTTCCTTTTATAAATAAAGTATCTGTAGGTAAACATATGTTATGGGTCTGTTTTGGGCCACAGAGGCAAAAATTGGTAGAAAAAATGGCGGAGGCATGCTTGCTTTGCTCGGCTAAGCTCGAAGGATTGTGGGGTGGGGTTCGCCATTTATTACCAACCATGTCTCCATAAACAAAAAAAAAAAAATCATGCCATGTAAAAAAATTAAAAAAAAGAAAATTGGAAAAGGATAGGGTATAGGAATGAATGGTAAGGATAAGGAGAAGGAGAAGGATCGGTAAGTACAAAACTAGGTACCTATACCACTGCCTCAGTGAGAAGACGGGATTATATATTGGTGTAAGAAGGAACACCTTCACTCTATACTAATTCTAAACCCTACTACTAATTAATTTTACTTCCCCTTTTCGTGAAAGTAATTAAACTAACCTAACTTACCCTATAAAGAGAACTATTTCTAAGCTTATATTACTCACACCTTAGTATGAATGTATATAACCATACAAAAATAACTCTGGTTTACTTTCTCTTAAATACCCCATTAAAAAATCCCATGGTCTCACCCAGACAGCGGTTCGTCGAGTCATCAGGGTATTTAAGATGTTTTCGCATCTGCAAGTTTAAGCCTGATATGAGGCCGGGTATTTAAGTTATTTGTTATCAGGAATCAAAGATTTAAATTGAGTTACTTCAATGTAAACACCATCCAGAGTCCAGTTCCGAGCAGTACTTTCAGAACGGGCTTGCGATCTGAACACCATAATTTTTGACTTTTCTATGTTAATTTTAAGGTCCCAAGTATCACAATACTCTTTAATTTTTTTTATTTGAAACTGCAGTGCAAGTGGTTTTTGTTTTTGATGCTAACAAAATACGTTTTTATTATCTACTGACATTGACCATCGATGACATATTGCAACTTTGCGTAATTCAACGCGAAGAGATTTTTATTGCATTTTAAATCGACCTCTAAATCACAACACAAATTTCTTTGGCCTAAAAAACAACTTTCAACACTGATTTTCTTTCAACCTACAATCTCTTTGACCTTCAAATTTTACCGTTAAAACGTTTACGTTGTTAAAACGTCCAAAATGTTCTGGTGGTTGTCAGAGCAACAACATGAATTTGATAATGATAGCGAGTCGCCAATGGCTGGCTTACACAGGTTTAACGTGTAAGTCTTAGGGTATAGACATAGAGGGTGGGCACAGTAGCAAACAAAAAAATCACAAAAATCAAAAAAAAAAAAAAAAAAAAAAAATAAAAAAAAAAAAAAAATTACAAAATACAAAAGAAAGTTAAAAAATGCAAAAAAACCAAAATAAAATTACAAAATACAGAAAACCAAAAAAAAAAACCCAAAAGCTGCTACTGTTTTTTTTGCTGTACTAGTTTTTTTTTTAGTAAGCATGTTAGTAGATATAAGAAAAAGTAAATAAAATGAAATAAAAATGAAAAAATAAGCATGTCCGCCTGTTAATCCAGAGGTTCGAGTTCGAATTCCAACTGAGGCAAAAATGTTTTTTCCACGGGTATCGCCTTTCGCGAGAAATTGGCAAGTCCTCCGTTAGTATTCATTGCCTTGAAAAGCGCTTTCTCGATTAGCCGTTCGGAACCGGCAGAAAATTGTAGGTCACTTCCATTCCCTCACAAGGCATGGTTGTGAGACATGCGCTAGGCCCAGGGGCTCCTCGCTCTGTTTCGCCACCCTATTTATTTATTTATTTTTAAGGTGCATGGGATACTGTAGCTTTAACATAATTAGCAACAGAACTTAATTGGAACAGGTTGAGCGAATATATGCAATCAATAACTGCTATTTCACAATCTTTATTGATATTAGATGGTATAAGTATTTTGTCAGTTTCCGACCAAGTCCAAATGACATCACCAATATTAAAATTTCCTTTTATAAATAAAGTATCTGTAGGTAAACATATGTTATGGGTCTGTTTTGGGCCACAGAGGCAAAAATTGGTAGAAAAAATGGCGGAGGCATGCTTGCTTTGCTCGGCTAAGCTCGAAGGATTGTGGGGTGGGGTTCGCCATTTATTACCAACCATGTCTCCATAAACAAAAAAAAAAAAAATCATGCCATGTAAAAAAATTAAAAAAAAGAAAATTGGAAAAGGATAGGGTATAGGAATGAATGGTAAGGATAAGGAGAAGGAGAAGGATCGGTAAGTACAAAACTAGGTACCTATACCACTGCCTCAGTGATAAGATGGGATTATATATTGGTGTAAGAAGGAACACCTTACACTCTATACTAATTCTAAACCCTACTACTAATTAATTTTACTTCCCCTTTTCGTGAAAGTAATTAAACTAACCTAACTTACCCTATAAAGAGAACTATTTCTAAGCTTATATTACTCACACCTTAGTATGAATGTATATAACCATACAAAAATAACTCTGGTTTACTTTCTCTTAAATACCCCATTAAAAAATCCCATGGTCTCACCCAGACAGCGGTTCGTCGAGTCATCAGGGTATTTAAGATGTTTTCGCATCTGCAAGTTTAAGCCTGATATGAGGCCGGGTATTTAAGTTATTTGTTATCAGGAATCAAAGATTTAAATTGAGTTACTTCAATGTAAACACCATCCAGGGTCCAGTTCCGAGCAGTACTTTCAGAACGGGCTTGCGATCTGAACACCATAATTTTTGACTTTTCTATGTTAATTTTAAGGTCCCAAGTATCACAATACTCTTTCATTTTTTTTATTTGAAACTGCAGTGCAAGTGGTTTTTGTTTTTGATGCTAACAAAATACGTTTTTATTATCTACTGACATTGACCATCGATGACATATTGCAACTTTGCGTAATTCAACGCGAAGAGATTTTTATTGCATTTTAAATCGACCTCTAAATCACAACACAAATTTCTTTGGCCTAAAAAACAACTTTCAACACTGATTTTCTTTCAACCTACAATCTCTTTGACCTTCAAATTTTACCGTTAAAACGTTTACGTTGTTAAAACGTCGAAAATGTTCTGGTGGTTGTCAGAGCAACAACATGAATTTGATAATGATAGCGAGTCGCCAATGGCTGGCTTACACAGGTTTAACGTGTAAGTCTTAGGGTATAGACATAGAGGGTGGGCACAGTAGCAAACAAAAAAATCACAAAAATCAAAAAAACAAAAAAAAACATAAAATAAAAAAAAAATAAAAATTACAAAATACAAAAAAAAATTAAAAAATACAAAAAAACCAAAAAAAAAAATTACAAAATACAAAAAACCAAAAAAAAACCCCCAAAAGCTGCTACTGTTTTTTTTTGCTGTACTAGTTTTTTTTTTAGTTAGCATGTTAGTAGATATAAGAAAAAGTAAATAAAATGAAATAAAAATGAAAAAATAAGCATGTCCGCCTGTTAATCCAGAGGTTCGAGTTCGAATTCCAACTGAGGCAAAAATGTTTTTTCCACGGGTATCGCCTTTCGCGAGAAATTGGCAAGTCCTCCGTTAGTATTCATTGCCTTGAAAAGCGCTTTCTCGATTAGCCGTTCGGAACCGGCAGAAAATTGTAGGTCACTTCCATTCCCTCACAACGCATGGTTGTGAGACATGCGCTAGGCCCAGGGGCTCCTCGCTCTGTTTCGCCACCCTATTTATTTATTTATTTTTAAGGTGCATGGGATACTGTAGCTTTAACATCTTCAATCTTCATAAAAACGAGATCTAAAAGTCTATTTTGAGAATTAGCAACAGAACTTAATTGGAACAGGTTGAGCGAATGTATGCAATCAATAACTGCTATTTCACAATCTTTATTGATATTAGATGGTATAAGTATTTTGTCAGTTTCCGACCAAGTCCAAATGACATCACCAATATTAAAATTTCCTTTTATAAATAAAGTATCTGTAGGTAAACATATGTTATGGGTCTGTTTTGGGCCACAGAGGCAAAAATTGGTAGAAAAAATGGCGGAGGCATGCTTGCTTTGCTCGGCTAAGCTCGAAGGATTGTGGGGTGGGGTTCGCCATTTATTACCAACCATGTCTCCATAAACAAAAAAAAAAAAATCATGCCATGTAAAAAAATTAAAAAAAAGAAAATTGGAAAAGGATAGGGTATAGGAATGAATGGTAAGGATAAGGAGAAGGAGAAGGATCGGTAAGTACAAAACTAGGTACCTATACCACTGCCTCAGTGAGAAGACGGGATTATATATTGGTGTAAGAAGGAACACCTTCACTCTATACTAATTCTAAACCCTACTACTAATTAATTTTACTTCCCCTTTTCGTGAAAGTAATTAAACTAACCTAACTTACCCTATAAAGAGAACTATTTCTAAGCTTATATTACTCACACCTTAGTATGAATGTATATAACCATACAAAAATAACTCTGGTTTACTTTCTCTTAAATACCCCATTAAAAAATCCCATGGTCTCACCCAGACAGCGGTTCGTCGAGTCATCAGGGTATTTAAGATGTTTTCGCATCTGCAAGTTTAAGCCTGATATGAGGCCGGGTATTTAAGTTATTTGTTATCAGGAATCAAAGATTTAAATTGAGTTACTTCAATGTAAACACCATCCAGAGTCCAGTTCCGAGCAGTACTTTCAGAACGGGCTTGCGATCTGAACACCATAATTTTTGACTTTTCTATGTTAATTTTAAGGTCCCAAGTATCACAATACTCTTTAATTTTTTTTATTTGAAACTGCAGTGCAAGTGGTTTTTGTTTTTGATGCTAACAAAATACGTTTTTATTATCTACTGACATTGACCATCGATGACATATTGCAACTTTGCGTAATTCAACGCGAAGAGATTTTTATTGCATTTTAAATCGACCTCTAAATCACAACACAAATTTCTTTGGCCTAAAAAACAACTTTCAACACTGATTTTCTTTCAACCTACAATCTCTTTGACCTTCAAATTTTACCGTTAAAACGTTTACGTTGTTAAAACGTCGAAAATGTTCTGGTGGTTGTCAGAGCAACAACATGAATTTGATAATGATAGCGAGTCGCCAATGGCTGGCTTACACAGGTTTAACGTGTAAGTCTTAGGGTATAGACATAGAGGGTGGGCACAGTAGCAAACAAAAAAATCACAAAAATCAAAAAAAAAAAAAAAAATTACAAAATACAAAAAAAAATTACAAAATACAAAAAACCAAAAAAAAAAAAACCCCCAAAAGCTGCTACTGTTTTTTTTTTGCTGTACTAGTTTTTTTTTTAGTTAGCATGTTAGTAGATATAAGAAAAAGTAAACAAAATGAAATAAAAATGAAAAAATAAGCATGTCCGCCTGTTAATCCAGAGGTTCGAGTTCGAATTCCAACTGAGGCAAAAATGTTTTTTCCACGGGTATCGCCTTTCGCGAGAAATTGGCAAGTCCTCCGTTAGTATTCATTGCCTTGAAAAGCGCTTTCTCGATTAGCCGTTCGGAACCGGCAGAAAATTGTAGGTCACTTCCATTCCCTCACAAGGCATGGTTGTGAGACATGCGCTAGGCCCAGGGGCTCCTCGCTCTGTTTCGCCACCCTATTTATTTATTTATTTTTAAGGTGCATGGGATACTGTAGCTTTAACATCTTCAATCTTCATAAAAACGAGATCTAAAAGTCTATTTTGAGAATTAGCAACAGAACTTAATTGGAACAGGTTGAGCGAATATATGCAATCAATAACTGCTATTTCACAATCTTTATTGATATTAGATGGTATAAGTATTTTGTCAGTTTCCGACCAAGTCCAAATGACATCACCAATATTAAAATTTCCTTTTATAAATAAAGTATCTGTAGGTAAACATATGTTATGGGTCTGTTTTGGGCCACAGAGGCAAAAATTGGTAGAAAAAATGGCGGAGGCATGCTTGCTTTGCTCGGCTAAGCTCGAAGGATTGTGGGGTGGGGTTCGCCATTTATTACCAACCATGTCTCCATAAACAAAAAAAAAAAAAAAATCATGCCATGTAAAAAAATTAAAAAAAAGAAAATTGGAAAAGGATAGGGTATAGGAATGAATGGTAAGGATAAGGAGAAGGAGAAGGATCGGTAAGTACAAAACTAGGTACCTATGTGAGAAAACTAGGTACCTATGTGAGAAGACGGGATTATATATTGGTGTAAGAAGGAACACCTTCACTCTATACTAATTCTAAACCCTACTACTAATTAATTTTACTTCCCCTTTTCGTGAAAGTAATTAAACTAACCTAACTTACCCTATAAAGAGAACTATTTCTAAGCTTATATTACTCACACCTTAGTATGAATGTATATAACCATGCAAAAATAACTCTGGTTTACTTTCTCTTAAATACCCCATTAAAAAATCCCATGGTCTCACCCAGACAGCGGTTCGTCGAGTCATCAGGGTATTTAAGATGTTTTCGCATCTGCAAGTTTAAGCCTGATATGAGGCCGGGTATTTAAGTTATTTGTTATCAGGAATCAAAGATTTAAATTGAGTTACTTCAATGTAAACACCATCCAGAGTCCAGTTCCGAGCAGTACTTTCAGAACGGGCTTGCGATCTGAACACCATAATTTTTGACTTTTCTATGTTAATTTTAAGGTCCCAAGTATCACAATACTCTTTCATTTTTTTTATTTGAAACTGCAGTGCAAGTGGTTTTTGTTTTTGATGCTAACAAAATACGTTTTTATTATCTACTGACATTGACCATCGATGACATATTGCAACTTTGCGTAATTCAACGCGAAGAGATTTTTATTGCATTTTAAATCGACCTCTAAATCACAACACAAATTTCTTTGGCCTAAAAAACAACTTTCAACACTGATTTTCTTTCAACCTACAATCTCTTTGACCTTCAAATTTTACCGTTAAAACGTTTACGTTGTTAAAACGTCGAAAATGTTCTGGTGGTTGTCAGAGCAACAACATGAATTTGATAATGATAGCGAGTCGCCAATGGCTGGCTTACACAGGTTTAACGTGTAAGTCTTAGGGTATAGACATAGAGGGTGGGCACAGTAGCAAACAAAAAAATCACAAAAATCAAAAAAACATAAAATAAAAAAAAATAAAAATTACAAAATACAAAAAAAAATTAAAAAATACAAAAAAACCAAAAAAAAATTACAAAATACAAAAAAACCAAAAAAAAATTACAAAATACAAAAAACCAAAAAAAAAACCCCAAAAGCTGCTACTGTTTTTTTTTGCTGCACTAGTTTTTTTTTAGTTAGCATGTTAGTAGATATAAGAAAAAGTAAATAAAATGAAATAAAAATGAAAAAATAAGCATGACCACCTGTTAATCCAGAGGTTCGAGTTCGAATTCCAACTGAGGCAAAAATGTTTTTTCCACGGGTATCGCCTTTCGCGAGAAATTGGCAAGTCCTCCGTTAGTATTCATTGCCTTGAAAAGCGCTTTCTCGATTAGCCGTTCGGAACCGGCAGAAAATTGTAGGTCACTTCCATTCCCTCACAAGGCATGGTTGTGAGACATGCGCTAGGCCCAGGGGCTCCTCGCTCTGTTTCGCCACCCTATTTATTTATTTATTTTTAAGGTGCATGGGATACTGTAGCTTTAACATCTTCAATCTTCATAAAAACGAGATCTAAAAGTCTATTTTGAGAATTAGCAACAGAACTTAATTGGAACAGGTTGAGCGAATATATGCAATCAATAACTGCTATTTCACAATCTTTATTGATATTAGATAATATAAGTATTTTGTCAGTTTCCGACCAAGTCCAAATGACATCACCAATATTAAAATTTCCTTTTATAAATAAAGTATCTGTAGGTAAACATATGTTATGGGTCTGTTTTGGGCCACAGAGGCAAAAATTGGTAGAAAAAATGGCGGAGGCATGCTTGCTTTGCTCGGCTAAGCTCGAAGGATTGTGGGGTGGGGTTCGCCATTTATTACCAACCATGTCTCCATAAACAAAAAAAAAAAAATCATGCCATGTAAAAAAATTAAAAAAAAGAAAATTGGAAAAGGATAGGGTATAGGAATGAATGGTAAGGATAAGGAGAAGGAGAAGGATCGGTAAGTACAAAACTAGGTACCTATACCACTGCCTCAGTGAGAAGATGGGATTATATATTGGTGTAAGAAGGAACACCTTCACTCTATACTAATTCTAAACCCTACTACTAATTAATTTTACTTCCCCTTTTCGTGAAAGTAATTAAACTAACCTAACTTACCCTATAAAGAGAACTATTTCTAAGCTTATATTACTCACACCTTAGTATGAATGTATATAACCATACAAAAATAACTCTGGTTTACTTTCTCTTAAATACCCCATTAAAAAATCCCATGGTCTCACCCAGACAGCGGTTCGTCGAGTCATCAGGGTATTTAAGATGTTTTCGCATCTGCAAGTTTAAGCCTGATATGAGGCCGGGTATTTAAGTTATTTGTTATCAGGAATCAAAGATTTAAATTGAGTTACTTCAATGTAAACACCATCCAGGGTCCAGTTCCGAGCAGTACTTTCAGAACGGGCTTGCGATCTGAACACCATAATTTTTGACTTTTCTATGTTAATTTTAAGGTCCCAAGTATCACAATACTCTTTCATTTTTTTTATTTGAAACTGCAGTGCAAGTGGTTTTTGTTTTTGATGCTAACAAAATACGTTTTTATTATCTACTGACATTGACCATCGATGACATATTGCAACTTTGCGTAATTCAACGCGAAGAGATTTTTATTGCATTTTAAATCGACCTCTAAATCACAACACAAATTTCTTTGGCCTAAAAAACAACTTTCAACACTGATTTTCTTTCAACCTACAATCTCTTTGACCTTCAAATTTTACCGTTAAAACGTTTACGTTGTTAAAACGTCGAAAATGTTCTGGTGGTTGTCAGAGCAACAACATGAATTTGATAATGATAGCGAGTCGCCAATGGCTGGCTTACACAGGTTTAACGTGTAAGTCTTAGGGTATAGACATAGAGGGTGGGCACAGTAGCAAAAAAAAAAATCACAAAAATCAAAAAAACAAAAAAAAACATAAAATAAAAAAAAAATAAAAATTACAAAATACAAAAAAAAATTAAAAAATACAAAAAAACCAAAAAAAAAATTACAAAATACAAAAAACCAAAAAAAAACCCCAAAAGCTGCTACTGTTTTTTTTTTTGCTGTACTAGTTTTTTTTTTAGTTAGCATGTTAGTAGATATAAGAAAAAGTAAATAAAATGAAATAAAAATGAAAAAATAAGCATGTCCGCCTGTTAATCCAGAGGTTCTAGTTCGAATTCCAACTGAGGCAAAAATGTTTTTTCCACGGGTATCGCCTTTCGCGAGAAATTGGCAAGTCCTCCGTTAGTATTCATTGCCTTGAAAAGAGCTTTCTCGATTAGCCGTTCGAAACCGGCAGAAAATTGTAGGTCACTTCCATTCCGTCACAAGGCATGGTTGTGAGACATGCGCTAGGCCCAGGGGCTCCTCGCTCTGTTTCGCCACCCTATTTATTTATTTATTTTTAAGGTGCATGGGATACTGTAGCTTTAACATCTTCAATCTTCATAAAAACGAGATCTAAAAGTCTATTTTGAGAATTAGCAACAGAACTTAATTGGAACAGGTTGAGCGAATATATGCAATCAATAACTGCTATTTCACAATCTTTATTGATATTAGATGGTATAAGTATTTTGTCAGTTTCCGACCAAGTCCAAATGACATCACCAATATTAAAATTTCCTTTTATAAATAAAGTATCTGTAGGTAAACATATGTTATGGGTCTGTTTTGGGCCACAGAGGCAAAAATTGGTAGAAAAAATGGCGGAGGCATGCTTGCTTTGCTCGGCTAAGCTCGAAGGATTGTGGGGTGGGGTTCGCCATTTATTACCAACCATGTCTCCATAAACAAAAAAAAAAAAAAAATCATGCCATGTAAAAAAATTAAAAAAAAGAAAATTGGAAAAGGATAGGGTATAGGAATGAATGGTAAGGATAAGGAGAAGGAGAAGGATCGGTAAGTACAAAACTAGGTACCTATACCACTGCCTCAGTGAGAAGACGGGATTATATATTGGTGTAAGAAGGAACACCTTACACTCTATACTAATTCTAAACCCTACTACTAATTAATTTTACTTCCCCTTTTCGTGAAAGTAATTAAACTAACCTAACTTACCCTATAAAGAGAACTATTTCTAAGCTTATATTACTCACACCTTAGTATGAATGTATATAACCATACAAAAATAACTCTGGTTTACGCATCTGCAAGTTTAAGCCTGATATGAGGCCGGGTATTTAAGTTATTTGTTATCAGGAATCAAAGATTTAAATTGAGTTACTTCAATGTAAACACCATCCAGAGTCCAGTTCCGAGCAGTACTTTCAGAACGGGCTTGCGATCTGAACACCATAATTTTTGACTTTTCTATGTTAATTTTAAGGTCCCAAGTATCACAATACTCTTTAATTTTTTTTATTTGAAACTGCAGTGCAAGTGGTTTTTGTTTTTGATGCTAACAAAATACGTTTTTATTATCTACTGACATTGACCATCGATGACATATTGCAACTTTGCGTAATTCAACGCGAAGAGATTTTTATTGCATTTTAAATCGACCTCTAAATCACAACACAAATTTCTTTGGCCTAAAAAACAACTTTCAACACTGATTTTCTTTCAACCTACAATCTCTTTGACCTTCAAATTTTACCGTTAAAACGTTTACGTTGTTAAAACGTCGAAAATGTTCTGGTGGTTGTCAGAGCAACAACATGAATTTGATAATGATAGCGAGTCGCCAATGGCTGGCTTACACAGGTTTAACGTGTAAGTCTTAGGGTATAGACATAGAGGGTGGGCACAGTAGCAAAAAAAAAAATCACAAAAATCAAAAAAACAAAAAAAAACATAAAATAAAAAAAAAATAAAAATTACAAAATACAAAAAAAAATTAAAAAATACAAAAAAACCAAAAAAAAAATTACAAAATACAAAAAACCAAAAAAAAACCCCAAAAGCTGCTACTGTTTTTTTTTTTGCTGTACTAGTTTTTTTTTTAGTTAGCATGTTAGTAGATATAAGAAAAAGTAAATAAAATGAAATAAAAATGAAAAAATAAGCATGTCCGCCTGTTAATCCAGAGGTTCTAGTTCGAATTCCAACTGAGGCAAAAATGTTTTTTCCACGGGTATCGCCTTTCGCGAGAAATTGGCAAGTCCTCCGTTAGTATTCATTGCCTTGAAAAGAGCTTTCTCGATTAGCCGTTCGAAACCGGCAGAAAATTGTAGGTCACTTCCATTCCGTCACAAGGCATGGTTGTGAGACATGCGCTAGGCCCAGGGGCTCCTCGCTCTGTTTCGCCACCCTATTTATTTATTTATTTTTAAGGTGCATGGGATACTGTAGCTTTAACATCTTCAATCTTCATAAAAACGAGATCTAAAAGTCTATTTTGAGAATTAGCAACAGAACTTAATTGGAACAGGTTGAGCGAATATATGCAATCAATAACTGCTATTTCACAATCTTTATTGATATTAGATGGTATAAGTATTTTGTCAGTTTCCGACCAAGTCCAAATGACATCACCAATATTAAAATTTCCTTTTATAAATAAAGTATCTGTAGGTAAACATATGTTATGGGTCTGTTTTGGGCCACAGAGGCAAAAATTGGTAGAAAAAATGGCGGAGGCATGCTTGCTTTGCTCGGCTAAGCTCGAAGGATTGTGGGGTGGGGTTCGCCATTTATTACCAACCATGTCTCCATAAACAAAAAAAAAAAAAAAATCATGCCATGTAAAAAAATTAAAAAAAAGAAAATTGGAAAAGGATAGGGTATAGGAATGAATGGTAAGGATAAGGAGAAGGAGAAGGATCGGTAAGTACAAAACTAGGTACCTATACCACTGCCTCAGTGAGAAGACGGGATTATATATTGGTGTAAGAAGGAACACCTTACACTCTATACTAATTCTAAACCCTACTACTAATTAATTTTACTTCCCCTTTTCGTGAAAGTAATTAAACTAACCTAACTTACCCTATAAAGAGAACTATTTCTAAGCTTATATTACTCACACCTTAGTATGAATGTATATAACCATACAAAAATAACTCTGGTTTACGCATCTGCAAGTTTAAGCCTGATATGAGGCCGGGTATTTAAGTTATTTGTTATCAGGAATCAAAGATTTAAATTGAGTTACTTCAATGTAAACACCATCCAGAGTCCAGTTCCGAGCAGTACTTTCAGAACGGGCTTGCGATCTGAACACCATAATTTTTGACTTTTCTATGTTAATTTTAAGGTCCCAAGTATCACAATACTCTTTAATTTTTTTTATTTGAAACTGCAGTGCAAGTGGTTTTTGTTTTTGATGCTAACAAAATACGTTTTTATTATCTACTGACATTGACCATCGATGACATATTGCAACTTTGCGTAATTCAACGCGAAGAGATTTTTATTGCATTTTAAATCGACCTCTAAATCACAACACAAATTTCTTTGGCCTAAAAAACAACTTTCAACACTGATTTTCTTTCAACCTACAATCTCTTTGACCTTCAAATTTTACCGTTAAAACGTTTACGTTGTTAAAACGTCGAAAATGTTCTGGTGGTTGTCAGAGCAACAACATGAATTTGATAATGATAGCGAGTCGCCAATGGCTGGCTTACACAGGTTTAACGTGTAAGTCTTAGGGTATAGACATAGAGGGTGGGCACAGTAGCAAAAAAAAAAATCACAAAAATCAAAAAAACAAAAAAAAACATAAAATAAAAAAAAAATAAAAATTACAAATACAAAAAAAAATTAAAAAATACAAAAAAACCAAAAAAAAAATTACAAAATACAAAAAACCAAAAAAAAACCCCAAAAGCTGCTACTGTTTTTTTTTTTGCTGTACTAGTTTTTTTTTTAGTTAGCATGTTAGTAGATATAAGAAAAAGTAAATAAAATGAAATAAAAATGAAAAAATAAGCATGTCCGCCTGTTAATCCAGAGGTTCTAGTTTGAATTCCAACTGAGGCAAAAATGTTTTTTCCACGGGTATCGCCTTTCGCGAGAAATTGGCAAGTCCTCCGTTAGTATTCATTGCCTTGAAAAGAGCTTTCTCGATTAGCCGTTCGGAACCGGCAGAAAATTGTAGGTCACTTCCATTCCGTCACAAGGCATGGTTGTGAGACATGCGCTAGGCCCAGGGGCTCCTCGCTCTGTTTCGCCACCCTATTTATTTATTTATTTTTAAGGTGCATGGGATACTGTAGCTTTAACATCTTCAATCTTCATAAAAACGAGATCTAAAAGTCTATTTTGAGAATTAGCAACAGAACTTAATTGGAACAGGTTGAGCGAATATATGCAATCAATAACTGCTATTTCACAATCTTTATTGATATTAGATGGTATAAGTATTTTGTCAGTTTCCGACCAAGTCCAAATGACATCACCAATATTAAAATTTCCTTTTATAAATAAAGTATCTGTAGGTAAACATATGTTATGGGTCTGTTTTGGGCCACATAGGCAAAAATTGGTAGAAAAAATGGCGGAGGCATGCTTGCTTTGCTCGGCTAAGCTCGAAGGATTGTGGGGTGGGGTTCGCCATTTATTACCAACCATGTCTCCATAAACAAAAAAAAAAAAAATCATGCCATGTAAAAAAATTAAAAAAAAGAAAATTGGAAAAGGATAGGGTATAGGAATGAATGGTAAGGATAAGGAGAAGGAGAAGGATCGGTAAGTACAAAACTAGGTACCTATACCACTGCCTCAGTGAGAAGACGGGATTATATATTGGTGTAAGAAGGAACACCTTACACTCTATACTAATTCTAAACCCTACTACTAATTAATTTTACTTCCCCTTTTCGTGAAAGTAATTAAACTAACCTAACTTACCCTATAAAGAGAACTATTTCTAAGCTTATATTACTCACACCTTAGTATGAATGTATATAACCATACAAAAATAACTCTGGTTTACGCATCTGCAAGTTTAAGCCTGATATGAGGCCGGGTATTTAAGTTATTTGTTATCAGGAATCAAAGATTTAAATTGAGTTACTTCAATGTAAACACCATCCAGAGTCCAGTTCCGAGCAGTACTTTCAGAACGGGCTTGCGATCTGAACACCATAATTTTTGACTTTTCTATGTTAATTTTAAGGTCCCAAGTATCACAATACTCTTTAATTTTTTTTATTTGAAACTGCAGTGCAAGTGGTTTTTGTTTTTGATGCTAACAAAATACGTTTTTATTATCTACTGACATTGACCATCGATGACATATTGCAACTTTGCGTAATTCAACGCGAAGAGATTTTTATTGCATTTTAAATCGACCTCTAAATCACAACACAAATTTCTTTGGCCTAAAAAACAACTTTCAACACTGATTTTCTTTCAACCTACAATCTCTTTGACCTTCAAATTTTACCGTTAAAACGTTTACGTTGTTAAAACGTCGAAAATGTTCTGGTGGTTGTCAGAGCAACAACATGAATTTGATAATGATAGCGAGTCGCCAATGGCTGGCTTACACAGGTTTAACGTGTAAGTCTTAGGGTATAGACATAGAGGGTGGGCACAGTAGCAAACAAAAAAATCACAAAAATCAAAAAAAACAAAAAAAAACATAAAATAAAAAAAAAAAAAATTACAAAATACAAAAAAAAATTACAAAATACAAAAAACCAAAAAAAAAAAACCCCCAAAAGCTGCTACTGTTTTTTTTTTGCTGTACTAGTTTTTTTTTTAGTTAGCATGTTAGTAGATATAAGAAAAAGTAAACAAAATGAAATAAAAATGAAAAAATAAGCATGTCCGCCTGTTAATCCAGAGGTTCTAGTTCGAATTCCAACTGAGGCAAAATTGTTTTTTCCACGGGTATCGCCTTTCGCGAGAAATTGGCAAGTCCTCCGTTAGTATTCATTGCCTTGAAAAGAGCTTTCTCGATTAGCCGTTCGGAACCGGCAGAAAATTGTAGGTCACTTCCATTCCGTCACAAGGCATGGTTGTGAGACATGCGCTAGGCCCAGGGGCTCCTCGCTCTGTTTCGCCACCCTATTTATTTATTTATTTTTAAGGTGCATGGGATACTGTAGCTTTAACATCTTCAATCTTCATAAAAACGAGATCTAAAAGTCTATTTTGAGAATTAGCAACAGAACTTAATTGGAACAGGTTGAGCGAATATATGCAATCAATAACTGCTATTTCACAATCTTTATTGATATTAGATGGTATAAGTATTTTGTCAGTTTCCGACCAAGTCCAAATGACATCACCAATATTAAAATTTCCTTTTATAAATAAAGTATCTGTAGGTAAACATATGTTATGGGTCTGTTTTGGGCCACAGAGGCAAAAATTGGTAGAAAAAATGGCGGAGGCATGCTTGCTTTGCTCGGCTAAGCTCGAAGGATTGTGGGGTGGGGTTCGCCATTTATTACCAACCATGTCTCCATAAACAAAAAAAAAAAAAAATCATGCCATGTAAAAAAATTAAAAAAAAGAGAATTGGAAAAGGATAGGGTATAGGAATGAATGGTAAGGATAAGGAGAAGGAGAAGGATCGGTAAGTACAAAACTAGGTACCTATACCACTGCCTCAGTGAGAAGACGGGATTATATATTGGTGTAAGAAGGAACACCTTACACTCTATACTAATTCTAAACCCTACTACTAATTAATTTTACTTCCCCTTTTCGTGAAAGTAATTAAACTAACCTAACTTACCCTATAAAGAGAACTATTTCTAAGCTTATATTACTCACACCTTAGTATGAATGTATATAACCATACAAAAATAACTCTGGTTTACGCATCTGCAAGTTTAAGCCTGATATGAGGCCGGGTATTTAAGTTATTTGTTATCAGGAATCAAAGATTTAAATTGAGTTACTTCAATGTAAACACCATCCAGAGTCCAGTTCCGAGCAGTACTTTCAGAACGGGCTTGCGATCTGAACACCATAATTTTTGACTTTTCTATGTTAATTTTAAGGTCCCAAGTATCACAATACTCTTTAATTTTTTTTATTTGAAACTGCAGTGCAAGTGGTTTTTGTTTTTGATGCTAACAAAATACGTTTTTATTATCTACTGACATTGACCATCGATGACATATTGCAACTTTGCGTAATTCAACGCGAAGAGATTTTTATTGCATTTTAAATCGACCTCTAAATCACAACACAAATTTCTTTGGCCTAAAAAACAACTTTCAACACGGATTTTCTTTCAACCTACAATCTCTTTGACCTTCAAATTTTACCGTTAAAACGTTTACGTTGTTAAAACGTCGAAAATGTTCTGGTGGTTGTCAGAGCAACAACATGAATTTGATAATGATAGCGAGTCGCCAATGGCTGGCTTACACAGGTTTAACGTGTAAGTCTTAGGGTATAGACATAGAGGGTGGGCACAGTAGCAAACAAAAAAATCACAAAAATCAAAAAAACATAAAATAAAAAAAAATAAAAATTACAAAATACAAAAAAAAATTAAAAAATACAAAAAAACCAAAAAAAAATTACAAAATACAAAAAAACCAAAAAAAAATTACAAAATACAAAAAACCAAAAAAAAAACCCCAAAAGCTGCTACTGTTTTTTTTTGCTGCACTAGTTTTTTTTTAGTTAGCATGTTAGTAGATATAAGAAAAAGTAAATAAAATGAAATAAAAATGAAAAAATAAGCATGACCACCTGTTAATCCAGAGGTTCGAGTTCGAATTCCAACTGAGGCAAAAATGTTTTTTCCACGGGTATCGCCTTTCGCGAGAAATTGGCAAGTCCTCCGTTAGTATTCATTGCCTTGAAAAGCGCTTTCTCGATTAGCCGTTCGGAACCGGCAGAAAATTGTAGGTCACTTCCATTCCCTCACAAGGCATGGTTGTGAGACATGCGCTAGGCCCAGGGGCTCCTCGCTCTGTTTCGCCACCCTATTTATTTATTTATTTTTAAGGTGCATGGGATACTGTAGCTTTAACATCTTCAATCTTCATAAAAACGAGATCTAAAAGTCTATTTTGAGAATTAGCAACAGAACTTAATTGGAACAGGTTGAGCGAATATATGCAATCAATAACTGCTATTTCACAATCTTTATTGATATTAGATAATATAAGTATTTTGTCAGTTTCCGACCAAGTCCAAATGACATCACCAATATTAAAATTTCCTTTTATAAATAAAGTATCTGTAGGTAAACATATGTTATGGGTCTGTTTTGGGCCACAGAGGCAAAAATTGGTAGAAAAAATGGCGGAGGCATGCTTGCTTTGCTCGGCTAAGCTCGAAGGATTGTGGGGTGGGGTTCGCCATTTATTACCAACCATGTCTCCATAAACAAAAAAAAAAAAATCATGCCATGTAAAAAAATTAAAAAAAAGAAAATTGGAAAAGGATAGGGTATAGGAATGAATGGTAAGGATAAGGAGAAGGAGAAGGATCGGTAAGTACAAAACTAGGTACCTATACCACTGCCTCAGTGAGAAGACGGGATTATATATTGGTGTAAGAAGGAACACCTTACACTCTATACTAATTCTAAACCCTACTACTAATTAATTTTACTTCCCCTTTTCGTGAAAGTAATTAAACTAACCTAACTTACCCTATAAAGAGAACTATTTCTAAGCTTATATTACTCACACCTTAGTATGAATGTATATAACCATACAAAAATAACTCTGGTTTACGCATCTGCAAGTTTAAGCCTGATATGAGGCCGGGTATTTAAGTTATTTGTTATCAGGAATCAAAGATTTAAATTGAGTTACTTCAATGTAAACACCATCCAGAGTCCAGTTCCGAGCAGTACTTTCAGAACGGGCTTGCGATCTGAACACCATAATTTTTGACTTTTCTATGTTAATTTTAAGGTCCCAAGTATCACAATACTCTTTCATTTTTTTTATTTGAAACTGCAGTGCAAGTGGTTTTTGTTTTTGATGCTAACAAAATACGTTTTTATTATCTACTGACATTGACCATCGATGACATATTGCAACTTTGCGTAATTCAACGCGAAGAGATTTTTATTGCATTTTAAATCGACCTCTAAATCACAACACAAATTTCTTTGGCCTAAAAAACAACTTTCAACACTGATTTTCTTTCAACCTACAATCTCTTTGACCTTCAAATTTTACCGTTAAAACGTTTACGTTGTTAAAACGTCGAAAATGTTCTGGTGGTTGTCAGAGCAACAACATGAATTTGATAATGATAGCGAGTCGCCAATGGCTGGCTTACACAGGTTTAACGTGTAAGTCTTAGGGTATAGACATAGAGGGTGGGCACAGTAGCAAAAAAAAAAATCACAAAAATCAAAAAAACAAAAAAAAAACATAAAATAAAAAAAAAATAAAAATTACAAAATACAAAAAAAAATTAAAAAATACAAAAAAACCAAAAAAAAAATTACAAAATACAAAAAACCAAAAAAAAACCCCAAAAGCTGCTACTGTTTTTTTTTTTGCTGTACTAGTTTTTTTTTTAGTTAGCATGTTAGTAGATATAAGAAAAAGTAAATAAAATGAAATAAAAATGAAAAAATAAGCATGTCCGCCTGTTAATCCAGAGGTTCTAGTTCGAATTCCAACTGAGGCAAAAATGTTTTTTCCACGGGTATCGCCTTTCGCGAGAAATTGGCAAGTCCTCCGTTAGTATTCATTGCCTTGAAAAGAGCTTTCTCGATTAGCCGTTCGGAACCGGCAGAAAATTGTAGGTCACTTCCATTCCGTCACAAGGCATGGTTGTGAGACATGCGCTAGGCCCAGGGGCTCCTCGCTCTGTTTCGCCACCCTATTTATTTATTTATTTTTAAGGTGCATGGGATACTGTAGCTTTAACATCTTCAATCTTCATAAAAACGAGATCTAAAAGTCTATTTTGAGAATTAGCAACAGAACTTAATTGGAACAGGTTGAGCGAATATATGCAATCAATAACTGCTATTTCACAATCTTTATTGATATTAGATGGTATAAGTATTTTGTCAGTTTCCGACCAAGTCCAAATGACATCACCAATATTAAAATTTCCTTTTATAAATAAAGTATCTGTAGGTAAACATATGTTATGGGTCTGTTTTGGGCCACAGAGGCAAAAATTGGTAGAAAAAATGGCGGAGGCATGCTTGCTTTGCTCGGCTAAGCTCGAAGGATTGTGGGGTGGGGTTCGCCATTTATTACCAACCATGTCTCCATAAACAAAAAAAAAAAAAATCATGCCATGTAAAAAAATTAAAAAAAAGAAAATTGGAAAAGGATAGGGTATAGGAATGAATGGTAAGGATAAGGAGAAGGAGAAGGATCGGTAAGTACAAAACTAGGTACCTATACCACTGCCTCAGTGAGAAGACGGGATTATATATTGGTGTAAGAAGGAACACCTTACACTCTATACTAATTCTAAACCCTACTACTAATTAATTTTACTTCCCCTTTTCGTGAAAGTAATTAAACTAACCTAACTTACCCTATAAAGAGAACTATTTCTAAGCTTATATTACTCACACCTTAGTATGAATGTATATAACCATACAAAAATAACTCTGGTTTACGCATCTGCAAGTTTAAGCCTGATATGAGGCCGGGTATTTAAGTTATTTGTTATCAGGAATCAAAGATTTAAATTGAGTTACTTCAATGTAAACACCATCCAGAGTCCAGTTCCGAGCAGTACTTTCAGAACGGGCTTGCGATCTGAACACCATAATTTTTGACTTTTCTATGTTAATTTTAAGGTCCCAAGTATCACAATACTCTTTAATTTTTTTTATTTGAAACTGCAGTGCAAGTGGTTTTTGTTTTTGATGCTAACAAAATACGTTTTTATTATCTACTGACATTGACCATCGATGACATATTGCAACTTTGCGTAATTCAACGCGAAGAGATTTTTATTGCATTTTAAATCGACCTCTAAATCACAACACAAATTTCTTTGGCCTAAAAAACAACTTTCAACACTGATTTTCTTTCAACCTACAATCTCTTTGACCTTCAAATTTTACCGTTAAAACGTTTACGTTGTTAAAACGTCGAAAATGTTCTGGTGGTTGTCAGAGCAACAACATGAATTTGATAATGATAGCGAGTCGCCAATGGCTGGCTTACACAGGTTTAACGTGTAAGTCTTAGGGTATAGACATAGAGGGTGGGCACAGTAGCAAACAAAAAAATCACAAAAATCAAAAAAACAAAAAAAAACATAAAATAAAAAAAAAATATTACAAAATACAAAAAAAAATTAAAAAATACAAAAAAACCAAAAAAAATTACAAAATACAAAAAACCAAAAAAAAACCCCAAAAGCTGCTACTGTTTTTTTTGCTGTACTAGTTTTTTTTTTAGTTAGCATGTTTGTAGATATAAGAAAAAGTAAATAAAATGAAATAAAAATGAAAAAATAAGCATGTCCGCCTGTTAATCCAGAGGTTCGAGTTCGAATTCCAACTGAGGCAAAAATGTTTTTTCCACGGGTATCGCCTTTCGCGAGAAATTGGCAAGTCCTCCGTTAGTATTCATTGCCTTGAAAAGCGCTTTCTCGATTAGCCGTTCGGAACCGGCAGAAAATTGTAGATCACTTCCATTCCCTCACAAGGCATGGTTGTGAGAAATGCGCTAGGTCCAGGGGCTCCTCGCTCTGTTTCGCCACCCTATTTATTTATTTATTTTTAAGGTGCATGGGATACTGTAGCTTTAACATCTTCAATCTTGATAAAAACGAGATCTAAAAGTCTATTTTGAGAATTAGCAATAGAACTTAATTGGAACAGGTTGAGCGAATATATGCAATCAATAACTGCTATTTCACAATCTTTATTGATATTAGATGGTATAAGTATTTTGTCAGTTTCCGACCAAGTCCAAATGACATCACCAATATTAAAATTTCCTTTTATAAATAAAGTATCTGTAGGTAAACATATTGTTGCGCATATGTGAACACTGCCGCGTTTTGGCGCATCTATGAACACAGCCGCGAACGATTTGACAGATCTTTGCTGTCAACCTAATGTCGATTTCCTTTGCAAAAACAAAAGCACTCTAAAAAAGTGCTTTTTTTTCGTGCTCACTGGAACAGAAAAGACAAAATTCTTTTTTTTATCATTGTATGTGTGCTATTTTTGACAGCCAACTCTTCCCGTTTGTTTTGTTCTGCAATTTATATAGAAAGAATGTTTTCGAAACTTTATTAATAAATGCACTAGGAAGAAACCTCCTCATCCGAATAATTGTACACAACACTTTGAACAAAATTATTCACAGAATGCCTTTCGTTTTGTGTAAGAAATTTCAGAATTTCAAACACTTCTTCGTTGGAGACAGAACTAGATGACGACTCATAAATATTTTGATAATTTCAGCTAAAATTGAGCGATCCATTTTCACAAAATAGTTTATTGTTTATTTTTATTATCTCTCTTTCACAGTCCTTTAACCAAAAATGCAAAATAATCAAACTGCAAACTGGTAAACGTCAAATGTTTTGTGTTGGTGTACGTGAAAGTGCGTGTAAATCTTGCCTCTGAATCGAGATTCGTAAAAGTGCTTTTTCGGGGCAAAAAAAAAGTGATCTAGTGCCTCAATGTAACATATTTCGAGCAAAAAAGCACTTTTAAAAGTGCTTTTGTGTACCACTGGAAATCGACATAACATCTATTTTCTTCTCTCTCTCGACATTCAATTTGTACTTCTCGTTGTAGAAAGCCGCATGGGATTTTTCCCACAATAAAGAATTGTCATTTTTAAAGCAAGTTACACTAATCTTTTCTGATTTTTCTAATCCAAATTTAGCTCGTCATCTATTCGTTGGGTTTTCTCGAAATACGTAAAAACGTAACATTGGTGTCAGAAGTGGGATACCCAATTCGATATGGCGGAACATTTGGCAGAAAATTTCGAACAATTGCTGACTAAAGTGAGTCTTCTGTGCGCAAGTGTCGAGAAGCAGAGTGCTGCTATTGCACACATATCGCAAGAACAACAGCGACAATCTGATGAAATAAGAACATTGAGTGGAACTACTTTTGCAAATAGAGTCTTCGAGTGTTCTACGCCCAATCGTGATCCCCAACCAAATGTAACTGTCGTCGCCGCCGCAGAACCTACGGCTGATAAAGGCGCAGCAAGTGCAATGGATCCACAACTACCGTGTGTAGATCACTTGTCTTCCAACATTGGTGCTCAGCTGCCCCATTTACAAATGTGTCCCCGTTTACCACCATTTGACAGTAGTACGACCACATGGCGCGACTACCAAATACAGTTCAACATCATCGCTGAAGCCAACAATTGGACTTCTCAACAGAAGGCGCGTACGCTAGCAACGTTACTTCGTGGGGAAAGTGTGTCAGTACTTACTAGTTTAGATCCTGTTGAACGTGCAGACTTTGATAAGTTGACTTCAGCTTTGCAGCTTAGATTTATGTCTCAAGAAAAACATGTCTCACATGCCACTTTTCGTTCTAGGAGACAACGTTTCAACGAAGATATAGGTGCTTTTGCTAGTGATATACGGCGGTTGACGCGGATCGTATTTGGAGACTGCCCAGCACATGCCCAAGAGCGTATCGCCATGATGCAATTCATAGATGGCATTTATGATCGTTCCCTACAAGAAATTGTTAGACTCGCTGACCAAAAGACATTTGCTGAAGTTGTGGGTAAAGCTGTTACTGTGGAATCTGCTCGCCATGCTACTCAGATGGTTCATCAGGCTCGTGCTGTCGAATTACACGAGGAGGCGAGAACATCAACGTGGCGTGGTCACGGCCGGTCGAGCCAGAACAAACGCAGTGAAATGAAAACAGTTGATGAGTCGGGAAACGATCACATGTCAGTGTCGAGGGGTTAACACTGACATCAGCAACTCAACCCCAAATTTATAATGTAATACCTGAAAAGTTTCATCGCGGATATACTGTTTCTATGGCTATTGGTAATGTGACCTGTAAGGCTTTAGTAGATACTGGATCGTCTGTTTCATTGGTAAGTCGATCCTTGGTCCCTTCCAGTAATTGTCTCCGTCCTGGAAATGTAAGACTTCAGACTTTATGCGGTAACACGTTCCAAGCTTCACATTTCTGGCCAACGACTATTAGATTTGGTCGGTTCCATCGACGTGTTAAATTACTGGTGGTTGATGAAATCTCACTTCCCACTGGTTGTGACGGGATATTGGGTGTAGATGTTCTGCAAACTAATAAGTGCATTTTGAATTTTTCTTCTCTTCAATTGCAAATTGGAGGAGAACGCATTCCACTGTCATTTGAGGGCGCTGACGAAGACATTGTGTCAATTCCGGAAAACACCAAAGTGAGCGGGTCTGTTCGAGCTATCTATCTCCGAACATCTCAGAACTACGTCATTCCACCACGAACTGAGAAGATGATTTCGACAGCTGCTTCCGCAAGTAATATTTCGGAGGGATTGGTGTCCCCAATCAGTCATGAACTACCGAAAGGATTGTTGGTGGCCAAATCAGTCAGTAAAATACGCGATGGGTTGGTGTTTGTACGAGTTGCTAATGTGGCTGATCACTCTGTGGTAGTAAATGGCGATACATCAGTCGCGCTCTTTGAAGAAATTGAATGTGTGAACGAACCCTTACTTGACAGCCATGCTTTGCCGGAATGTTTGGCAGATCTGCTTGTCAGGTCGGAAGAGCAGATCGCAGCAGAACATCATCAATCTGTCAAAGAGCTGCTTTTAGAATTTCGGGACATCTTCTCCACTACACCCGAGGATTTAGGTAGAACTAACGCCGTTCAGCATCGCATAGACGTCGGGTCGGCCAAACCAATAAAACAGCCACCTCGTCGCCTGCCATTATCAAAACATGAAGAATCACGAAGAATCGTTGACGACATGCTCCGTCAAGGCATAATCGAGCCCAGTTCTAGTCCCTGGGCTTCACCAATTGTGATGGTAAGGAAAAAGGATGGATCAACAAGGTTCTGTGTTGATTATCGTCGCTTGAACCATGTCACCGTGAAAGATTCCTTCCCTCTGCCCAGGATAGACGACACGTTAGACTCTGTCGCCGGATCGGTGTGGTTCAGTACACTAGATTGTCAATCTGGCTACTGGCAAGTGGAGGTACATCCTAAGGACCGGGAAAAGACTGCTTTTGTGACAAGGGATGGCCTCTGGCAGTTTACGGTAATGAGCTTTGGACTCACGAATGCCCCAGCCACATTTGAACGTCTGATGTCAAATGTTCTGCGAGGGTTGCCTATGGAAACGTGCTTAGTTTATTTGGACGACATCCTCGTCCCCGGTAAGACTTTCCCACAAATGTTAACTAATTTGCGCTCAGTTTTCAGCCGCCTAAGAACTTCAGGTTTAAAACTAAACCCAGGTAAATGCAACCTGTTTCGGAAGGAAGTACGTTTTCTTGGCCATGTTCTAAGCAGCGAGGGTATTTCTCCGGACCCTATGAAAATTGAAAGTGTTCGCACTTGGCCAACACCAAAGAATCTTTCGGAATTACGCAGCTTCGTGGGACTCTGCACGTACTACCGTCAATTCGTACCACAATTTGCAGCCGTGGCGCGCCCATTACACCAGCTGACTGAAAAGAACATGGCTTTCAAGTGGAATGACCAGTGTGCAAAAGCTTTTGCTGAGCTGAAAGATCGCCTTACATCATTTCCAGTTTTGGGCCACGTTCATCCGGATGGAGAATTTGTACTTGACACCGACGCCAGCGACAACGGGTTGGGTGCTGTACTGTCTCAACAGCAAGATGGAAACGAGAGGGTCATCGCTTACTTTAGTAGAGCGCTCAGTAAATGTGAGCATAACTACTGTACCACTCGTAAAGAACTTTTGGCATTGATCAAAGCCGTCGAACATTTTCATGTCTACCTTTGCGGTCGGGAATTCCTAGTGCGAACTGATCATGCGGCATTAAATTGGTTGCTGTCTTTTAAAAACCTCGAGGGTCAACTTGCGCGTTGGATGGAGCGCCTCCAACAGTACCACTTTAAAGTTCAACATCGAGCAGGTAAGACTCATTTGAATGCCGATGCACTGTCCCGCCGTCCGTGTGCTGACGCTAAACAATCGTGTAATCACTGTGAAAGCAAAGAGAAACGTCGCTGTTTAGATGAAAAACAGGCAATGGTTAATGTCATCCAATTAGTACACAGTGATTTTAATGTTGAGAAGCTTCAAAGTGCACAAAAGTCTGATGAAACACTTTCAAAAGTATTGGCATGGGTAACGACAGGAGCTCGACCTGATTGGAAGGAGATCTCGAGTGAGAACAATGTTCTTAAAGCGTATTGGTCACAGTTTGCCAGTCTTAGCCTACAAAACAATCTGTTAACTAAGAAGTGGGTACCAACCAATCAACAGCAGCCAGAGCGGCTATTACCCATCATACCTAGAGCGATGATTAGTGAAACGATAAAGTTGTACCACGATACACTTTCTGGCGGACACTTCGGTTCCAACAAGACGTTTGGAAAATTGCGATCCCGATTTTATTGGATTGGGGCCAGAAAGGACGTAGAACGCTATTGCATCGAGTGTGACGTCTGTGCATCAAAGCGAGGTCCACAAAGAAAAACTAAGGGAAAGTTGCAGGTTTATTTAGCAGGCGAACCATTTCAACGTGTTGCCGTTGACGTTCTAGGACCATTGCCAGTCACTAAACAAGGCAACAAATACGTGCTCGTATTAATGGACTATTTTTCTAAGTGGGTGGAAGTTTTCCCGCTCGTAGATCAAACCGCCGATACCGTCGCAAAAACGTTGGTCTTCGAGGTGTTTTGCCGCTATGGAGTACCACAAGAACTTCATTCCGATCAAGGACGCAATTTCGAATCAGAGGTGTTTCAGAATGTAATGCAGATCATGGGAATTCGAAAAACTCGTACCACACCGCTTCACCCTCAATCGGATGGACTTGTAGAGCGAATGAATCGCACTATTCTCCATTACCTTGCAAAATTTGTTGACGATAAGCAAGACAACTGGGATGAGCTACTTCCGCTCTTTGCAATGGCTTACCGATCTGCACATCAAGAGTCAATAAAAGAAACCCCATTTGCTATGCTGTTTGGACGTGATATGCATCTCCCTCAAGATCTTGTTTTCGGGACACCACCACATGTCGATCCGTGTCCAAGTCGCGGATTTGCCCAACAGCTGCAGGACCAACTAAGAGAAATTCATGAGCGAGCAAGAGAGCAGATGCGGCAGTCAGCTAAGAGAATGAAAAGCAGGTACGATCTTACATCAAGTTTTTCTTCATTCCAGGTCGGAGGTTTTGTTTGGCTTCATAACCCACGAAGGAAAGTAAGAGTCTGTCCTAAGCTACAATCTGACTGGGATGGACCATATCGGATTATGGAGATCCTAACGGACGTAACCATCAAAATTCAGAAGTCACCACGATCAAAATTTAAGATTGTGCATATCGATCGACTAACTACTTACAGTGGGAACAACACCAATGCCTGGCCAACCGAGAAATAGCTTTCAAACGAACGAGCTACAGTTCAAGAAGGGGGGAGTGTTGCGCATATGTGAACACTGCTGCGTTTTGGCGCATCTATGAACACAGCCGCGAACGATTTGACAGATCTTTGCTGTCAACCTAACATCTATTTTCTTCTCTCTCTCGACATTCAATTTGTACTTCTCGTTGTAGAAAGCCGCATGGGATTTTTCCCACAATAAAGAATTGTCATTTTTAAAGCAAGTTACACTAATCTTTTCTGATTTTTCTAATCCAAATTTAGCTCGTCATCTATTCGTTGGGTTTTCTCGAAATACGTAAAAACGTAACAATATATTATGGGTCTGTTTTGGGCCACAGAGGCAAAAATTGGTAGAAAAAATGGCGGAGGCATGCTTGCTTTGCTCGGCTAAGCTCGAAGGATTGTGGGGTGGGGCTTGCCATTTATTACCAACCATGTCTCCATAAACAAAAAAAAAATCATGCCATGTAAAAAAATTAAAAAAAAGAACATTGGAAAAGGATAGGGTATAGGAATGAATGGTAAGGATAAGGAGAAGGAGAAGGATCGGTAAGTACAAAACTAGGTACCTATACCACTGCCTCAGTGAGAAGACGGGATTATATATTGGTGTAAGAAGGAACACCTTACACTCTATACTAATTCTAAACCCTACTACTAATTAATTTTACTTCCCCTTTTCGTGAAAGTAATTAAACTAACCTAACTTACCCTATAAAGAGAACTATTTCTAAGCTTATATTACTCACACCTTAGTATGAATGTATATAACCATACAAAAATAACTCTGGTTTACTTTCTCTTAAATACCCCATTAAAAAATCCCATGGTCTCACCCAGACAGCGGCTCGTCGAGTCATCAGGGTTTTGCCCGATGTTATTGACAATGACCTGGCCGCCCCTTCCTTTGTACTTGACGTACAACCTACGTCATCATTTTGGCCACTCTGATGAACGATGACCCCTTTCTCGTCATTGATCACAATACTATCTCTGGAACTCACATCCGTATCTGTATATCTACCTCCTCAGTTGTCGGCTTAGCCAACCAACCCCCATCTAAATGCTCCATTTAGCCTTCCATTTCAATTATAAACAATTAAATTCAATTTCACTTATATATTCTCTCATGAGTAACTCTATTACAATTCAGACAAGTTACGTTAGATATTTTGAATGGTGCGGATTCATTAATTACAACAAAGAAAAAAATGTAAATTTCAGTTTTAAAATTCAAATAAAAAAAATTTTACTTCAACTCATATATATGTGCATATATGTACTTCTTCATATGCATCCACACTCTTTAGAATATTTACTCAAATCCAATAAAAAAAATAAAAAAAACTCACTTGGTTCTTTTCCCGCGGAGTCCTGCCGGCATGCAGCACAATGAAGGAACACACCAGACACCCGCTTTGGGGGTGTTGTATTTTAATTATTTCCTTTGTTACTCGAGTAAGGATACGTATATATTCACATATATCTATAATGTCTAGTGTTTCAAGAGGGAAACACCTTTCTCACTAAATTCAATCTAGATATCTTTTTTCTGTTTTTTTCCTTTTCTTTAAAAATTAAAAAAAAAACTAGCACCACAATTCACAAAAAAAACTCTGAGTTCACTGAGTGTTAGTGATACACTGGCATTCACTGTGTCCCTTGGAGCACCCTGTCGACATATCCAGCTATTGCTTACTGCTATCTTCATGTGTTCCTTTTCCTCGCTTTTGGTTCTTGCTGCACGCTATCTTTAAAACCTTCAGAGGCTTGAACCACCCAGACTATGCTTTTTGTGTCTTAATCTAGACCGAATTATATATGTACGTATATCTATATACATATATATTAGGGTGGGTCAAAAAAATCAATTTTTTTTTTTTGATCCGACACGCGAAAACTTGTTTTTAGGTACCTCTAGAAAGTACTAACAAAATTTGAGCTTTTAATATTAACGGGAAGATGATGCTCATCGTAGTTTTCCATTTTCAGTTTAGTATCATATAAAAATGGTCATATCTTTTTAAAAATAGATTGTTTAACCAGTCGCAAAATTAGTATTTAAAGGAAATTAAACGGTCTACAAAAATGGTCTCTAATACTTTTTACATTAATCTAACCATTTAAAAGATATTCAAGGTCAAAAATTTAAGTATTTTAAAGAAAATAACTTTTTTGTTTTGAATTTTGTAACTCACTAAAAAATAGTTATTATCAAATGAGCATCAATTATTTCAATCGAAAAGTGAACGTTCTACAAAAAAGGTATTTTGTTGTTAATCGATTACTCTAACCATTTAAAAGATATTCGCAGTAGAACTGCAATTTCTTCGAATTCTAATAATTTCTTAATAAATATTTCCAATTTATCTACTTAATTTATGAATTTTGATAATATTTATGTGAACTTTAGTTTATTCCAAAAAAATTACAGTTTGCAAGTTATGTCGTATCTTTTGTTTGAGAATATATTTCATTGGACTCAATTTTTTAATGATATTTTCTGCAGTAGATTATAAATTACCTTAAAATTTATAAATTAAACAGATAAACTTGAAATATTGATTGAAAAACTATTAAAATTAGTGGGAGTTGCAATTCTGCTGCGAATATCTTTAAAAAATTTTTAATAGATGTATTGGAAATATTTATTAAGAAATTATTAGAATTCGTAGAAATTAAAATTCTACTGCGAATATCTTTTAAATGGTTAGAGTAATCGATTAACAACAAAATACCTTTTTTGTAGAACGTTCAATTTTCTATTGATATAATTGATGCTCATTTGATACTAACTATTTTTTATTGAGTTACAAAATTCAAAACAAAAAAAGTTATTTTCTTTAAAATACTTCAATTTTTGACCTTGAATATCTTTTAAATGGTTAGATTAATGAAAAAAGTATTAGAGACCATTTTTTTAGACCGTTAAATTTGTGAAATATTTATTAACAAATTATTAGAATTCGAAGAAATTGCAGTTCTACTGCGAATATCTTTTAAATGGTTAGAGTAATCGATTAACAACAAAATACCTTTTTTGTAGAACGTTCAATTTTCTATTGAAATAATTGATGCTCATTTGATACTAACTATTTTTTAGTGAGTTACAAAATTCAAAACAAAAAAATTATTTTCTTTAAAATACTTCATTTTTGTAGACCGTTAAATTTTCTATAAATACTAATTTTGCGACTGGTTAAACAATCTATTTTTAAAAAGATATGACCATTCTTATATGATACTAAACTGAAAATGGAAAACTACGATGAGCATCATCTTCCCGTTAATATTAAAAGCTCAAATTTTGTTAGTACCTACTTTCTAAGGTCGGATCAAAAAAACAAATTGTTTGATTTTTTTGACCCACCCTAATATATATATATGTATATATGTCTTGTCGTGTAGATATATATTTTATATGTCTATGGACGTGTGTCTTTATGGCTCAACCTAGGTTGACAAAAAATTTCCATCTACTTTCTTTTTTTTTTTTTTTTGTAATACTTCTACATACCTCTGATTTTATCGTCATCTGTTTAGTATGTCCTACTCTTGGTAGGTATATTTATACCCTCTGTCAACTGAGCACTTTCTTGTGCACCGACAATTTTTTGTCACTCACTTTCCTATGATGGTAAAATTTCTATAATTTTTGTTTCTTTTTTCTATTTATTTCATCATTCTCACTCACCTATTTGTAAGGTCTTTTCTTTTTTTTAAATAAAAAATTCGAATTTCAATTTTCACAAAAAAAAAATTCTCAACTTCAATTCTTTGACTTTCTATCTTGCTACACAACACTTCTGTATGCTTTTTCACCTTGAACTTGAAAATTTTACGGTTTGCCTACCTCTTTTCTTTTACTAGGCCATTGGCCTTTGGCCTACATTGCAACTTTCCCCTTTTTGCGGATCTCGGAAAGCTTTTATATTTTCTTTTTTTTTCGTTTCAGTCTTTATTCTACTACTCCGATTATATGTGTGTAACTAGTCTTCAATATGTTTGTGTTTGTGTCTATGCTAACCTGTTAAACCTAATACCCTTACATATATATTCTAAACTTTCTGCACTGGCTTTACATTGCATTGAGGAAGCACACAAGCCAGATTTTGATAACGTTACAATACTGGACACACAGAGAAACTATAATAAGAGAATGTTGCTGGAAATGTTGCACATTCTCAACATTAAGAACACAGTCAATAGAAGATCTGACTGTGAAAATCTTATCGATTCCTTTTGATGAAATGAAATTAAGGACATCATTTGAAGTAGTATCAATACAGGTGCGGGGGAACAGTTTTTAAAGTAATATCGGTTTAAGTACTCGGTCCAATATTTTTACTTGATGATGCCTTGTCATTAAGGTAATCGTAATCACAACCTCATTATTTCTAGCCGGCATTGTTATACCGGGAGATATTTCTCTTGAGTTAGATCTTAAGTACGTTTTAAAGCTTTTTTTGGACTTGAATTTCTGTTGATAGTAGTCGGAGCAGAAACTTCAAGTTCGTTTAAACTCAAGGAACGATTGCGCAAACAGGGTTCATGCATTTTAATATTTTGACTTTGCAAATCAAGGCGGAAATCGGTGTTGGTAACGTTATGTTCCTTGTTGGTGTTTAAATGCTGTTGAAATACAGGATCAACTGATAAAAATCTTTCAGTCATAGTTTTTTTAGTTGAAGGATCAAAATCTAGAACCTTTCTGAAATCGGCTAAAAGTGCTGACAAATTATTGAATGCCTTTTGAATTTTAATCATCTTGCAATGTAGAGTATCGGGCGATATAGCTCTATTTGTATTTCTTACAAAATTTCGGGATGGGAGTGAAGTGGTTTTTCCACTTACAAAAATAATACAATTTTTAATTTTAATCCGCTTTCTTATTATTCAACAAATTCTTTAGGCAGTTAGGTTCATTATTCACCTTACAATATATGTATATCACTTGATTCTCTAATGCAATTTGCCACTTTACAATTTTTTTGATAGTTTTCCATCAAAAACATTTATGCTTTGAACAATTCTTTTTATTTTTTTCCTTAACTTGGCATTCAAAATTAATTAAAATTAAATCCTTATTCAGAATTATCTTAAAATTATATGCATCTAACACATCAGCTAAATCGAAATTGGTAAAGTTTCAGTATTGACTATTTTATTCAAATATTTCATATTTAAAATTACAGTATTCAAAATTTAATTTTTACTCCGATTAACGGCATTTATTATTTCACGTAAGTCCTTTATTATCAGTCGTAATATTAAATCGTCCTCTTTCTCTATTATGTTATCTTCTGCTGTTAGTTACTGGACAATAGCTCAGTAAAATACAAACAAACGCAATTCATTTTGATTATTTAATTTTATTATTCGCACATGAATAAGTTAGTGGACTGTATTAGGCTCTAAAATATAATGCACTGCTCAAGAAAAACGACTCATCGCTCTAGTGAATAAAGTATGAGTGTAGTACAGCTACTCAACTGCTGCCTCCTTTTATATTCTTCCTGATGATCGTGTCGTTACTGTCCTTGATTGACAGCTCACACAGTTTTCGTTTGCTGTGTAACCCTTTGGCACCAGATACACATGACATGCTCCTGCGTAGTTGCTGCCTTGATTGGCAGCCCAGACGGTTGCTTTTTGCCGGTCGCAACCACCGTTGTATATTTTGGTTGCTATTTGCCGGTCGCAAGTCGCAACCAACGTTATGTATTTTGGTAATGCACAGAGTTATTTTCCATCGACGCTGCTCACGACGATGAAGATCGAGGGTTGGGTTTTCGTTGTAACCGTCGCAAATCCACCTGGGTACTAGACGTTTTATGACCGAAAAGATTCCCAATGCTCGCTGTGTGCTCTGGATATTTATTGCTGTTGGCGACGATCAAGAAAAATTATTTTCTTATTTTCGGCAACATCTGGTTGTTGTGACTATGTATGCGTATGCATGTATCTTGCTCGTAAAATGCCTGCTTGTCATAGACATTCCCCCCCCCCCCCCCCCCAATTGGGGCCTTGCCTCAATTGGTATTTGCTCGATTAGTGTAATGCTCAATTTGTGTCATGCTCATTGTTCTTAGGAAAGACGCACAAATTCTGCACTGGTCGCGCTAAAGTAGTATACTCTGTGCGTACTTCTGCACTCCGTACGAGTCCGTCTGCACCAAGGTGTATGTCTGTTATGCGACCCAAAGGCCAAACGGTAGGTGGCATGTTCTCATGCTTGATGAGTACCAAGTCTCCAACCTTGATATTCTCTCTGCTCTGGTACCATTTGAATCGCTGCTGCAGTGTGTTGAGATATTCGCGCTGCCATCTCGTCCAAAAGTGCTGCTGCATCTGGTTGATTGTAATCCACAAATTTAGACAGTTTTGAGGAATCTCAGTAAGGTCTGCTCTCAGTGGTTGTACAATCTGCTCCCCTATCAGGAAATGTCCAGGCGTTAAGGCGGTTAAGTCGTCCGAGTCATTCGATAATGCACTGAGTGGTCTCGAGTTGAGACATGCTTCGATTAGCACTAAAGTTGTGGCTAATGTCTCAAACGTGAATATCTGCTGCCCATTATTCTGCGCAGATGATGTTTCACGGATTTGACTCCGCTCTCCCAAATGCCGCCAGTGTGTGGCGCTCCTGGTATGATGAATTTCCACTCCGTGCCCATATTGTTGACCTGCTCGATCGGAAGCCGGTCTGTCCATTCGTTTGCCGTTCTGCGTAATTCGCGGTCTGCACCGACGAATGTCGTGGCGTTGTCGCTCCATAGCACTGAGCATGCACCGCGGCGTCCGGTGAACCTTTGGAACGCAGCTAGAAAGGCTTCGGTTGTTTGGTTGCTCACCAGCTCCAAGTGAATTGCTCTGGTTACTAGGCATACGAATACGGCTATGCATCCTTTCTCAATTATCTTGGATCTGCCCGCTCTTGCTCTAATTTCCAGCGGACCGGCGTAATCGACGCCACTATGTCGAAATGCTCTGGCTGGTTGCACACGGTCCTGAGGAAGACTGCCCATCATTTATTCAACTGCAGTGCCCTTCTGCCTGAAACATATGATGCATCGCCCGATGATATGTTTTAATGCTCGACGCAGAGTTGTTATCCAGAACTTCTGCCCGATGAACTGCATGCACAATTGCACTCCACCATGATGTGTCGTGAGGTGGGCTTCTCTCATGATGAGATACGTCACCCTGCTCTTGGGCAGCAATATCATTGGATGCATGGTTTCGTATGGGATCAATGCTGACTGAAGCCTGCCTCTAACCCTGATGACGCCCTCGGAATCCAAGAATGGGCTCAGAGTCTTGATATTGCTCGTTTGATCAACTGGCTCATTTTTGCTGATCTTCCGTAGCTCATCGCGCTATGCTTCTTGCTGAGCGCTCTTCACCCAGTAAGTTAAGACTCGCTCTCGTTCCACGACTGATAGCACGGGAACGTGTGACATCGTCCAATGTGGTCTTAGCTCTTTGTGTTGTTTGAGGTTACGGATAAATCTTAGCACAAATGCCGTTATTCTCAATATGCTCTGGAATGTTGACAGACGATCGATGAGCGCAATTCCATCGATGTCTATCTAGGCTCTGGGAAGTGGTTATAGTTAGGCTAACTATGGTTATGGCCTTCGCTTCCTTTTCTGCTCGTTCTTTTTGTTTCGCACTCAGTTGTATTGGCACCGTTGGCCAATGTTGCTCTGCTTTGGAAAGCCATGGAGGCCCCTGCCACCATAACTTGGCGTCTTTCAGCTGCTCTGCTGCGATACCCCTAGATCCCAGATCCGCTGGGTTGTCTGCTGACGTAACATGCCTCCACGGATGGCCACTGGAAAGTTGTTGAATCGATTTCACTCGATTGCTGACGAATGGTTTTAGCTCATGTGGAAGTTTAGCAATCCAGTGGAGTGCTACCATCGAATCGCTCCAGTAGATTCTTGTCACATTTTGAAAGGATCCTGCTTGGATTACTTGTGACATCAGTTTGCACAGGAGGTCGGCTGCACATAGCTCAAGTCGGGGAATCGTAATTGTTTTAAGTGGTGCAACTCTGGTTTTGGAAGCTACCAGGGTGCACTTAGTTCCCACTTCTGCTGATGATGATCGGAGGTAAACGACCGCAGCGTATGCTCGTTCAGAAGCGTCTGCGAACCCATGTAGCTCCAGGGATCCTGCTTCTTCACTGCCTAGCCATCTTGAAACCCGAACAGACGTCAGATGCTCTAGTTGCTCTTTGAATTTTCTCCATGTCGGCTCATATTCGACGGGTATTGAGTTGTCCCAATGGGCTCCGGACCGGACCGCCACAAGTCCTGTATGATGATCTTAGCACGCATAATCACTGGCGCAAGGTAGCCATTCGGATCATACATTGGATCATAGCTCTTACCGCGTTGAAACCGCTTGATGCCATGCCGTAGGGGACGACAGTCAACCAGTATTCATGCAGGTCCTCATTCGGATTCTCGCGCCAGAATATCCTCTGGAGGTCCCACTGTTTCACGTCAACCCGTACCTGCCGAAACATCTTGCGAACATTGGCGTTGACTGCCACTTTGTAGCTTCGGAATCGCGTCAGGATCACGGACAAGTCATCCTGTAACTTAGGCCCAGGAAATTGTACATCGTTCAATGATATGCCGTTATCGCTCTTGCACGATGCGTCGAAGACGACGTGGAATTTTTTTGAGACGCAATGATGCGGTATGTGGTAGATGTCACCATCTGATTTAGGCTCTGGCGTGGCTATCATGTGGCCGAGTTGCTCATACTCGCGCATGAAGTCCACGTATTTCCCTTTAAGCTCTGAATTTGCGCTCAGTCTCTTCTCCAACTGGTGGAATCGTCTTGCTGCGACTGCTCTAGTACTGCCTAGTCCATGTGCTCGTGAATTGATGGGAATGTGTGCTCTGGAAGTTCTGCTCTACCTATTCATCTTCTGCGGACATGGGTACTGACGATTGTAGCTCCTCTACTTCCCAAAATCTCCTCAGTAGTTTGTTGAGTTGATCATCCGGTACTTCGGCGGTCAGCATGGCTATTGCTGCCGTCCCTGTTGGCTCGGTATCTGGTTGCGGCTGCCCAAATACAATCCAACCAAAGCTCGTGTTTTGAGCTATGAGACCCGATGTGTGTTTTTCGATCTCGCTCTTGATGATTTTTGCCAATACTCCTGCTCCGAGTAATGCCTCAATGTTCGCTCGCTTGTTGAATTCCTGATCCGCCAGCTCCAGTTCGCTTGTTGCAGCCACCTGCTCTTCGGTTAGGTTCCTTGTAGGAAGGTATGCCGTGATCTTCGGGATGACGTACATGCCACACTTTAGCACAAAAGTTGGGTCTGTTCACGAGCGCAATGTGGTGAACACGGTTCCGGTGAATCGTACCCTTGTGGCTGCTCCCAATCCATGCGCTTGGATATCACATGTGGCCTTCCTTAGCCCCATTATTTTTACGCACTGCTCTGTGATGACGTTCACCTGGCTTCCCGAATCTAGAAGCACCCTTGCCTCCATGGGCTGACTTGTATTGCTAATGATTTGAATGCGCGCTATGGCTAGTAGCGCATGATTTGCATTCTCACTGCTTAGCTCCAGCTCTCCATGTTCGGTCATCGCTCTATTGCTGCTCTCGTTGCCCTTGCTCGTGTCGCGGTGTTGCGACTGGATCCCGTGCTCCTTGGGTTGCTCTAAATGTAACTTTGGGATTAATTGCTAGGCGCCCTGCCGATCCTTTGGTGCCTTCGAAGTGGTTGGCAGGCTCTGCTCTGGGTACGCCATTACTGGAAAACTGCTTACCGGATTGCGCTGCTCTGGGCACAAAATGCTGTTGTGGCCTTGATTGCATCTGCGGCAAGCTCCAGCAGGACATGACTGCACTGAATGCCCGCTCTTTAGGCAGTTAGGGCACAGCTTCCAGCTGCGAACCTTGTCGTTTCTGCCCTGCACAGAGAGCGAAAGGAAATCAGCACAGCGATATAGAGGATGGGGTGACTTGCAAAGTGGGCATTCCACTGCCGTGGTCGTCTTTGGTGCCACGATCTTCAGTGCCCCTCTCTGCGCCTTTATATTTGATTTTTCCTTCCCTCCTGCACACCGCTCAAGATCAAAAAATGCAGAATCCTACGCACTGGCCCTGCGCTCAAGGAATTCAAAGAACGCCTTCAAAGAGGCTATCTGCCGCACATCGACTCTGGCAACTTGCCAAGCGTAATTGGTCTTATGGTTCAACCTATTTCGCAACATGTTTACGATGATCGGATCCCAGGAGGAGGTTGCTATCCCCAACGCTCGTAGTGAACTTAAATGCACATTCGCTTCGTTCACCAGCTCTCTCAGACCTCGCGCCTTGGTCGAGTCCTTACCCAGCTTTGGGATTGCTTGAAGTGCGTTGAGGTGGGCGTCCACTAGATTTTGCTCATTGTCATAAACTTCATTAAGCTTTGCCCAGGCTTCCTCATAGTTGGCGTCTGTTACCTGCCACCTGCTAATGAGCCTAGCCGGTGGTCCGTCCAACAGCGTTTTTAGCTCCCGAAGTTTCGCCACATTGGGCATGGTCGCGCAGTTATGCACTTCTCCCACGAACTGGTCGCGGAACTCCCTCCACTTCGTGTAGTCGCCTTTAAACACGATGGGTTTGGCCCTCTACTCCTGTCGCACCTGGATTACACTCGGTGTCTCCCGCTCCTTAGGTGCTCCAGCTCATCGATCCGCTCTTGTAGTGTCCTGACGTGTCCTCAACCGGTGCCAGATATTCGTCCTGCGTTGCCAGCGCTTCAGGCGTTGTCGCAGCACTAATAATACGCAAATGCTCTTCCATCAGCCTATCATATGCACTATGAGCGGCTGTTAGTTTTGCGCGCAGTAATGCTAATGGCGCATTGACGAACTCATCCGCACTTAACTAGCACCGAAATCCTCGTGAGTTGCTAGCTGCTCAAGGCCTTCCTTGTGGAGGCGCACTGTACTTTGCCGTCTTATAGTTTTTGGCTTAGTAGTTGCACTGTACCAAATATTTTGTAATATTGGCTTGAATAGCCGCACTGCTCTGAACTGCACTTTACTGCTCTAGATAGCCGCTCTGCACAAAAATGTTTTAAATATTGGCTTGAATAGCCGCACTGCTCTGAACTGCACTTTACTGGTTTAGATACCTGTTCTGTACAAAATGTTTTAAATCTTGGCTTGAATAGCCGCCTGCACAAAATGTTTTTTTTTTATTGGCTTGAATAGCCCTTCGCACAAAATGATTTTTATAAAGTTGGCTTCAATAGCCGCACTGCACAAGATGTTTTTCTTATTGGCTTGAATAGCCGCACGCACAACATGATGTTTTTAATCGCCGCTCTGCACAAAATGCTCGTAATAGTATTGGCTTGAATAACCGCACTGCACTGCACTAGTCCAAATTTGGCTCGATTGGACCAATGGACAATAGCTCAGTAAAAAACAAACAAACGCAATTCATTTTGATTATTTAATTTTATTATTCGCACATGAATAAGTTAGTGGACTGTATTAGGCTCTAAAATATAATGCACTGCTCAAGTAAAACGACTCATCGCTCTAGTGAATAAAGTATGACTGTAGTACAGCTGCTCAACTGCTGCCTCCTTTTATATTCTTCCTGATGATCGTGTCGTTACTGTCCTTGATTGACAGCTCACACAGTTTTCGTTTGCTGTGTAACCCTTTGGCACCAGATACACATGGCATGCCCCTGCTTAGTTGCTGCCTTGATTGGCAGCCCAGACGGTTGCTATTTGCCGGTCGCAACCACCGTTGTTATTTTGGTTGCTATTTGCCGGTCGCAACCACCGTTGTATATTTTGATTGCACAGAGTTATTTTCCATCGACGATGACGATCGAATGCTCCTGTGTAGTTGCTGCCTTGATTGGCAGCCCAGACGGTTGCTTTTTGCCGGTCGCAACCACCGTTGTATATTTTGGTTGCCCCGGTCGCAAGTCGCAACCAACGTTATGTATTTTGGAAATGCACAGAGTTATTTTCCATCGACGCTGCTCACGACGATGAAGATCGAGGGTTGGGTTTTCGTTGTAACCGTCTCATATGCACCTGGGTACTAGACGTTTTATGACCGAAAAGATGCTCAATGCTCGCTGTGTGCTCTGGATATTTATTGCTGTTGGCGACGATGAAGAAAAATTATTTTCTTATTTTCGGCAACGTCTGGTTGTTGTAACTATGTATGCGTATGCAAGTATCTTGCTCGTAAAATGCCTCCTTGTCGTAGACAGTTACATAGGCTTTTTAGCCATCATTCATATTCGGCTTGGGAAGCCGTCACAATATCCCACATTGAATATCAACACCTTTCGATTGTTACAACCTTTTGTGACTACCATTTGGATTAAATTTTGCTCCAGTATTGTTTCAAAAATTAAACTTGAAAAGTATTTTACTTATATACTTGTATATGGGCGCGATAAAATCAAGCGTGACACAAATTTACAAAACTTAATGGAACGAGCAAACAAACTTAACATAAAATTTAAGCAATTACAATTTCGACAAGAGCACGTCAAATATTTGGGTCATGTTTTTTCAATGTCAGGCGTGAGCTTGGATCGTGTTACGACTATAAAAGCTATGAAGGAACCAAGTAATATAAAAGAACTTCAGTGCTTTTAAGGCGTCATCAATTACTTAAAAAATTTCATTTCACAACTTTCTGAAATCACAACTTCTTTTCGAGAGTTATTAAAGAAACACACTTTCAGTGGACAACTATACATAGTGTCAACGATTGGGTCAAATCGAGAAAGAAATGCTGGCTATATTGTTTGCAAGCTTTTGCATGTTTTCTACCGGTTTCTCAGTGTCTCGTTGTCCAAGAGCACTGTTAAGCAAACCGACCAACAATGCTTTCACACGTACCTTTATTTTTAATGCTGACACGATGGGAAATGATGGCTTTATCATTTCCCAAATTTATAATTTATTCCGATTCCCACACCTTTCATATAACCTACAACTCCTATTACCAACCAACTTCCCCAGCAGCGTGAGGACAGACGAAGTGTGATCTTCCAAAGAAATTCAATGTTTTGCCTCACGCGCTGACATTCGATTTCATTTAAGTTGACTAGCCACCTTTTGGGTTTCGCCTTTTGCTATCTCTTTGGCTAGTCAACCACTCACTCAGTATTGTACTTCACCCTTAAGAAGATCATTTTTGTGTAAAATAAATATTTTTATCTAATTGAACATTTGTTGCGAGTTATTTAATTAAACATTTGTGGCGAGGTATTTAATTTAACATTTGGCGACCGTGACAGGACAACAGCTCAAAACGTTTAGCATCCTGTATTGAACAAAAAATTAAAAGTAAAAAAAGGGAAAACAATAACAACTTTTTAAATAAAAAGTGAAGTGAGTCGAAAAACAAAAAGCTACAAAGCTAGTGAAAAGTGAAATGATAAAACAAAAATAAAATCAGAAATAAAAATATGGCATCATTAACCGAACTCACGAATCGTCCACATTTAGTAGGAACGGAGATTTGTGATCTCGCTCGTAACTATAGAAAGGATGGCCCAGTTAGAAAAACTGTGGAGTATTTGAATTCACGCTGGATCAAACTGAATGAGCTCTGGGAATTCTTCGATAACGTGGACAGTGAGATAAGGGATAATTATCCACTAGATATAGACCACGAATATTTCACCAAAGGCTACTATGACGAGGTGAAGAAGGTGTATGAGGCAATGAAAGAAGACATCAGCAAGAGGTGTAGTGATGCGGATTCTAAAAAATCTGATGAGGCTGAAGAAAAGACCACAGCAGTCAATACTCAGCCCAAGCCACAAAAAGAGGATGCAGGACCAACAGCAGTCAATCCTCGGCTAAGACAACAAAAAGAGGATGTAGGACCAACAGCAGTCAAGCCCCCAGCAGGGCCTACAAAGGAACTCGCTACCGCATCACCAAAATTTAATCTTCCAGCAGGGCTGACAACAAAACTCAGCTCAGAAGCTAAAAAGGTAACAACGGAAAATAAATTCCACCTGCTTGGTAAAATCATCCAGGCATCATTAAATAAATGCCCCGTCAGCTTAAGAGAGACGTCACCGCAGGAGTTTCATCAGAGAACTAAAACTCTCATGACCAATTGGGAGGAGATGACCACTGCATACAAACGATTGGGGGACGATGCCGCCGTAGCTGACATCGAGCGCTATTCTAAGCTGCAAGATGAATTGGATTTGAGGAATAGCTGTCTACCAAACAACATTTTGCCGAACGAAACAGCAAGTCAACTGCAATCAAGCTGCCAAAAATAGAGATTCCAAAATTCGACGGAAGTTATCTTAACTGGCCGCAGTTCTTCGACTTGTTCCAGCAAATGGTGCACAACCAACCCATCGCACCGGCACAAAAGCTATAATTCCTAAAAACTAACGTCACTGGCGATGCTCATAGTTTGATTCAACATTTCCACGCCACGGATAGTAATTATGGGGAGGCATGGAAAACACTAATTGACAGGTTCAACAATAAAAGACTGTTCAATTGAATCGATTGTTTCATCATAACATCATTGTAGACAATGTCAAAAGTCTAAAGAGGCATCATGACACTACAAAGGAAGTGATACAAGCCATCAACAACCTCGTATTTGACACAAGTGGATGGGATCCAGTAGTCGTTCATCTATTGCTGGACAGAATGGACAAGGATACCCGAATTTTATTCGAAGAATCCCTAAAATCACCAAGAAGCCATCCAACTCTAATGCAGCTACTTGAATTTGTGCAATGCAGATTCCAAGCTCTGGAGGCGGTAAAACCAGATGAAAAGAAGAAAGTGGTAGCCACCGCTTTTGAAAGTTCTAGGGAAGTTTCTTGTCAATTTTGTAAATCAAATAGCCATAAGATCTTTAATTGTAAAAATTTCATTTCCCTTCATTTCGCAATCAGAAGGTGCGAAAACTTCAGATATGCACCAACTGTTTGCAAAGCCATCATTTGTCAACGTGTCAGCAGCAGCGCAGGTGTAAAATAGGCAACGGGAGACACAACACCCTACTACATTATCCGGCGAAAAGGGATAAGGAAAATGATCAGCATCTGGTAAGTGTGAAAGTTTTGTTGGTCGGGTGGGTGAACTTCCATTAGGGAAAAATAATAATGCCTCATTAGGAGTAGTGTGGTATATCTCGCCACCGCAATTGTGAATATTGCATGTCCCAACGGTATGCGCATTCCTTGCAGAGCTTTGTTAGACTCAGGATCGCAGGTAAACCTTATCACTACTTCCTTAGCACATGAATTAGGATACAAAAAACAAAGAAGGGAAATTCCAATCAGCGGAATCGGAGGCCAAGAAAGTCAGGCTAATTATATCTTAAACATTTTATTAGAGTCCAGAACATCATCGTTCAAAAGAACTATCGAGGCCAGTATAATTCCAAAAATGACTGATTATCAGGCAACTGCACCTCAGGACATGAAAACTTGGAAATTGCCATCCAACATCGTTCCAGCGGACCCCAATATAATCAATTCCCGGCACATAGACTTATTAATAGGAAGAAGAAATATTCTTTGAGCTTCTCATGCCAGGGGAGTTTCAGATTTCCAGCAGTCTTCCTTTATTGCGAAACACTAAATTAGGATGGATACTAGCTGTAAGCGCTACAGATCATAATCACACTTCTTACTGCCATTCTGTTTCAAAACCAAGTCTAAGCTCTCCAGATAAATTAGTTCGTTCATTTTGTGAAAGTGAAAATATTGAATGTAAATCAAAAATTTACAGTGAAGAAGAATTTAAATGTGAAAAGCACTTCAATGATAACGTGGAAATAACACGCAACGGTCAATATATAGTGCGACTACCCTTCAAAAGAACACCTCGTGAAGCATTGGGCAATTCAATAGAAATGGCAAGAAAGCGTTTTTATTCTTTAGAAAGAAAGCTTGAGAGGAATAGAGAATTGAAAGCAAGTTATGTAGGATTCATGGATGAATATGAACGTTTGGGTCATATGTCACTAATTTCAGAGAAAAACATACCAATGTCAAACTATTTTCTTCCACACCATTGCGTAGTTAAACCCGAGAGTTCTTAAACAAAGCTTCGGGTGGTTTTCGATGCTTCTGCAAAGACAGCATCTACGTATTCACTTAATGATACTCTCATGGTTGGACCGACAGTCCAATCAGATTTACTCTCGGTTATAGCCAATTTCAGGCTGTATAAATATGTATTCACTGGCGATATTAGCAAAATGTATCGACAGATACTGATTCATCCAAATGATAGAGCATATCAGCTTACTTTATGGAGGTCAGATCCTAGAGATACATTAAAAGCATATAAACTAAACACAGTTACGTATGAAATGGCGTCCGCCTTTTATTTAGCAACGAGAAGTTTGGTAAAATTAGCAAATGATTACCAACATATATAGATATACCCTAATGCATCAAAAATTATTACAAAAAATATATATGTAGATGACTCTGGGGAAGGCCAAGTTGCTTCTCGATGAAACTATAAATTTACTAAAACAAGGAAATTTTGATTTGACAAAATTTTGTTTAAAGGATCCAATCATTCTTGAAAATATTCCTTTAGAAAGTCGAGAAAAAATGTTGACTATTTATCAATCCGAGGTAATTAAGACACTTGGTTTAGTTTGGGATCCAAGTCAAGACACCTTCAAATTTCGCTACGACTATACAACACCCTGTAATCTACAGGTAACAAAAAGAAGCGTTCTTGCCGACTTGGCTAAATTTTTTGATCCCCTGGGGCTTATTGGTCCAGTCATTCTCCTAGGAAAAATATTTCTCCAAGAACTATGAAAAACCAATATTTCTTGGGATGAAACCTTGCCTCCAGAGCAGGCTTCCAAGTGGCTAAACTATTTGGAAAAGTTTTCCTACTTGCAGGAAATGCGCATACCCCGCTTTGCTTTAATAGATTCAGCAACTAAATTAGAATTGCATGCCTTCTCCGATAGCAGCGAAAGTGCTTTAGGTGCATGCATTTACCTTAAATCTACTGACAAAGAAGGAAAAATCTTTGTACAACTGCTATGTTCAAAATCTGGCGTCGTTCCTTTAAAAGCGACAAGTACTTCGCGATTAGAGCTTCAGGCGGCTGTTCTATTGGAGAGTTAGTGCAAAAAATTATTCCAATAATTAGTATGACAATTACGTCGATAAACTATTACACAGATTCCACAACAGTTTTACCATGGATAAAATCCCCCTCCTATACTTGGGAGACTTATATTGCAAATCGTGTAGTTAAAACTCAAACAAATTCAGATTTGAGCAATTGGAACTATGTTAGAGGTGAATTAAATCCTGCAGATCTTATATCGCGTTGAATAGGACTGCGCGTTATTAGATCAACCATTTGGTTTGATAGTCCTGAGTTTTTAAAACAAAATGACATGTCCAATTACCAAATGGAGTATTCAATACCAGAACAGATCTCTGGGCGTCGGAAACTCAAAACGGTGTTGACTATGTCAATCCCAGATGCTCTAGTCAATACTGGTCCATTAACAGTGGAAGATATCCAGAACGGAACCATTCTTTTGTGGAGGAGTGTTCAAATTAATTCTTTCCCCGAAGAGTATAAGGCTCTTCAGGCTGGTATGCCTCTTCAAAACAATTCACAAATATTGTCTTTGAGTCCATACTTTGATATTACAACAAAGTTGATACGTGTGGGAGGAAGACTTAAAGACGCTTAGATTCCTTCTCAAGCAAAATACCAAATATTACTCCCCAAAAATAAATAGTTACAACATTGCTCTTAGATCACTTACATAAAAAACATTTACATGCTTCCCATAGAACACTTGTATCCAAGAGTTTTGGATTTTGAGCGTAGGAAGAAAAACACGAAAGGTACTCTCTAAATGTATCCAATGTGTCCGTGCCAAACCCAGATCCATCGATCAATTAATGGGTAATTTACCTAAGGAAAGAATAATACCGTCTCGCCCATTCCACTACTCAGGAGTGGACTTTTGTGGACCCATTATGATGTTTGAGGAAAAACTTCAACCAAATCTTATCTGGCAGTATTTGTATGCTTTTCCACAAAAGCTGTTCATATTGAGGTGGTTAACAACCTTACCACAGAATCATTTATTAATTGCTTGAAACGCTTTGTTGGAAGACGTGGCTTATGCCATACCATATTCTGTGACAACGCCACAAATTTCGTTAGAGCAAGAAATCAATTAAAGTACGTTCAAGATTTTGTTGAGTCATCTGAAACTCAATCGTCAATCAATTCAAGCTGTCTGAAAATGGGAATCAACTGGAAACACATTCCACCACGGTCACCTCATTTTGGAGGCCTGTGGGAGGCAGCTGTTAAATCGGCAAAAGTATTATTATTAAAATATTTAGGAGAAGCTTCGTTAACTTTTGAAGAACTTTCAACCGTCGTAGTTCAAATTGAGTCTATCTTAAATTTACGCCCACTTACACCTAACTCGTCAGATCCCAATGACTTGCAGGCGTTGACTCCAGTTCATTTTCTAATTGGCGCTCCATTGACTTCGCTTCCAGAGCCTGACATTACTGATCACAAAATATCAAGATTAGACAAATTTCGTCAGATTCAGCATATTCAACAACATTTTTGGCAGAGATGGTCGGACGAATACCTCCACCTCCTGCAACAGAAATTAAAGTGGAAAGTGCAATCTCCAAATCTAGAAGCTGAGACAATGGTTGTTTTAAAGGATGCACACCAGCCTCCAATGAAATGGAAGCTTGGACGTGCAGTCGAAGTTGTCAAAGGAACCGATGGATTGGTGCGAGTAGCATATGTTAAAACGGGAACAGGAACATATCAACGAATAATTCAAAACTTATGCCCTTTGCCTATTGAGGACAAAGAGCAGCGAAAAGAGGTTATGCAAACCCCAGTAAGAAATCGTCGTAATGTTTCATGGTGGTATGTTCAACTGTCGTAGAGTATAGACGTGTATACTAAGCGATCCGACTTTAAATTGGAAAAAAACCTATATATTGTTATATTTAAGCATTGTTCTTTGCACCATTGCACAAACTAATGAATTATAAAGTGCGTGGTATAAGGAAGTCAAAAAACAATTGAAATGGAGTGTATTAAATGCAAAAACGATATAAGCGGTGAATCCGGTATAAAGTGTGCGGGAATTTGTGGAAAAGTTTACCATCTTAAAGTGGCATGTAGTGGGCTCGACCGCTACAGTAGTAATGTGTTAGACACAAATACAATGCTTAAATTCATATGTGATGATTGTGTACAATACATACATAATGTGGATTTAGCTGTACGCGAAATACATGAAAACGTTGAAAAAAATGGAATTTACTTAAAACAATATAAAAGTGAATTTGAAAAATCATTACAAAAAAATGAATTAGAAATTAAAAATTTATTAGAAGCAATTGAAGCAAGATACGCGGATAGAGTGAAAGAAATGAAAATTTCGCAAAAGGCGTGTGAAAAAAGTGTGAAGGAGTTTGAAAAGTTTGTTAAAGTTAGCGAGTGCTTCAAGGCACAAAGTGCAAAAATATGTGAAGATGCAAAAAAAATAGGAGATGATAATATAAACGCAATAAAAAGTGTTAAAGAAATAAAAGAAAATATTTTCAAAGAACTAAAAAATTTCAAGGAATCAGTTGTTGTGTCTGAAAACAAAACAACACCAACACAATCAAATCAAATATCATATGCAGATAAAGTGAAAGAAAAAAGTAATGTGATAATAATTAAACCAAAGGAGAATCAAAACAATGTAAAAACAAGAGAAATTATTAAAAGCACAATTGATCCGGCAAATTTAGCTTTAAAAATAACTAATGTTAAAGATATTCAAAATGGTGCAGTGCTTATTAGAGGAGATGAAAAATCATTAAAAAAAATTGAAAGTGAATTTAAACAAAAACAAAGTGTAGACTACAACGTTAAAATACCATTACTAAGAAAACCAAGAATTCTTATAGTTGGTATGAAAGAAAAAATGAGTGAAGAAGAGATAGTTATAGCATTAAAAAAGCAAAATGGTCTGGAAGAACATGACATTAAATGTGTAGTAGTATATCTGTCGCCAAAAGTTAAATGTTTCAACGCAGTGGTCGAAATGGACAGTGTTGCCTTTGCAAAAGTGTTAGATAGTACTAAAGTAAATATTGGTTGGGATCGATGCAAAGTATATCAGCACACTCATGTTGGAAGATGTTTTAATTGTTGTGGCTATAATCATACGTCTAAAAATTGTACTAGTGAAAAAATTTGTGTTAAATGTGCAGGTAACCATGACGTTAAAATGTGTACAAGTGATGAGGTTAAGTGCACTAATTGTTGTAATGCTAATAAAACATTGAAATTAAATTTAAATTTGAGCCATAAAGCGAATGACATAAATTGTCCAATATACAAAAGAAAAGTAAAAATTGCGGAAGAGAGGACTGACGTCTAGCAGTTAGACGATATAAGGTGTTTTTATTTCAATGTCCAGGGCTTATTCAACAATTTTGAGGAGGTGGAAAGTTTAATCGAAAATGAAAGTGTTGATATTTTAGTTGTGTCCGAAACCCATGTCACTGACGCCGAAGATTTGAAGTATGTACAACTACAAGGTTTTTTTCCTCCGTTTAGTTGTGAAAGTGAGTCGACATATACTGGTGGTGTAGCAATATATGTAAGAAATAACTTTAAATGTCGCGTGATAAAAAAATTCAGACTACATATGCAATATTGGGGTATAATGTTACAAGTGCAATATGAGAACTTTCCTGTGATATATATATGTGCAATATATAGATCTCCAAATCGTCTCTCGTCAAAAAGTGTTTTTTGTGACGAGCTTGAAAACTGGTTAGAATATCTGTCACATCGTGGAAGTTTCTTATTAATAGGCGACGTAAATATAGACTGGTTAGATATAACAAATACATACACGCGACGCATTTCAAATATACTGAATGATAACGGTCTACGTATGGTCATCAACGAGCCAACAAGAATCACCAGATTTTCAAAAACCCTAATTGACTATGTTATAACAAATTTTCCTGAAAAAATACATGCAAATGTTGATAAAAATTTAAAGATAAGCGACCATGAAACTATTCAAATATTAATTGCGAACCAACATAAGTCTATAAATAAAAAAACCGTTAAATATTGTGCATATAACCAAAATTATCTTTTGTCAAGACTGTACGAAATCCCATTGTTTGTAAATATGAATAGTGAGCTACCCTACAATCTAAATGTTTTATGTGATCAATTTGTGCTGAACTTTAAAAATGTTATCAATGGTATGATTAAAACGAAACAAGTTTCTTTTAATAACGCGGAGTGGTTCAACAGTGAACTCAGAAGGGCAAAGATAGTAAAAATTAATTTATATAGACAAGCAGTGCTCAGCAATAATGAAAATGATTGGTCTATGTACCAGCAGTGTAGAAATGAATACAAAAAAAATATCATCAAAACCAAATCACAATTTATAAAAAACAAAATTCACACCGCAAACTCACAAAAAGATATGTGGAAACAACTAAAACAATATGTTTTTAAGAAAAACAATGAAACTATAACTGAGGTGCAATTAGATGACGGTTCTGTGATAGATGATAGTGCAATTTTATGTGATAAATTTAACAACTTTTTTGTTGATTCCATAAAAAAAATAACCCGATCTGTGATATACTGTGAGTACATTAACATAATAGAAGAGTGCAATATAGATTTTAAGTTCAAATTAGTGAACATAGAAAATATAAGCTGTGCAATAGATATGATTAGCAAAAAGAGTGACTTTAATTTTATGAGTGTTAAGATGTTCAAAGATTCTCTGTGTTTTGTCGGTCCGGTATTAGAAAGAATTATAAATATATCCCTGAGTGCAGGTGTTTTCCCAGATTCATGGAAAGAATCTCTTATAATACCAATAAAAAAAATATCTAACGCAAAAAGTCTCAGTGAATACAGACCAGTAAATATGATGCCTTTATACGAAAAAATTATAGAAAAAACTGTTGCAATTCAATTACAAGAACATTTAGACGGGCAAGGTCTTTTGGACCGATATCAGTCGGGTTTCCGTGCAAATCACTCGTGCGAAACTTGTTTAAATTTGGTGATAAATAACTGGCGAAAAGAAATCGATTCTAAAAATGTAGTTGTAGCAGTGTTTCTTGACTTAAAACGAGCCTTTGAGACTGTTAACCACCAAATATTAATTAAAAAATTAAAGTGCTTTGGTATAAAGGCAAATGAGCTCAAGTGGTTTAAATCATTTATATCGGGGAGAACGCAACGAACGTCCGTAAACGGTTTTCTATCAACACCAGTTCCTGTAAACGTAGGAATTCCGCAAGGTACAATTCTCGGAGTGTGGTTATTCCTAATGTTTATCAACGACATGAGCAAGGTAGTATGTTCATCAAAACTTGTTCTGTTTGCTGATGACGGGTTGTTGTACATCACTGGAAAAAATATTGAAGATTGCATAGAGGAACTTAACCAAGACCTAGAAAGGGTGAACGCGTGGCTTAAAATGAACAGACTGGTGCTAAATGTAAATAAAACTAAATGTATGATCTTTAAATGTAATAATGTAAGTACGCCTGTAAATATTAATGTTAAAATAAACAATGAACCAATTGAAATTGTAAAACAAATGAAGTATCTTGGTATTATGTTAGATGAAAAGCTAAATTTCAATGATCACATTGACTACATATGTAAAAAAGTGTCTAAAAAAATAGGTGTATTAAGAAAAATAAGGAAAAATATATCTATGAGTACCGCTATTAATGTATGTAATGTCTTAATTAAACCTCATTTCGATTACTGCTCTAGTCTTATTTATGTATGTCCTCAAAGCCATAAAGATAGATTACAACTATTACAAAACAAAATTATGCGAATAATTATTAAATGTAGTGTTTATACACCAATAAGATCTATGTTAAATGTTTTGAAATGGCTAAATGTTAACCAAAGACTGTTTATGCGTACTATGATATTTGTGTTTAAAATTAAAAACAATCTGTTACCTGGGTACTTATGTGAAAACATACGAGAAAATACAGTATTACAACAAAATCTTAGAAACAATGATGACCTAAGAATTGAGAGATGTAGAACATCAAGGGGTCAAAGAACAGTTTTTTACATGGGGTTTCATGGGTTTAATAGCCTTCCTAGAGAAGTAAAATGTTGCACAGCGTTGCATGATTTTAAAAGAAAACTAATTGAGCACATACGTTCAAACCTATAAATATCTAAATGTGCAAAGTAAATTTTATAAGTACAAAAATCTTTTAAAGTAATAGAAATGTATACACTTATATACTATTTTGTATTATATTAATTATTTATAATAAGTTCAAATGTAAAACTTAAAACTAAATGGCTTTTCAGAAGCTAAATAAAGAAAATTCATTCATTCATTTTGTCTCTCTCTTTTCTATAGGTTTTTTACAAACAATGCTCGGACGAAATAGCCAGTTGAATTCCTCCCCTTAAGCAATTTAACCGCAATACACGCCTCGCAAGGAATGCAAATCAGTTTTACCTTCAGCCCAATTTCGGACGTACAGTGAAATATAGAGATTAGTTCTTTAGCCGTACTACTCGGAGGTGGAATGCTTTACCTGACTCTGTTTTTCCCTCTCATTGTAATACGCAGAAGTTTAAAAACAACGTGCATCGGCACCTCCTTTCTAATCCTTTCCTTCCTTCTTAACCGCTCGCACTGTGTTAATAACATTATAAGGGTATTCATAACCCCTTGATGTGCGCGTATATTATAAAAAAAAAAAAATTGTTTTTGGAACATTTATATCTTTTATAATTTGTCGTCAAACTGGCTAGAGCTAGGCGAAGTGAAAACTTACTTGAATAGAATGGATAAAATCTGTTTAAATGAATTAAGAGGTAATCCGTATTGTCTGCCACAATTTCCACACTTAAACATAGAGTGGCTGTAATTGAATCAAACAATGACCTCGTTCATAATTATCACACCTCCTATAGTAATCGGATAAGATTTGCTAGATCTCCCTTCGAATTTATAGGAAACGTAGCACATAGTTTATTTGGAGTATTGGATCAAGATGATGCTAAAGACATACAACACCAAATTTCGTTGGTTCACCAAGATGAACAACACTTAGTGCATCTCTTTAAAAAACAAAGTTCGATCGCGGATTTAACAGTTAATCTCCTTAAACGAAGCAATATGCAACTCAGTCAGCAATATCAAGGTTTGAAAGCTATCTTCAGAGAATCGTTCAATAACATAGAAAAACATCAAGAAATAATTGATGTTAGCCAGAGTTTCTCTTCCTTAACATCATATCTGATTTTATCAATCACAAACCTCGAGAGGGTGCAAGATACATTACTTGACGTTCTTCTTAATAATGACAAAATGAATCCCCATTTTATTTCGCCGTCACAATTCGGCAAACAACTCCAAATCATTCGCAATAATCTTCCGTCTCATCTTAACATTCCAACAGCATCTGTTTTAGATATTTTTAAACTGTCATCCATTAAGGGGCGAAGTCTTAATGAATCAATAGCATTTGAAATGATGATTCCTTTGGTTGATAATCAGGATTTTCAACTGTTCAATGTAGTTTCATTCCCTTTATTTCAAAATGATTCAAGCTTCATTATGAAACTATCATCCCCGTATTTAGCAGTCACTTCAACTAGCGATAGGTATTTTGAAATTAACAGAAAATCAGTTACTGTCTTGTCATTTTTTTTCAACTAGAAATTGTATTTGTAACCAACAACTACCAACAATGATCCATAGGGACAGTGGTAATAGTTGTGAGGTCTCACTACTGAACCATTCAAACAACTTTATTGAAATGTCTAGATCCAAAGAAATTTCAATAGAGACGCGGGCGGCGATTGTTGCAGAGTACAAAATCAGAGTTTCGGTTGGAAAACTTTCTGCTAAATACCATTGCAGTCAAACAACAGTTTAATGTCAAATCGAGAAAGATAAAACGTGTGGAAGTCTAAAAAACCGAGTCGGGAGAGGCAGGAAAAAGGTTACTACGAATAGGGAAGACATTCGAATTATTCGTTGTTTTGAATGTATCCCTTGCGAAAAGCGAAAAATGTGTTAAAAGAGTTAAACAAGGCTCGTGAGAACAATTTCAGCGAGGGAACATTACGTAGAAGGTTAAAGGAAAACAAAATTAAAGCCTACGTCAGCCAGAAAAAGCTTTACATTACACCAAGGAACAAGAGCGCAAACTGCAATTCGCAAGGGAGCATATTAGCAAGCCACCGGATTTTTGGAGGAGTGTACTTTGGACTGACGATACTGCTTGTTCTTTGGGTGGTACTTGTGGGCGAAAGTTTTTTAATTCCGATCCAAGAACAAAAGCCAAAAAACCCATAACGCACCCCACTAGACTTTCCAATGGAGGGAAAGTTATGATATGGGGGTGCATATTATACAGTAGTGTGGGACCACTTGTAAGGTGCTCCAATCATATGACAGTCACATTATTTAGAGATACTAAATGATGTTGCACTGGTGTCAGGTTCTACATTCATCGGGACCAATTTCATACTTCAGCAAGATAACGCATCCATACACACCGCCTGGAACATCAAAAAGTACCTATCGGAAGTAGGTCAAGACACTCTGAAATGTCCTCCCCAAAGTCCCGACTTCAATGTAATCGAAAATGTTTGGCATCTTGTGAAATCCAAAATTCCACAAAACATAGAAAGATCTGCAGATGAAACGTGGAAAGATTTTATTAGAGCTTGGAGCACCATTCCTGCAGAGCAAATTCAAAACTTAATAGATTCCGTTCCAAGACGCCTTGCAGAGATTATTGTTGCAAAAGGAGAAAACACAAGCTATTAGGTAAAACTGTGGCAATAAAACTAATGCAATTTTACTAGAAATTTTCTTTTTTTTCAGAAGCGTTACTGGAAGAAAAATTCCCTTGTGCAAATAATTTTGCCACCTTTCTTTCATGTCACAACAACTTTGCCATTTTCTGTTTTGCGATTTTAACCGCTACTTATGAAACTTTTTTCTTTTTTTCACCACATCAAGAAGATGTTGGAGTTAATAAATTAATAACCCAATTATCTAAAAACTACTTTATTTTAAAGTAATACCACTTTGTTGAGGAGATACAGTATGAAAAATACATTGTGCAAATAATTTTGCCATCGACTGTATATATATCAACTTTTGAAACTAAAACAAACATGTATGGGAAATTCAAAAAATAAAGTTAGACTTACTTCAATCAAAGCACCAATATTATCAGTTGCAACTTCCACGTCATTGATTTCGTCCGTATTTTTATATTCTGAAAATTTACTATCAATATCTTCTGAGTTGTAACCTACAAAAAAAACCAAAAAATCATGAGTTAGTTTCTTTTTTGCAAATAATTACCATTCATTACCCAGCAAATTCAAGAGTTCTTCTTTTGGATCTAATTCAAAATTTGCTTTTAGGAAATACCACAAATAACGGTCATCCTGATTGCTCATTTCATCCGCCTTGCTGCGACAAAACTCACTGAAGTTAGTATTTGTAAGAGAATCTTTTGCTACTTTAGCGCGATCTAGAAAATTATTGTCTGGCTCTTTTTGACAAATTTTAACCGATTTGGATTGATTGTTAAAAGTCAATAGTTTTCCACCAAACTTAAAAGGAAAATATAAAAATAAAGTCAATCAAATAAAGTTAGTTGAAACTTACACCAAACTTAGCTCCACTATGCTTCTTCATCCATTTAGGTGGCTTAGAAGGGTCCGAATATTTAACTTGGGTTGTTGGTGTAGGCATTGTTGACTGATCTAACTTATCCATATTGGGAAACGAGTCAGCAATTTTGTTGGAAGTTTGCACTTGCTGCTGGATTCCTCCAAATAGGGAATAAATTGAAACATTTCCATCAAGACTGGAACTAGCAATTAGAGCTGGATTTTTAGGGCACCATTGTACATCAGAATACCATTGATTTGTCAAAGCTACTTCGGATAGTATTTCTACTTCAGCATTTGATGTGTTTGGATTCCAACAATAAATTCTGTTATCTTTGCCACAGGAAACCATCATATTTGAGTCTTTAGAGCACCAAGACATTCCAAGAACCCCTCTCTGATGAATTTGCACGGTTTTTGCGGGAGCTGTAGCATAACGCAGGTCCCACATTTCAACAAAAGGTGCTTGGTCTTCTTCCGACGCTAGCCATATCTGCGTTGCAACATCTGGGTGCCATTGTACGGCTCGCCAACGTACACGTGACTGTGTGTCGGATAGTTTTATTATTTGTTCATTTTTCCGCAAGTCCCATATAACACAACGCGAGCTAAATACAGAAGCGAGAATATGCTGCACCTGTCTATTCCAAGCAACATTTTGAACATCTTCTATTGGTTGGGTTTTTGTTCCAGGAGTCATATGAGTAGACATGTTATTTAAATCCCAAACAAAGATTTCGGATTCAGAAGCAACTGATGCGAGCAAGTTTGTCTGAAATGGGTTGAAGTCGAGGCCAAGAACCGATCCAGTGTGCGTGTCCTGTTGAGCTACTAAACCTTCTTTTCCACCTATAACTTCTGCGGCGCTGTAAATCAGTAAATGTCCTCCCTCGCAACCCCCAACAAGAAGCCCACCTGAATTATTATCATTGTATCCAGTGGGAGACCAAATCAGTTTTTGAAATCTGTTTAACAAAAAGGATCGCTTAATTTTTATAGTAATGTTTATAAAGAAAATTTTTACCGGTATCGACTTGACAAACTGGCTTTAAGTGCCAGATCATAACCAGGTTCATTCAAGTTAGTTGAATAAATTTCAAGCACCGAGTTCCCACCCGAGTCAAGTTGTTGAGCAGCAGAACCAGCAGCTAAATAAATAGGATATATTGGCTCTGGGGACCAGGAGATATTTACTGTTTTCTGTAGCTCTTTAACTTTCATTTCGATTTTAAAGTTTTAATAAGGGCTAACTAATCAGCCAACAAAATTCTGCAGCAGGTTAAATATGCAAATATGCTTAGTAGGAGCACTTAAAAAAGGGTTCTCAACAATATATTATATTAAAATTAATTAAAAAAGTTTGATATCAATTAAGTTTACAGAGAAAAAGTTAAAAGTCAAGTCCGAAAACGTCAACACTTCCAACGTGGCTGATAATGTAGTTTCAGCACTGCATTATCTGTAATACCATTTTCTTTAAGTGCTTAACAAAATTGTGAGGTTGTCGCCACCGTCACCACGGTCGCCACGCTGTCGCTAGCCGCAGTAGGAGTTTAGGCCGTGTTGGAATTGCGTTACAGGCCGCCTCCACCTGCAAGAATTTTCGTTATGTCGACTCGACTTAACATCAAATGTTACGTGGAGGCGGGTCATTTGACAATATGTCGCAATCTCTGACATCTCTGTCTTCAATTTTGTTTTGACAGAGTCAGCTTGACACCAAATTTGACACATGCCTTTTTTTTGGTGCGTGTTGGTGGAAAAAGTCATTTTTTCTCATAATTTTTCGTCTTTCATCAGTGTCGGTTCGTATCGGTAGCTCATGTTCAAAAAAAAGCAACCACAAAAATGAAAAAAAAAAAAAAAACAAGCACCAAATTTTACTTTTCAGATATTTAGCGTATTTTCGTCACAAATAAGTATTTTTATTTTCAGCACAAAGGTTAGGTGTTATTTTCCTGATTTTTTTTTATATTTTTGAACTTTTCAAAACAATTGATCAGTTTTTCAGTTGAGATAATCCACGTGTTTTTTAATCTAATAAATGAAAAGATTAGTAAAATTTTCAACAATTAAAACACTTTCAGCCGTATTTATAATCGCATTTTAAACTCCGCGGAACTTTAAAACACGCTTAATCGTTGATTAAAACAAAAATCGTATTTATAATAATTTTTCGGCAGTGAATAAGGGCTGACTAGCTTAAACGCAGAAATGTGTGTTTTAAGCGTGTTTTAAGCGTGTTTTAGCGTATAAATGTCATTTGATTGTGAGTATTGAGTTGTCATTCAGTGGTTTATTTACATCTTTGAGAATTTTAAAAATAACTAAAATGGAAATGTACTCAAATAACATTTACTTTATAAATAATTTGGATGTAGTAAATGTGTTTTCAATTGACAGAAATATGCATTGTTTTCCTTTTTTGTAAATTCGTTTCTTACAATTTTTCCAGTTCGGAAACATTTTTGATTTTCGCTTTTTGGACAAAACAACAAAATTAAAGCCAAAGAATAATAGAATATATACATATATATAGAACAATCATGTCGATTATGGAATCCGCAATAATCTATTCCCGCGGATTTCATCCGATCCGCAAGGCATCCGCATCCGCAGTGAATTCAATTATTGAATCCGGCGGATGAACTGCAATGCCGATCCGCAACACCACTTTACCATTACCCTAAACCATTTGTCAGCTGGTTTGTTTTGACATTTTTCATTCTCCATCTGTAAAAAAACAAATTTATACAAATTAAAATTTATTCTTTTTCAGATGGATTCCATAGCCTTTTTTCTAAACAGAAATGAAACTGGAAGGAGATCCAGTGAGTGGTACAGGAGGATGAAGCTAAGGTATGAGACTCCACAACTTTTTGAGCTGCCTAATTCAAGGTACGTATAATTCGCTTGATAAAAAAAAGTTTTTGTTCCTAGTGCGGTTTGTCTTAGTTAGTTAAAAATTAATTACACGAAGACTTTGCAAGAGCTAAGGTTTTCTGTTGCTTTTTTTTTGTTGTTATTTTCTGTATTTAGATTTGTATTTCTGTGACGCAAACTGCTGGTCTATGCCAAGACTACCTTTTGGAGCTGTCTTCTTTCATGTTCCACATGGCTTTGGAACTTTCAACTACTAACTTTGGAGGCAAGTTTATGAACACCTGTGTGTACCAGCAGTGTTTTGTCAAAAACAAGTTCTTGCGGAAAAGGTTAAAAAAAAGAAGGTTCCCCTCCGTTTTGGAATCAACTGCACCAACATCGCAGAAGAAAACATCATGGATGTGGCTGAATTTCTGAAAAATACATCAAGGCTCGCCTTAAGGTTAGCGGCAAGTGAACAACTTGGACAACAACGTCACCTAGAGCGCAATAAGATGCTTTCGCGGTTTTGGGTGCTTAAAATGTGATCAAGCTTTGTTACTTATGCTGTCTTACGGCGCATCTTCATCTCAGCTGTGGGCAACTTACTCTTATATTTTTTATACATTGTCCAACATTGTGAACCGTATGTGAGTGCAAAAAGATGTTAAGATTTTTTATTGCAATACCTACATCAAGAACTTATCGCATTTAATAGAGTGCAGACTAATCGACTAGTATAAAATTTTACGGGGTCAATTTCGATGTTATTATGAAGCTGGATGAAGTCTATACATGGTAAATTGTTGCTTGATTATGAGAATTTTTTAAAGAACTTTTTTTTATCTTAGGTATCAGAAAAAAAAATTGGCACGTATGACAAGCAGGAATAGGAAAAGACAGTGGACCAAAAAATATTGAATGAATTCACCAGTCTTACGCTGAAAAATGTGAAACTTATAACAGAATTCATTGATATTGAATTAGTAAGAGGTAAGAAGAACCAAATGGTTTTTTATTAAATTCTCAGCTACATATGTGCTTATAAAGCTGAAATCGTCATTGCCATTTTGCAGGGTCTGCTTGGATATATCGATGGAGTACATTGAATTTGAAGCACCTCTCTGTGTAGTTAACAATCGGGAGATAACTGTCGACTGTGGAAAAGATCTTCTCAATGCTTTCTTTAAAATGCAAATTTAATATTGAATAAAACAAAAAAGTTTGTCGAAGAAAGCTCTAACTCCAATAGTCTCAAAGAAGAGGAGCAATACTTTTCAGATATGGATTCAAGTAACTCTGCAAACTTTGAAATAATGGAAACGCATAAAAACGATTTCGAAGCCGACTATGCCGCAAACGAGTTGGAAGAAGTGGTAAGTCGTAAGTTGAGGGAATCCAAAGCTGTTTTTTTTTAACCGCCTTTTTTCAATTTAGCAGAGTTCAAATAGTGTGTCTATCATCTTCAAACCAGAAAACGAAAAGAATGTGAAAAAAGAAGAACTTGGATATCAAAACTTGTGCGCATATGAAATGTTTTAAAAAAATTATTTTCAAATTGAAGATTTGGATAGAGTGGTGAGTTATATTTACAATGCTTCTCTGACTCCGTTCAAAACATTAACTTTAGGCAAAAAGGGAAACTAACACAACGCAATCAGAAGATGAGATGGAAACTACTGAGTGGTTTATAAAAGTTTCTGGAGCAGACGAATGCAACGAAGAAGGAATTCTTTCAGACGATTTCGCAAAGAACTGCTTTCACTGCGAAAAGCTTATTCTTATTATATGAAGAACTTGAAACTCATTTACTACTTCACGAAAGAACACAGTGAAATTCACAAAACCAACCAATTCACCTGCAACATATGTGGAAAGATTTGCTTGAAGTCCTCTACTCTAATAAAACACATCCAGTACATCCACTTGTCTGAGCGTAGAAAATATATAATACTATAAATGTGGGTCGGCTTCTACATCATCAGTTAGAGGCCTTTCATTTAAGGAACTACATTTGTCCCATAGGCAATAATGTGTTAAAAGATAAAGAAAATCAAAACTTCATCGATTTTGTTTAATAATTGATTGTAAATCTACACGTGACAGTAGTAATTGACATGAAATTACAGACCGCATTAGGCATTAAATGTTTTTATTTTTGTTTCTTCTTTTCTGTTGAAATCAAACAATTTTAAAAAGTTTATTTAACTTTTGATGTTTATTTCAGATTTATAAAGCATTTTCGTCTAAACAAGGCTGCATTTAAATATGTGTTAGGAGAATTAAGTAAGAAGCTTCCATCAGTTGTTAGATCAACTTCCCTTTCTCCAGAGCTGAAACTTACCGCCGTCCTAAGGTTCCTAGCTGAAGGTGGCTATCAGCATGGGGTTGGACAGGACTTCAATGTTGGAATGGCGCAGTCAACTGTATCTGTTGTTCTTGCAGAAGTTCTGGATATTTTAGAAAGAGAAATATGTCCAAAATGGATAAGCCTGTTAATGACAGAAGATGAGAAGACCGAAGCAAGGTTGTATTTTTATAGAAAATCTAAAATACCTGGCGTCACTGCGTGCATTGATGGAACCCATATAAAAATCTCAAAGCCAGCTGGAGAATCTGCACACCTTTATTTAAATAGAAAAGGATTTTACAGTTTGAATGCCATGATTGTAAAACATCATAAGAAAATTTGTGATTACATTTTAAATTTTTTTTTTTGAATATTAGATTTGTGATCACAAGCTGAGGATAAGGTACGTGGACTCCAAATATCCTGGTTCTAGTCACGACAGCCTTATATGGGGCAATAGTGAAGTATTTAATTATTTCAAGTCTTTATACGACAATGGAGACAGAAGCACAAGATTGCTTGGTATAAATACTATTTATTTAGTTCCAGCAAACTAATTACATATATATTTCCATTTTACTAGGAGATGCAGGATATCCACTTTCTCCTTGGCTGATAACTCCATTCAGGAACGCTGGTGTTGGAACTCCCAAAAGCAGATTCAACACAAGCCACAGCAGTGCTCGCAATATTGTTGAAAGGACTTTTGGTGTCTGGAAAAATTGGTGCCGATGCCTTCTCGGTGCTCGACAGCTTCACTATTCACCAAAAAAAGCTGTTAAAATAGTTAATGTTGCCGCTGCTCTGCATAACATCCGAATTCATTTCAAAGTCCACGATCAATATGTGCCAGACGAAAATTTAGAAGAAGAAGAAGAAGAAACAGATGATGATCATATAGATGGTCTTCCGGGAAACAACATATACTTACAAGAAGCTACCAATTTGCGGAACCAATTACTGTCAAATTTTTGAGTCAATAAAAAAGTGGTTTTATAACTTCTAATGTTTTATTTTTAAGAACAAATATTAAATAAATAAAAAACTTAGATTCTTATCAGACTTCAGAAAGAACTTAACATTATAAATAAAGGTACATAGTTACAAGCAAAACAAACAAACAAATTAACAATTTTTTAACAAAATCACAAATATTAGATTTACTCAGACTTGAAATCTGTGTTAACTGTAAGGATGTCGTCTCTTACACCCTCAATCACAGCATTATGGCGACTGACTTCTTGGAGAAGGGACTCCAAAATATCATTTTTTCTCTTCTCATGCTTTTCCAAATTTTCAAGCGACATGCTTATTTTTTCTATTTTTTCACTCAGTGCGAGGTTTTGTTGAGCTGATCCGGCCATGAACTCTACTGTTTTTTTATAAAGCTCCCTTTGAAGAGCGATTTGCTCCTGAAGGAGTTTTGTTTGGCATGGGAGCTTTTTGCCGTGTTTTTGTTGTGTTCCTGAGCAACTCGGAACTTCATTTTCTTTTTCCTCGTCCGAAAAAACAAGAAACTCTTCCAGCGGTTCCACTTCTGAGTATTCTCGCAGAGAGATTTCATCTGGGGGTGGTGAACTTTCCTCTCGGAGCAATGCTTCTATCTTCCTTTTTTTTGGAAGTCCGAAATCATTGGATCCAGACACACCCTCTATAGAGTCCTTCATACTTAGAAGCTCGATGACGTCTTCCTCCAGGGGGGTGAAAATATGCTGGTCGAACCCTCCACCACCTGTCGCATTGATGGACCGCTTATTTTGGGCCAGTTTTTTTTTAATTGCTGACTTATAGTCAGACCAAACCTTTACCAAATAAAAATAACAGTTGATCAATTTCAGTTAGCTAAACTGTTTTTAAAATTTACCTTCTTCCACTCGGAAATTTGCTTGGCTGGAGGGCCTAGCGAGTTCAAAGCTTCTTGTAAGCTCTGCCAAAATCCTTCCAACATTTCAGGGCACTTTTTGGTCAGGTTTCTGGCAATGTCAGGATGCTCCTTCATCCTCCTGACCATCTCATTAAACTGCGAGCGGTTTGTTGTTTTTGTTCTTGAAAATAAATTTCAAAATAAATCACAAATATTTTATATTTAACAATAAGTGCTTTTTCACTTGCAACCTATTTTTCTATATTTTTTTAAATAATCACTTACTTTTTTGCACTTTCCATTTCTTTTTCAAACAATAAACATTCACTTTTAAATATCCGCAACAATTTTGGTGCGGATGAGAAACGTCAAAAATTGTATGGACTGCGGATGAACAACGGATTCGGTAATACGACTTTTTTAACCTGTATTATCAACAATCTTTCACTTTCACACCATCGGATTCAATGCGGATTCGATAATAGCAAAAATGTCCAAACTCGTGCGGATCGCTTCCGCAGTCCATTTTTCGGATTCCATAATCGGGGTGAATGTATATTGCGTGACCAAAATTTCATCGTCCATAGGTTAGAAAATATAAACAAAAACAAATTTCTGTTGTCAGTTCAACCATTGAGAAAACAAAATAAGAGAGTTTCTTTATGATTTTGACATAAGGGATGATTAACTAGTATGGGCGAAAAAAATGATTATAAATAAGGATTTTTTATTCACTGATTAAAGTCTCATTAAGTTCTTAATCACTGAATAACTAACATGCGTTTTAAGCGTGTTTTAGCGAAATCTAATAAATACGGCTGTTTTTTTTTTTTTTTTTTTTTTTTTTTTTTTTTTTTTTTTTTTTTTTTTTTTTTTTTTTTTTTTTTTTTGTGTTTTAATTGTTGAAAATTTTACTAATCTTTTCATTTATTTTCAAAACAATTTAAATCTACATTGCTCTTGAAAAACTACGAGCAAAAAGTCAACAGCTTTTCACCGAACTTGATCTTGCTCAAAAGGAGGTGCAGAAAACGCTGTGCTAAACTGTTCTATAACAGCTCATTAAACACAAAAAAGATCAGAAAAAATTAGAAAAGAACAGGAAATTTTTCATTGAACACCAAAATCCTGATCTTTTCTGTCTGAAACTGTTCTAGAACAGCTTATTGAACATTCTTATATTAAACTGCGGCTCTCTAGCCATCAATTTGAAGCTAGCTGCGCTTATACAGCAAAAGTAGGGAAGTAATCGTGGTATTACATTACACTATGGTTAATTTCTAGGTGGGTTTCTTTCAAAGAGCATCCCTGATCCTGTTTCGGATTCAAGCTCCTTCATTTGCGTTGTTTTGTGTTATTGTTTCAGCAACTCCACTTCCACCAACAGAAGCTCCTATAATACCCTCTGGAACGGGTTCTCTATTTTCCAAGCAAATATTGTGCAAAGCAGCACAAACGTTTATTATTTGCCCTTCTCTTTTGGTGAATAAATTAGCTTTCTTTACTATTTTCCCTTTCATTTCGATTTTCACTATTTTGTGGGATTAAAAATTGTACAGGGCCGAAAATATTCATATTTTATAGAAAAAATAGAAGGAATGACAAAACCTTATCTATCAAATTTAATCTAATTGACACCTAAATAGGTGTCACTTCAATTAGTCACAAAAATATGACTGTCAAATTTGATTATCAGCTTACACAGACCGATTTTCCTGATTTTGACTGTCAACTATCAAATATCACCTTACGCGATTCCACCCAAGATTTTTCACAAAAAGTTTTAAAGATTACAAAACGCTTTCAAAATCCAAAAAGTCAGCCAGACGTGGTCTAGTGGTGGAAGCTGTACTCAAAGTGGTAGCAGTGAGATTTTGTGCAAAGTCAATGGTGGAAGCTGTACTCAAAGTAGTAGAGCTTGTAGGCAGTTTCAATGTGTGTGTGAAGTTTGCCATCTAATTAATTTCTTATCTCTGGTGCAAACCTATGTTCCCAGTGCCAATAAAAGTGCTTTTTGGGGCAAAAAAAAAAAGTGATCTAGTGCCTACATCACAGAGTAGTTATACTCTGTGGCTCTGTGGCCTACATGAAACGTATTACGAGCAAAAAAGCACTTCTAATGTCGTTTTCCATTGGTCGTTCGGAAGCCTTCTGAACGCTTCTCAAATCATTCCATTGCATCAAATGACAGTTCCTCTCCTCGAAAGAAGAGAAATTTGATTCTTGATTTGAAGAAGGAAGCGAAACCAGAAGCACTCACACACTGAAACACTGTTGACGTCAAAATTGACAAATGCGATCTGCCACCTCTAAAAATTGAAAAAAGTGACCTGAAAACAATTATTAAGTAATTAATTTTGTGAGATGAGTTCTAAAAACATTTTAAGACATATTCCTGTCGTTTTAAGTGAATTATGAAAAAAATGAAAATGAAAATCCCGGATCGGAGAGTTTTTCCGGATTACTAATGGAAAACGACATAAAATCGACATCTGCGTTTATTCCTCTACGGTTGCATGGCAAGAGAAGTAGTGGTTTTTCCTCTTAATCCTTATTCCTCTATGGCGAAAGCGATTTCATTTTAAAATGTCAAAATGTCAAAATGACAGAACCTTTCATTGACTGTTCCTGCAAAACAAAAAGCAAAAACGAAAATAATTTCTTATCGTCGTTTGGGGTTTGGAAAGAGTTTGTGAAAGAAGATAATAATTTACCATCTTACCTTTAGAGACGTTTGAACCTTAAAGATATGGTAAGCGTTACTGTTTGGCCTTAGTGCACTTAATCTGGATGTTCAACCAAAGCCCTGAAGTGCATTTGTTTTCAAAACTATATCCAAATTACATTGTACATCCTTTTCCAATGAAACTTAAACTTCAGCTCTGATTTTTTTCGCAAAGTTAATCTATTCACTAAGTTAAATCTTTAAATGTTTTTCTAATTAGGTTTTCAATGTTTTATTCAAGGATCGTGTGACTAAACCACAGAAGAAAATGTTAATCTCATTGTTGCGCGAAACAAAATATATGGAAGGAAAAAAAGAAAAGGAATGGTACTGGGAGAAGATACAAGCTGCCCTCAACACAATTGGTCCAAAAAAAACTATAATTCAATGGAAAAAAGTAAGATTGCACTAAAAATTTTAAGGTGTTAAATTTAACCCCAATATATGAATTTCCCATTTCCTTTCTACGACATGGCTTTTTGAAAGATTGCATATGTTTCATCCACGAATTTCCTCTTGAAAGAACAAAAAAAAAAATGTTATTTGAACTGATTTTAGCAAAGACTTTAATAAAATCTTCAATAAATTGATTTGTTTTTTGAATATGCAACTTCGATTTGAACCTATTTTATTAAAATGTACTTCTTATTTGAAAAAAAATTATTGTAGCGTTCGCTTAAGGTCTATCCTACCAAGTCATTTTTAAGCTAACTCTGGCGCGAGTTCAGTTACGAGAGAAATAATACGATCTTGTTGGTGTCCAAGAAATGACTGCTTTTATTGATTACTTAAATGTACCCTAACACATAGCTAATATATAATTTGCTTATTCGTAGTTTTATTGGCAACGGAAACAACAGGTATCGTAATCGGAACCTTTTCGTTTCCGTTCCCATGAATAATTTATATATAGAATTTCGTGGCGGCTTTTTTTTAGTGTTATCAGAACTTGGGGGTTCGATGACACTTTCTGAACTATGCATAACACTCCCACCGCCAAACTTTGAATTCTCCCGAATTCTCTTATTTGTTTCATTATTTGATATTTTAATATTCACATTATTATTCTTTTTCCACCGTAAGATTCCAAAAATCAAAAACGCTATTGCAACTAAAATCAACATAGAATTAGTATGTTACGTCCTTGTGGAACTTTAACTTTTTGATTTCTTTTATAAAATAAAATATATGTAAATGGTTTAATATAATTTTTTCAAAATTCACAAATTTGGCTTGGTTTGATTAACAATGTTACTAGGATAGAAGTATATCGCTTGAATGTTTGTCACTTGATTGTAAAATTTCTGCTTACAGATTTCTAATGTACATTTGTAGAAAGTAATCATATTATTTTTGTTCAACAATATTTTTCGATCATCACAATTTTGATTTAAATTTTGGTTTACAGCATTCTTAATTAGTAACGTATCTTCATCAATTCTTTAAACTGATTAATTTACTTAATATGCCAAATTTCACTAGCTTAATCTTATAAAAATCAATATCACCGATTTTTTTCCTCTTTTGTAAGGATACTGGGGTGAAAAACATCGTTTTGTGCTGCTGCTATACTGTCTAGTATTTGGTCCACTTTGTTTTCTAAATATCTGAGTTTTATCATCTGATGTAAATACATAGAATGTTCTTCGACTGACTTTCTCTGGTCTGTTATCGAATTTAAGAATCCTATTGGTTATTTCTATCCTGATCTATAGCTTTTTTTAAGAATATTTTAATATTTTAAGAATATTGAAAGCATAATTAAAATGAGTATTTGTGGAAGGTTTGTTAGAATTTAGAATGGAGTTATGGTTATTCTCTTCATCTTTTTTTAAATGTTCTAGAATTTCCTGCCTATCATCAGCGTTCATTGTTCCGAACAACCATTTGTGTGCACTACCACAATGTTGAGGAGTGTTCTTTTTCTTCTAGATTCTTTTGGTTTAATGGACCTTATCTTTGACTTAATATCGGCAACTACTGTGTTCAACAATTCTATTGTCCATATTTATATTTAGAATGTTCGTCTCAATTTGCATCAGTAACCTGTCTATTTCTCCAATATCAATAACATGCAGTATGGTGTTTGTATCGCCTATAATTTCAACTTCTTCGATTTTGATTGTAGTGTATCAAATTTCTTCGTGAATCTGATTGACCTGCAGTAGCCCTTGCACTACTGGTATAACTGTGAGGAATATTATTAGGCTGGTCAATGTCCGTAGTTGTAAGTTTGGAAGGTCATTTAATATTCGACGTATGAACATTTTGAAGAGGAGATTAAATAAATCTATGATAGGATTCGTCTTTATGTCTTAGCCTTTTATAATTTCTGATTTGTCATGTAGTTTTCTCTGGTTAAATTTTTTTCATTATTGACATATTTTTCGATTCTATCTGTCCTCAAAATTAACTCTGAACAGTTTACTGTTTCGTTGGCTTGCCTGGGAGAACATTTGATTGTTGACTGATATTGATCGTTATAGTTTTTTATAGCCATCTGTATCTTCATTTCAATTGAAACCTCACTTCCCTCAGTTCCTTTTATTATTTCTAATAAGGTAGAGTGAAGTCGCTTTATATTGGCATTTCCAGTGTGATTGTTCGGTTAAGTCAAGTGGAGTCTCTGTAATCTGAAATTTCGGCTTAATTGGCTTTCTATCGTATTTGATTTCTCTACATTTAGGACAATTTCCTATAACTAAACGCTTAGTTTAGGAAAATATTATTATATATTAAATTAAATATTTTATCTTTAAGACTATAGTAACACTCATTTTTGCCACTATGAAACGACTCTTTGGTATGATACAGAGATAGTTGTTTATGCAAATCTTCTTCTGTTTTTATTTCCTGAGCTATTCTGGGACACCTTACAAATTTGATCATAGAGTCTGATGAGAACAGGGATATTAAAATTTTCTGTATTCTGTTGTAATCAGAACCGGACACATTATTTGTGTACATTCCTATTTGAACACTCTTTGCACATCGCTTTAATAAATCTCTTATCTTGTTTTCACTCTCTAATGGATTTATTTCCATTGTCGTTCTTTTGTTTGTTTTTAGGTTTGGACTTCACGTTCTGGGCTGTAAGTTAATAATATTTGGATGGCAATCTTATCTTTAATACCTGTGATCTAATATTTGTTCCTCTAGAGAGTGCTGAGTCTGAGTCTCAGCTAATGCAAAATTCGAGTTTTCATCGTTGTTTTCATTTATTTTTTCTATATTTTCAAGTCTACTTAAGTAGTCTGTTACTTAGTTATGCTTTCCTTGCATGTACTTTATTTCGTAATTGAATTCTTGTAACTTAAGTAACCATCTTTGATCACGTTGAGAAAACTCCTTTCCCTTATATTTGCTGTTTATATATTTTATAGCTATATGATCTGTCACAATTTTAAACTTATTCCCATATAAGTATGGTCGGAAATAACAAACTGAGTACACTATCGCTAGAAACTCTTTGTCTGTTGTACTATACTTCTGTTGATGACTATTTAAGAGTTCTTGAAATAAAACATACTGGATGACCTTGTTGTGACAACACAGCTCCAATAGCATAATCACTAGCACCTGTGGTGAGGACGAACGGTCGGTTATAATCTGTGTACTTTAATATAGGATGAGAAGTTATGAGACTTTTTACATTTTCGAACGCTGATATGTATTGTGGATCTTTGATATTTGTTTTGTTATCATTCTTAATATATTTAATCATTGGGTAAGCTATTTTAGAATGATCTCGAATAAACTTTCGATAGAAACCTGTAGCCCCCAAAAATCCTTTTAATTGCCTTTAAATTTTTTGGTATTTCAATTTCTTGTATCGTTTTCACTTTGTCTGGATTTGGCATCATACCATCCTTAGTTAAAACATGACCCAAAAACTCTGTTTGTCTCTTAAAAAAGCTTTACTTGTTTGCATATATCTTGAAATTGTGTTGTTGGAGTCTACTAAAAATCTACTAAAGTCTACGAACAAACTCGTACAACTCGCTTGGTGTAACGAAGGCTGTTTTTTCAATGTCTTTTTTGGCAACTTTAATCTGGTGATAGCATTTTGCCAAGTCTATCGTATTCAGTATTGTGCCTTCCCTAGCTTGTCTAAGATGTTGCCAATGTTTGGTATAGGATAACTTGGTGACTTGGTTCAACCTTCTATAATCTACCACTATTCTAAACTTTTGAATTCCCGAGTTGTCTTTCTTTTTTGGTACAACTATGGTGAGCTATATCTGCTCCTACTTTTTCTTATAATGCCATTTTTTTCCATCTCGTCCATTTGCCTTTTTACTTCTTCATGGATTTTGGGTAAGCGGTACAACCTAGAATTTATTTGTTGTTCTGTATTAGTTCGTATCTCATGACGTATTGTATCTGTATTTGTTAACATGTCCCCTTCTCTATAAAAGAGCTTAGAAAATTTTTTATAAGCGGTTCTACAAGTTCTCTTTTTTTTTCTCTTATATGGTCAAATTGGATATCTTGTAGTTTGCTCACTTCGAGTGCTTTAACTTCTTCAGACACGATTTTACTCAAAAATGGAAGACGGACCTCATTGTTTAAAACTAACTCTTGTTTGTCAACGTTTATTTCTTTGACATTCTTACCTATCCAGTCCATGCCAATGATAAAATTGAACGATTGATTTTCACTTTATTCTCGCATTGTCTGCGCATTTAAGCTCTTTTTGGCTGACTGTTTAGCTGACTGACTTGTTTAGCATTTCCACTTGACCCTGAATTGTACTTATTCGCGTTGAATTTGTACTTAAAGTCAAGTAACTAAGTCTCGGGCAGTTATTTTCTAAAATTATACTAACTGTTGGCCCTGTATCCAATAGTGCTAGATAACTTTCATCCTTAATTGTAAGCTTTAGTATTATCATTTTCCGAGGCTAGTTTGTAAAAAAAACATCTTCTCTACACCTTCCTCTTCATAGTTTAGTGCGTCAACTGACATGTGGTCGGACCTTTACCTACTTTGTTGGCTGTTGCTATTACTATTCCTATAGTGAGTTTGCCCAAATTTCTTTGGCAACTTGTCTGCTTGAATGGGTTTGCAAAATTTGGTGGCCTAAAATTATTTACATTTTGGTTTACTCCATTACAAAATAAAACAACACAAACACTTTGCAAAAAGAAAAAAAATTTGGTTCACTCCTTTGCCTGCGCCAGTTAAGTTACGAGAGAAATAATACGATCTTGTTGGTGTCCAAGTAATGACTGAATTTTATTGATTCTTAAATGTACCTTAACACATAGCTAATATCTAATTTGCTTATTCGTAGTTTTATTGGCAACGGAAACAACAGGTATTGTAATCGGAACCTTTTAGTTTCCGTTCCCATGAATAATTTATATGTACATATCTAGAATTTCGTGGCGGCTTTTCTGTTAGTGTCATCAGAACTTGGAGGTTCGATGACACTTTCTGAGCTATACATAAAACGCGCGTCCTCCAGGGTAGTCATTTGAATCATGTTCTTTTCATTCTAACAATTAACGACCTCGAATTGGTCACTCGCCATTAAAAAGTTTCACTCACCGCAAGTGATTGGAATTTTTACGAAACCAGCGCTAGCTCCCTTTGCGTCTTTGCCTGTTCTGCGAAATGGTATCTTTTGTATCCATCTCTTTGTGGGTGTCATAAACCTGCTCGACTGTACGTCTAATAGCCATCTCAACTGGCTACTACTTACATTACAGCTGTTGTAAAGTTTTTTCCTAACGAGTTAGCCAAAATTCAATTAAACAGTGTTTTAATTTTGTTTGACTTTTATTTCCTATTGGATATAAATGTGTTTAATTCAATTTACAATTTTTTTAATAATTTCACTTACGTTTAGTTTTTTTCTTCTATTCTCTTTTCTTCTATTTAGTTCTTACTTTAATTTTAAGTTGACGCTGGTGAACTGGTAAGCGTCTATATCGCCTGCTGTCTGCCTTGGTTCTGCCCATTTACCCTATGACATTTATGGAAACCAAAAAGATGGCCGAAAATATAGAAGATGGCCGAAGATAAAAAAGATAGCAAAAGATAAAAAAGATGGGTGATCGTAAAAAGATGGCGACCTTGCGAAGGGAAATTTATTATACGGCGTTGCCAGGCTTGCTAACAGCTGTGTTTCAATTACATTTTATTATCCCAAATAATTTCGAGGAATTAAAATTGACGTAAGTTGACGACTTTATTTAAAGTATGTAAGATCGTGTGTAGGCTTCATTGACAGCCAGCGCGCTGTGACCCCAAAAGCCAAAAATCTTGGCAAAAATACAAAATTCGATGTTGAAGTTTTGCTGTTTTGTTATTTATTCCTTAGAAAAATACTACCTAATCCGTAAACTTGTTACCACAGTCCGACTTTTCTTTAATTCCTGCAACTTTTGAACCCATTAAGGGGCGGTTCAAAGATATTTTAAAAATTTAAAAAAATGACGAGTTTCAAATAAATTATCTAAAAATTGTTGGCGAACATTTCAATGTTTACAAGATGCACTTCTATAAACTTCTGAAAACAATTGTTGATATCCAATAGGATCTCTTAATAATATTGTAATCGCTCCAGTAAGAGTTAGTTAGTTGAAAACTTCATTTAAGAAACTAGCTTGAAAAGAATTTTACAATTTTGATAAACTTAAGTTTAATATGGTCTGGCCAATAGCTGTCTACCAGATTGACATTATGATTGAACTTTTATGTATACGTAATAATTATTTGTTTATATCAAAAGTTTCCTTCGAAGAAGCGTTGCCTGTATTTGAGTGCGTGGTAGCATAATTATACAAAATTTCCCACCCTAGTTTTCCATTAAGGACGTCTAACGTATTGCTAAATTCCATAACAGCTACTCCAAAGTACCTTATCCGAAACTCCTTCAAAATGGGACATCTGGCGATGAAATGGTACACATCTTCTCTCTCCTTGAGGCTGCATAGATTACATAGAATCGGCAGATCGGGTCAGTGTGGAATGTAATTTAGTTTTATAAGTTCACATCGGAGTTTGAATATTACGTTTATCATATTAATGTGATGGCGGTTCATTAAATATATGCTCTCTCTTAAATTTGTATTTAGATTGTTGTAAATCTGCCTATATTAGGAGGAATGTGCTTCTTGTTTAAAATTTTCATGCATGGTGTGACTCAATTTCTCTAATATGGTGCTGAATTTTTGACTTATGTCAACTGGGTTCATATTGGAGGAAAATTTAAAATTTTCTCCTACTCGTGGAGCTAGCTCCTCCCACTTTTCGACGAGATCTCCCCTGGATAAAATCACCTCCTGAAGAACTTTTTTAGGTAATCTTTTCTCATTCATTTCCATTACTTTAAATATGTACTTGATTAATGAAGGTTTTTAGTAGCTTTTCCTTCACTGAAATTGTATTAAATTTTCACTTGTTACAAACTGTTATACATATTGTCAGTAGTAAGGTAGCCATATACCACATCTCTGTAAATTGTGCAATATAGGTTAAGAGAACTATGTAATATATTTCTGCTACAATAAATATATCTATCTATCTATCTATCTAATATGTACTTGAAGTGCAGTTTTAGAGTCCTAAGGAACAATGGTGGTTCTGTTGTTTCCAAGTGAAGCATATAGTTTGGGGTACCAGTTGGTAACCGAAAAATTCGTTTTAAAAAGTACCTGAGGAACTTTTCTACTTCTTCAAACTGGGTGTAACCCCAGACTTGGGCACCATAAAGAAAAATAGAAGCTGAGGTCGAATGAAAATTATAGTATTATAAACATAGTACAAAGCTAAAATGTTCGATGTACTTATTTCCTATACAGCGAACCCACACAAAAGAAATTGTTCTTTTAGCTTCCGCTAGTTTTAGCTCTAAATGTTTTTTCATGTTTAGATTTGCAGTGACTAGTACACCTAAATATTTATATTCACGAACTATTTCGATATTTTCTCGTTTGTAAGCCCACTTTTCGTTACTAGCATATCGACCGCCTCCATCTCTGAATAGCATTATTTTGGATTTTTGCAAATTAACAGACAGGTTCCATTTTCCGCAATATTCTTCCAACCGGTTAATCATTCGCTGCAATCCTTTAACCGAATCCGAGAAAAAAACGATTTCATCCGCAAAATAAGCCCTGGGATTCGCATATTTCTGATCGAGATTCCTCCTCCAATCTGTTCCAATATGTCGTTGATGAATAGAATGAAGAGTAGCGTACTCAAGATACAACCCTGCTTTACTACCATTTCTGTTGAAAACTCTACAGAAATAAACTCACCATCCCATACGTATGCAACGTTATTTTCGTACATCGCTCTTAGCAATCTAACAACTTTACTAGAAATTCCCAACTTATAAAGTTTAAAGTAAAGTGCTTCACGAGCAATTGAATCGAAAGCAGCACGAAAATCGCCAAAAAGGGTGTAAAGTTTCTGCTTTTTTCTTTTAAATCTCTTCGCGATGTTCCGCAAGCAGAATACTTGATCCACCGTAGAATAGTTTCTTCTGAATCCAGCTTGAAATTCATTTAGAATTTTCTTATCATCTACCCACTGGGTAAGCCTATTGAAAATAAGTGTACTAAAGAGTTTGACGGAAGTCTTCAAAAACAAAATGCCTCTATAGTTCTCCGGTGCGTCATAGGATCCTTTTTATGTAAATGGAATATTATTGCTTTTTAATTTTTCGGAACATCAGCGTATTCAAAAATTCTGTTATACTCCACCGTCAGTCTGTTAAGGAATTCTGGTGTACAATTTTTATAAAACTCCATAGGGACTCGGTCATCACCAGGGGCTTTTACTGCTATGGCTTTTGAAATAACATTTTCTACCTCTTAAATCGTGAAATGTGCATCTAGTTTCTCGTCCTAGAAATAAGGGGCAGCGTAATGTGGTAGTGGTGAAAATTGTGGTGCATTGAGCAAATTCTTAAAATAGTCACACAGATCTGTTGCTCTGAGCGATGCTGCAATAAAATTTCTTCTTCCGTTGATTAACTTGGCGGATTTCCAGGACTCTGCCGAAAATCTAGAGGAATTTAATTTGCTAATATTTAGTTCATCAAGTTTCTTCTTTTTTTCCAAACAGAGCTGTTTGAAGTCCTTATTTGCTCTTGGATACATACTTTTGAAAGCAGGAGAGTTATATTTCCTAAATAATTTTAAGAACGTGTAGGACTTTTTTCTAGCCTTTTGACAGTCTCCATCAAACCGTTGTTGCTTAAAATTATTGTTCTTCAGCATCTTTTTCGCGTCTTCTGGCGTAGCCTCTGTCATAATTAATGTCTTCATAATTTAAGCTGATCTGGTAGCTTGAACGAAAACTATCATTCCATATCATTTTAGGGAGTAAGCCTAGTTCTTTGTGCTGGTTTCATCATGCACGACACTCCCAACGGCATGTGGTCAGAATAAATCTGAGTTCCAAATCACTCAGTATTGAATTCCATTTTCCAGACACAAAACAATAATCTACGACTGAACAAGATGTTCCACGAACAAACGTGAATTTACCCATCGCATTCCCCTTGCAGTTTCCGTTTAACATCCTTCCGTCCAAAGTGTCTACAATTTCTAAAATGTTAGCACCCTTTCCGTCACATACTTCATCTTTTGATCGTCGTGTTGGGTTGATGATTGCAGAAGTAGCTCCACCTACGAAGTTGTTTTGGGATAAACCAACACGAGCATTGAAATCCCCAATAAGTAGTACATCCGCGGAGTTCAAATTCTGTAGAGTTTCACAGAGCCGGTTGTAGTCTCTCGCCCAGTGAGTACAATTCAAATATGTTGGAACAATTTGGAGCGCGAAACCATTAATTACTAATTCCAAAACGTCCATTTCCTCAACCCTTTTAAAAATCGTCGTAACGGCTTCTAGGTTCTTGCGAAAGCCCCATAGTTTTTTCACCACTTCCTCTTCCAAAAGTATTTGTCTTCACAGCTGGTATCCATTTTAGCTCATAATTCATAAATAATTTCGTTAATTTATAATTTTCATCTTCTAATAAAGGGTTTTCCAATAAGAGTGATATGATTTCTTTTTTGAAAAAAACACACTTTTTGTTAAGGAAATTCAAATATTTTTTATTTAAGGTGCAGTTTAATCAATACATTTAAGTTTTAAACAAAACGTCATTCAAATGACCACCACTACTTCTTCTGCAGCAACAAATAAGATGAACCCAATTTTCGAACACTTTTTTCACTAAATCAAGTCGTATATCATGAATGGCACGTTCAATATTGACTTGTAAAGTTTGAAAAGAATCCGGTATATTTTAAAAGACCAATGACCTCAAATTACCCTACAAGAAATAGTCAAATGGTGTTAAATCACGACTTTTTGAAGGCCATTCAATATCACCATTTCTTGAAATAATCGAATCTCTAAATTTTTATTAGCAATAATTCAATTGTTACATTTGCCGTGTGACACGTAGCCCCGTCTTCTTGAAACCAAATGTTGTCAAAATCAATTTCTTCCAATTTCGCCCATAAAAAGTTGGTTATCGATCTGTACCGTTATCCATTGACAGTAATGGTGTTACCAGCTTTATTTTGAAAGAAGTACGGACCGATGATTCCACCAGCCGTTAAACCACACCAAATTGTCAATTTAGGTGAATAATGGTTTTTCATGAATATTTTGTGGATTTTCATCGCCAGTTTTGTTTGTTTAACGCACTAGTCAAATAAAAATAAACCTCTTCGGAAAAGATGATTTTCTAAAAAAAATCGTTATCGATTTCAAGTTGTTCCAAGGCGAAATCAGAAAGTTCACGACGTTTACGGTGGTCCAATTATAAAATTGTAAACACTTCTGAATGCAATAAAAAACAAATAAGAGATCATGACATACTACAAATGGTCGAAACACCATTGCGAAATCATATCATACCTATTGGAAAACCCTTTTCATGCGTTTCAAAAAGTACCAGTATATCAAAACTTTTATGCAATTAAAAAAATTTAAAGCAAAAAATTTATTTTTAAGTCCTGAGATATTATACGCTACAATACTTAAATTAACTTGACTAGTTTTTTCTGGTAGACGAAAAACCCTCAATTCGTTGCGTCCTGCAAGCACCCATTTATTTGCTGTCTTGAGCGAGCTCTTGTGTTTACACCAAAAATAATTTCTCTGCAACTTGACGTTGCGATGAAGAAGCGCATCCAACTTCAGGCACGATTACTCATGACGTTATACGAGGTATAATTCGGTTATTTACGTTTTGTAAATCGCAAGTGAAAAGGTTAAAAAGCTTATCATCTTTTTGCTGGACTTTAATTTGTGGAAATCTAAAGCGCAGGAACTTTGCGATTGAAAGTAATATGTCTTTCTTACGACGCGTGTAGTACAGGTGGTCCTTATGAATGTGCATTTGTGTGTTTTTCAGGTTTTTAACATTACGAACGATTGTCCATTTCGTGAGCTAAGTTTGACGACAATCATTGCAGTACGACTAGTATCAGCAGATACTGAATGTGCATGCTCAATTTTAAAACTTGCGTTCTCCGTTCCTGACAACTCCATACATACTGACTTGGCTTTCTCTTTCATATCGGTGTTTGGTTCGATGGGTATGTGCACCACTAAACTCGCTAGGCAGAGATCTCAGACAGCTTTCTCAGGACCTGAATCGTCGCTAGGTCTGCCAGCGTCCTCAGTGAGGGCTTCAATCAACGATTGGATCTGTGAAGAGCACAACCGTAGATGGCATGCCTCCATTGGAGGCTCCTCTACGTTAGTAAGAAGACTGCAAAATTTTTGCTATCTCGTAGCAGAAAAGAACGTAGAAAGCTTATTGTCGTTGCCAGCGGGCACTTCTCTTTTGCCAAGCATTTAAACGTGTTAGGCTTAAGTGATACCACACTCTGTGAATATTGTTGAGAAGATGAGGACACCGCAGAGCACTTCCTCTGTGAATGTCCTGCTTTTTCTCGCATGAGGTTACAGATACTCGGCGCAGACATGTTGAGAGCTGGTAACTTAGGCTCCTTATCATGTCAGCGTCTTTTGGCTTTTCTCCGAACATCTGGAAAGCTATAACAAATAGAAGGTTGCTATCTGGTAGTACAATGGATCGGTATTTAGGTCTGAGTGCTCCAGCTGGTATTTTAAAAACCTCAAACAAAAACAAAAAATTTGCACCACTACGTTTGACTCCAAGCTCTTTTAGGCTAGGTTAGGTGGAAGTGGCTGTCAGCCAATGAGTGCATTGCCTGACACACATAGGCCGCAAGGACCCATTGTGATACCACAGAGATCAGCAAGTTGATCACCTACTGATCTCAGAAACCCGTTGTAAGATTAACGAGTTGATCACTTATTAATCTTCCATTACGGGACTAGCCGGTTATTCACGTGCTAGTCGAACCACGTGGGACTTTTAATGTATTTCGAAAGACTATTAGGGTCTATGTAAGCTAAGTCGCTAGTATCATCGAAGAAGAATTCACCGAGATGAGTTTTCCTCCTATAAAGTAGTGCAGGGCATGAGCAAAGAAGGCGTCCATGCATATTCTGCAGAATATATATATGCCTGGATATAGCTTAGTGCCATTATTCTTTCTTCCTATGGCCGCGCCGTATATGTTCGAAATGATATTGCGTACCAACTTCTACCATAATATGGCCTCTGTTCTAATACGAACTTTAATTTCATGTGGGTTAAATTCACCGTCCGTAAGAAAATCATTCCTTATTGTTTTATTTATAGAAGCCCCACTTAGATAGCAATTCAACCTCTAACGAGTTTGATGCGCTATCTGAGTCCATAATAAGAATTGTCTCCCTTTATCTTCACACTGAAATCGCAATTGCGGGCGATTTCAATGTACACAATTCTGGTTGGCTTCGACATTCTGGCCAGACAACACCCGAAGGAAAATATGTTGAGATCTTCGCTGAGTTTAACGAATTAACTCAACTCGTTGATGAGCCCACTCGGGTTCCAGATATTTAAGGCCATGCGGCCAACACTCTTGACCTATTTCTCACTTCCCATCCCGAAAAATGCAGGGTTATAGTATCATCTCCTTTAGGCAAATCGGACCATTGTGTCATATCGGTAGATTCTTCATTTTCCGTCATGGTAAATAAAGATAAAGTCCCTAAAAGAACTGTGTGGCAATATGAGAAAGCCAATTAGGACGGACTGAATAATTTCTCTCGAAATTTTAATTGGTCATTGTGCTTTCTCGACGGAAACGTTGATGCATCAGCTGATATGATATCTAACGTAATTCTAAACGGCATGAGAAATTTTGTTCCTCACAGATTAAAAAGTATCATCCCCAAAGAGAATTTGTGGTTTGATTCAAGCTGTAAAGAGGCGCATAGGGATTGAGAAAGTAGTTTTCGAAAATTTAAAGACAACCCGACTGTAGAAAACTTCTAAGTTTTTACATGACCTAAAAGTAAGGCAAAAAATACTATTGTGTCCAAAAGGAAGTAAAAACTTTTGGTTTTTTGTGAAGAACATTAAGAACTCGACCACGTCATCGGTCCCAACGCTCGTCTTCAATGACTCTCCGTATGTCAGCTCCATCGACAAAGCCAATTTGCTGGCAGCTCAATTTGCTGAAAACTCGACACTTCCTCATAGCATATTGGCTCCACTTGAGCTCGAGTCTGCAAATTCTTTGATGAAGCAGATATTTTTTCGAACTCGCTCGGTTGCGAGAGTCCTTAAAGATCTCAACCTACATAAATCCGCTGGTCCAGATGGTATCCCCGCCGTTATTCTGAAGAGGTGTTCTTCTACGCTGACAAAACCACTGCGTAAACTTTTCCATCTTTCCTATTCTGCTGGGATTTTTCCGAGCAGATGGAAAACTGCATTTGTCCAGCCGGTCCCTAAAAAAGGCGAATCTTCCTCCCCTTCCAATTACCGTCCAATTGCACTTATGTCCCTTCTTTCCAAGGTCATGGAAACGTTGATAAACCGTCAACTTATGAAATATCTTGAAGAACGAAAGCTTCTTAATGACCGTCAGTACGGCTTTCGTAGCAAAAGGTCCACTGGTGATTTGATGGCATATCTCACCGAAAAGTGGAACCAATCTTTACATTGTTTTGGAGAAAGTAAGATTATTGCGCTTGGTATTTCTAAAGTATTTGATAGAGTTTGGCATCAGGCTCTTTTATCGAAAATACATGCTTTTGGTATCAATGAGTCTGTTCTTCGTTGGATTAGAAACTACCTTTCCGGATGTTGAATACAAGTTGTATTGGATGGCTTCAAGTCTGATACCCATTTCATAAATGCTGGTGTGCCCCAGGGCTCCGTTTTGTCTCCGATTCTCTTTCTCATTTTCATAAATGATCTCTTGTCTGAAACTTCTAATCCTCTCAACTGTTTTGCTGACGACTCGACCCTCAGCTTTTCATATTCGTTTCCAAATTCACGTCTCTTCACTCTTCACTGCTCTTCGGATGTGGAACTGGAACGGTTGCGTTGAATTCTGACCTTGACAGCATTGTTACATGGGGTCATAAGAACCGAGTAGAATTCAATGCTTCGAAAACTCAAAGTTGTCTCTTGTCGTTGAAGCTTAACATTCCCCCATTGCCACTATCCATGAATGGTACCTGCATCCAAGAAACCGAAAATTTGTCAGTACTTGGTATGTGTGTAAACGATGATCTTCGTTGAAATGACCAAATATTTGAAGTCGCCAAGAACGCTGCTAAATGCTTAGGCTTCTTGAGACGATGCAGGAAGTTCTTAACCCCTTCTGATCTGGCTACAATTTATGAGGCCTTCATCCGCCCAAAACTGGAATATAACTCCCATGTCTGGTCAGGTGCTCCTCAAACATCTTTGCACCTACTTGATAGGGTACAAAATAGAGCGTTAAAATTGATAGGTGATAGTTTAATCGTAGAATCGATTGATTCTCTTGAACATCGTCGAAATGTTACCAGTCTCTCTCTTTTTTATCGTTTTTTTCACAAACAGTGCTTTAGTGAAGTAGCCAGCTGCATTCCTCCCCTGAAACAATTTACCCGCAACACCCTCCTCGCTAGGAATGCTCATCAGTTTTACCTTGAGCCCAACTTCGGACGTACAGTCAAGTATAGAGATTTGTATTTCAGTTGCACCACCCGTATGTGGAATGCTTTACCTGGCTCTGTGTTTCCCCTGCATTACGATTCACAAAAATTCAAGAGCAACGTGCATCGGTGTCTCCTTTCAAATCCTCTCCTATTTTCCTATATGCTCGCACTGTGTTTTATAACATTGATGTGCGCGTTAATTATAAAAAAAAGCCTCTGCAGAAATCATTGGAAAGCACACTAAGTCTTCTTGCGTGTCTCCCTATTAGACAGTGTCCCGTAAGAACACCTACGCACGGCCAAACTTTTTTGGTTGCAAGGCAGTTGTTACTCTCAGTCCATCTAGTGTTTGTTATCGCTGAAGCGTCTTGTCTAAGTAGGAGTTTACATGTAGCGATAGGTGCACCTATGTTGTTCCATTTTGAGCGGAAGTGGTCGTGCCCTTTTTGGCTAGCATGTGGTAGCTGGTAGGTCCCTGTGCCCTGGCACCCAATAAACGTGAATGTTGAACTGATTTGACATCTCCCTCAGAGACATCTGACAATTTTGGACCGTGATGGATTCTGTAGAGACAGAAGCAAGAGATTTAAGGGCAGCTTGGCTGTCCGAGAAAATTAAAATATTTGTGGAGGATATGACGTTTTCTTTGAGCCAAGACAGCACCTCCTTAATCGCCAGAATTTCCGCTTGGAACACACTACAATGATCGGGTAGGCGGAAGAAAAGACTGAGATTCAGTTTTTCTGAGTAGATTCCACTTCCCACACCTTCGCTGGTTTTTGAACCATCGTTGTAAAAGTGTATTGCTTCATTTTACAAAAGAGTGACATTTTACCAAGCTTCTCTTGAAGGTATGGTTACTTGGAAATTGTTGTCAAACACCAACTTGGGGGTGGTGTAGTCGGATCGATTCGGTAAGAATCTAAAGTAATCTGAAATGGTAGTGTGGTCGACTTGATTATTGGTACACTGTGATGTAGCTCTGAGTCGAGTAGCTGAGCTAGCTGCGACTTGTTTGCTGAAGATATCTAGGGGTGTGAGATCTGGTAGTACATTAAGGGCGTCCGATTTGGTTGTCCTCAGTGCGCCACTAATACACAGACTAGCCGTTCTTTGAACTTTGGCTAGCTTGTTGTAGTTGATCATCTTGTCTAGTACGGTCCACCAAACTATCACCCCACAAGTGAGTATCGGTCTAATTACCGAGGTAAACAGCCAATGGGTGATTTGGAGGGAGAAACCCCATTTCCCACGAATGGCTTTTTTACAAGAGAAGAGTGCCACGTTGACTTTATTTACTCTTTCCTCAATATTAGTTTTCCAGGTCAGTTTTAGTATTTAGCCTGATTTGACAGTGTGAGAGTTACCCCTTTAATAGTTGGGGGTCTGAAGTCCGGAATTTTGTATTTCCTCGTAAAGAGAACTAATTCCGTTTGGTGTGGATTGATGTTCAGACCACAATCTACAGCCCAATTGTTAAGCTTGTTAAGTGTTGTTTGTAGCAGCTCAGCTAGGGTTTGTAGGTGCTTGCTTGAAACGGCACTTGCTACATCATCGGCATAGGCTATGGTTTTGAAACCTCCTTCCTCTAGGTCGATTAACAATTTGTTAACGACCAGGTTCCACAGCAGGGGAGATAAAACTCCTCCCTGCGGGGTTCCTCTATCGGCAATTCTGCTTGTTTTGTAGTTCCCCAATTCGGAACTAATATTCTGCTGCTGAGCATTGTTGTTATCATGTTCTTGATGTGTTCTTCTATGAGCAGACCATCAAGAGCATTAGTGATTGCTGTATTATTAACATTGTTAAATGCACCCTCTATGTCTAGGAATGCGACGAGAGAGTATTCTTTGTAGTGCAGGGATTTTTCAATGGTGCCAGCGAGTGGAGTGCAGTTTCCACTGATTTACCTTTTGTATAGGCATGTTGCGCCGTTGAGATCAGATTTCTTGTCTTGAGTGTATTTAAATCATTCTTTCCAGTGTTTTAAGGAGGAAGGATGATAGACTAATATTTCTTTAATCTTTTGGATTTACATGGGAGCTTTTGCCGGATTCAGGTATGCAGACGACCCTAGCTTCTCTCCAGGCCTTGGGAATATAGGCGTAGCTGATGCATCTTTTCATGATCATCTCTAAGTAATAGATGATGATGTCTGAAACCTGCTGCAGCTCCGCAGGGATGATTCCGTCAGTCCCTGGTGATTTATAAGGGTCAAAGCTGTTTATTGCTCATAACCTAATTGGTTTGCAAGTCGAGGCAAGTGCTCCTCGTCTGTTATTGTCAACGAGCTACCAGGGAAATTAGTATCCAGTAGCAAGTTTAGTGTTTCTTTATATGAGTTGGTCCAGTTGCCGTTTTCATCTTTTATAGAACTTGGCATGTTTGGACTCGTTGATAGGATTTTCCTAAGTCTAGATGCTTCTGAGGAGTCTGCAAATTTATCGCAGAATTCTCTCCAAGAGTATCTTTTGCTTATTCGTAACCTTTTTTTTTGTAAATCCTTAAGGATTCCTTAAAGAGATCCCAGTCTATTGGATTTCTGGAAGATTTGGCTCGATTGAAAAGCTTCGCACAGCTTTTCTTGAGCGGTTCTAGCTCTTTGGTCCACCAGTATGGTTTCTTCTTCCCTCTTACTATGTTGAGAGGACAGGAGTAATACAAGACATGGTTAAGAGCACTAGTTAGATCGTTGACTTTGCTCTCAAGATCCTTGGGGTTTGAGGGGAAGCTATTGTCTTTGTAGTTGTAACAATGTTTGAAGATTTCCCTGAATTTCACCCAGTCAGTTTTCCTATAATTACGGAAGCCTATGGGCTTTGGTGTGTCATCTGTTAGACTAAATTGAATGTATCTGTGATCAGAGAAGGAGTGATCTTTAGATACGACTCAATTTTTAATCTTGTTATAGATTGGTTTAGATACAAAGGTAACATCTAAAACCTCTTGTCTGTTTTTTGTGACAAAGGTTGGTTTGTTGCCGATATTGCAAATAAGAAGGTTAGTACTGAGTATAACATTAAAAAGAGACTCACCCCTTTCATTTACGTCCGTACTTCCCCATACTGCGTGATGTGCGTTGACATCACTTCCTATTATGAGATCCACTTTGAGTTTTGTTACGTTTTTTATTACGCGCTCGAGCGTCTCTCCTGGTAACGGCCGCAGTTGGTCATTGCCTAGATAGGCGGACGTGAGCCAGTAGATCCCACTGGTGGTCTGCAGTTATACTGTTGTGATGTCGCAATTGCTGTAATTAGGTAGTAAAAATACGTTAAGTGTTTTCTTTGCCAGTATGCAAGATTTTGGTTCAACTTTGTCCGTCACATACAGCAGAGAATAATCTTTCGTTCTGAGTCCTTTTACAACGGATTTATTAATCCATGGTTCCTGGATCAGGACTATATCCTCAGTTGGAGAAGGAGTCCGGCCGAGGCTTTGATGGAGTGTTGGAGACTAATCTGGAGTATCTGCAGCATTGCTACAATCATCCAGTTTAATCTCCAACACTGTAGCATTAAGGTCCTCCATATCTGAGGCGGAGTCTAGCAACTCATCCTCAGAAAGGAAGACTCCGCCTTTGTTGTTGTCGTCCTTATCGGACGATTTGTTTTCAATTGCGTCTTGATCAGACACTATTTTTGTAGTCTTTTCGACCAGTTTCGAGCAAGACGGCTGTTCCAAAGAATAAGAGCAACTTGCCGCGTCGGTGTCCATGATGGAAGATTCGCTGACAACAAGTTTGTACAGGTGAAGCAATTTCTGGTTTTGGCAGGCGATCAGCTTGACGTGGTTTTGATGCCAGCCAGCGTCGCTGATTCTTGGGAGGGGTCCCGGATTCGCCTCGATAACAGGTATAAACCTGAAAGCGAGGTGAGCCTTGACGTCCGCCCACCTGTCGGCAGAGATATTTCCATCCATTCTGCTTCCGTCGATGACCGCGACATCAATCTGTCCCTTTACCACGTCACCAAAATATTGCCTCGGCACCAGTGTCGATGGGACGCTAACCCCGACTCCTGGCCTTTTCGGTTGAGGTTTTTCAACCTTAAACGGCCGGTCTCGATTCGACGTTGAGTCTTGGCTGGTCTCTTCTACAACTATATTTGGCCACTTCAATTTTTCAACCTCACCCGGGGTTCTCTCCGCTACGGGTTTACCACCCACCGCTTCGATTACCCTTTTGGCTTGGCGAGGCATCTGATCGGGCGTGTTTTTCTTCTGAGCCCCCCCTTGGCCGAGCTGGAGTTGTTGATCACCTCTTCCGCTCCACCAATTGGAGGATTCATTGTACTCGAAGAGGGTTCGTACCGACCGGACCCGCAGGGGTAGGGTTGCTAATCGCCTCTCTAACCCTGCCAGCCTGGACGGCCCTCCCCGTGTCCTTCATTTTAAGGGCATTCGAGGTGGAGACGGATTCGTTGATCACCCCTCCATTTCCCTTCTTTGTAAGTTTCACCTCGTCCTGTCTTGATGGTAGGACCAAAGCAGGCGAATTGTTTTCAAAGCTAATATTGGGGACTTCGTCCCCTCTATTAGCAGTGGCGGTCCGTTTGCCCTCCGATTCACTGGCTAGAACTAGCTTTGCAGCATGCTCTTGACCAGTTTTCAGCGGGCTGTGCTGCTCGCCAGAGTCGGGATTCTTAGTTCCCACTGCACAGACCTGAACTGGCTTTGCAGCTGGTTCAGAGCCTGTGTGCGAACCTTGTATTCCACTGGTGGAAGATTTGTCCGTTGGCTCACATTCCTGCTTTGACTTTGCAGCCAAATCGGAGAATGTGTACAACTTTCGTTGCCTCCCCCCAGTTTTCTTTTTTGTCTTTTTGTTCGTTTGTTTGTTAGTTTTTACAAATTCCTTTGACATTCCCACTAGTAACTACGGAAGGAAAAGGTCAGCCCCGGCAGAGCCGTGTACAGGGGTAAGGCACGGATTATAAATGCTCACACCACCACTGAGGCTAAGAATTTCGTATCTATGGTGAGATTGGATTTCTAAGGATTGTGCTATTGAGAAGTCACAACCACCCAGCGATCCAACCTAACCTTGGCTGTCACCGTCTGATATCGTACAGACACTGATAAAGTATATGTAGTGAACATTGCCCGCCCGGCACCCACTTGGAGGGTTGGATCGAGGATTTTTGCCAGGCAAGCTCTTTTGCAACCAGCTATCAATTCTGTCTTCCAACTCATTATTTCGCTGCTCCAAGCACTCACTCTTGGCCGAGATTTCTTCATTGTTTGTTTTCAGGCCTCAGCATTTGCGTGCAGAAGTTGGAAATCGGCTTTTGAGGGCAGATCGTTTAAAAGTTTTTTGTTGCTTTCATCAAGTAATTGTTTCAAAATATCGACAATTACTAAAGTTGTCTTTGAGCAGGCTCAAGGTAAAAAAAAAAACAATGTTGTTATATAGTTAACGACGTTTCGAGCATGGATACGCTCTTCATCAGGTCTGTTTATTAGAAAATAAATAAAACAATCGTCAATTAAATTGTTCAACAAGAACACAATGGTTACAACAATAAACCTACAATAATAAGACATGAAATCAGTTTTCACAATCAATGAACATAAGTAAGAACGAACTCTACTAGTATATACAGAAGGACTATTGTCATTAAGTCATTTTCACGACGATTTGAAATTTTGGCAATCAAAAAAGTTTAAAAACTAAATCAACAAACTGTATATGTTGCTAAGATTTTCACAGTCAGATCTTCTATTGACTGTGTTCTTAGTGTTAAGAATGTGCAACATTTCCAGCAACATTCTCTTATTATAGTTTCTCTCTGTGTCCAATATTGCAACGTTATCAAAATCTGGCTTGTGTGATTCCTCAATACAATGTAAAGCCAGTGCAGTTTTCTGTGCTCCTCCTTTGTTGATGTTTGAGCGGTGGCCGGAGAGTCGGTTTCTCAGTTTTTGTTTCGATGTGCCTACATACACCGATGCACAAGAGGTGTTATTTCTACCACCCAAACAATTAATTTTGTAGATTGCATCACACCTGTCCAACTTATCAACTTATTGGCTTGTTGGTAGACTTAAACGCTATTCTCTTTGAGTTTTTGTCACGTATAGGTGCTGCTTTCATACGTGTTGACGCTGTTGACAGAGACGGGATAAAGAAAGCACTTTTGTAAATCATAAGAGGGATATCAGCTTCAGCAGGTTGTTCCATCGTTATCTTTTTCTCCCAAATTCTAATCAATTTGTTGATTATCGCCATGGGGAAAGAATTCGAGAATAGGGTGTCTCTAATGATGTCGATGTTTTTTCGAAAATTGTTGTGGCAGGTATTTAGAACTCGATCAATAAAATTTTGCACAGTATTGAGTATAACCTGTTTGGGCTGTTTTGAAATGTAGTTAATAAGTCTACCTGAAGAGGTTGGTTTCTTATACCAATTAAAAATAATGCCTCCATTTTCCATTATGTCTTAACAACCCTGACATCGAGATATGGCAATGACCCATTTCTTCCGTCGTTAACTATAAACAACATTGTTTTTTTTTTTACCTTCAGCCTGCTGAAAGACAACTTTATTAACATTCAAAAGGTCGCATAACACATTCCTTAAATCTATCGACAGTTACTTCCGAAGATGCCATTTTCGACACGGTAAGCTCTCGTGAAACTAGTTTCGCCGGAAAGTTTCTACGTTTTTCTTCTCACAAATGTTCGGGTGAGGTTACGTGCAAACACCTCTTACTCTTAGAGCTCTTTTACTACAGTTTAAACGATTTTAAGGTGGAGCTTTTTGAAAAACAAATCAACACTTTGACTGATCAAATATAATTATAATAAAACCAGTAATTCTGTAAATACAACTCATCAAACAAAACAAAAATTGGTAACCACAGTGAAAAATCCTTTTACTTTTCGGGATTTTTAATTATTTTTATTTCGAACGGATTTAAAACGAAAACCGAAATGGAATTCGTATGGATTGAATAAGTGTGTTCTTATTTCCGATCGGATTCGGTACTGATTTTATACCATAAAAACGTTGTAGAAACTAGATTTTTATGTTCATTGGAACTTAAATAGTAGTACATGATAAAATTAATATAGTCTACAATTTCTCATGTTTAGCAATAAATAGTGTTTAACATAATTCATCAACCAAATACGAATTCGCTAGGAATATAATAAGCGAATTGAAAACGTACAAGTCAGAACAGGGGCCATAATTATTGAATGTATGTATGTATGTATGTAGATATTATATTTTATAATCTTCTTTTCGTTTTTTTAAATCACTTCATAGTTCATTGAAAAACTTAATGCTTTTATACATTATTATGTTTTTAGTTCCACTATCTCTATAAAATGACAATCAAAAATTATTATTTGACCTTAAGTTAATCTGGTTGGACTTCATGTGCTAGATTAACGTTTATTGATAAGTATTCTGGAACCATTTTGTTTTTAGTCTTAAAAGCGATGATAGATGGCTTTGGCTACATTGTATGATATTCTCAGTGTATTGTTAAGCCATTGTAAGCAAGATAGCATCCAACTTATTGGAGAATAGAAACTGCATTTCAGGATAATTCTCATTGTCTTTTTCTGAAGCTTTTGTTGTCTGTTGACTTCTGTTGACTTACCCATATACAATATTGGTGAACAGAAGTGAGGTCTTCCAAAGCTGCGCTGCGTTATACTTGAACGCTACCTTAACGACATTTTTGATCATAACATAATCGCCTTACCTATAGTTTGTCGGACTCTTATGACGATTATCATAGTATATCTTACTTCTCGATTGTTCCTTTTCAATGTTTTCTTGAACTGTGTTCCTAACATCTTGTATATTTAATCGTTCAGCTTCTACGTTTTTATTGAGAAATTCTTTAACTTTGTCACAAAATTTCCCCCTTTGATCTTTTCCAAATAATAAAATGCTTGGAGTGAAAACAGTACTCCGGTTGGCAAAATATGTTTTGTGTGCTTTTATTCGCATATAGCTTAGTAAATTTGGTGAAACCATCTACTTCTACTAGAATGTGTTTCTTATTCGTACGAGATGTGGAAAATGAACCCAAAAAGTTCCTAAACTGTTTTGAACAAGAGATCCTTTTTCCAAAATGAACTGATACCCTAGACTCCAATAGCCAATTTACATTGAAAATCATGTCTCAAGTTTTTTACTTGCTCTTATACATATGTACTAGTTATATGGCAAGTTTTGCAGTCGTGCAGTAAGAAACTTTTGGGATAACAATAAAACATGACAAAACGAAAAAAGTGGAGACTCCAATTCTGTCTATCTGTCTCTCCGTATATGAATCCACAGCCTGAACCACTTGACGGGTTTTCTTCAAAATTAAATTTACAGTTGTTTTTAGAATTGGGTTTCTAGATTTTGAAATAGCGGTACCTGCTAACTAATATTTACTTAAAATTGTGCTCTCAATTGGGGAAGAAACGTTTTCATTTTTTCGTCAAAATGTTTGCAACCACACTGAAGCATTTCGCAACCAAATATGATGATGAAAAAGCAATGGGAATTTTTTTCAGCAATGTTTCTTCAACGCAGTATATCGATTTTCAATGCTGGACTACAACACATAGCTTCTAATAGGCTTCATTGAACTTTTGCTTAAGCTCTTCGTCAGTTTTGATTTGGTGATCGACTCTTCTTGCATAATCACATTGGCTTCTTCCATGGGTGTCATACTTTGTCGTCTTGAAGGATTTCTGATGATCTTGACAAATGTGGAAACTGTAAGTATTCTTTCCCGCTTAAATTTTATTTATAAGGAATACATTTTTCCACAAACGCCGATATAGCTAATTTTGTTTTGGTCAAGTTCAGCTGAAAGTTGACTGTAATACATGCCAAAGTTAGTTAATTTTAGTTTGAAATGACCTTTATTTCATATATAAAGCTAACAATTATTAAATAATCTCCTAAGTCTAATTGGCTTGGCCTATGGCCGTCTAACAGGTTGATAATTTATTATTTTAATTTTGAATTTATCTTGTAATCAAATGAAACATAATTATTTAAAATTAAAAATCACCCTCTTAAACTCGTTTTCGGTATCGAAGTGCAGCTACGGTGTTGTTGTACAAAGCATCCTATCCTCTTTCTCCGTTTAAAACTCTTAAAGCTTCTCCCTCTTCAAAGACATCTTTTGAAAATATTGTTATACGAAATTCTTTTAAAATTGGACAAACTGCAAGAAAATGGAAAACACTTTCTCTAGTGCCCATGTTGCAAAGTTCGCAGAGTGTTGGTAGCTCGGTGCGGTGGGGAATGAAGTTTAAGCTGTATTTTCATCAAGGTGGTAATTTAGTCTGTTATAATACTTTCTGAAGACAGATGCTCCAGCCTCTTCAGTATGATGATTCAGTACTATGAAAGATATACTGAAAGATATAATTGTCCTACTTTCTCCAATATTGAATTAAATTTCTCTCTTAGCGTGAAGTGTTGTTCGTTTCAATGTATAACAATTTTGTGGTGTTTCTCGGTAATCGAAACATCCTCTTCAAAAAGTATCGTAGAAACTTTTCAACGGAATCGTGTGATCTATAACCCCATACCTGACCTCCGTAGAGTAAAATAGATGCAGCAGTTGAACGGAAAACCTTTTGTTTAGCAGTATGAGAAATATAGTTGTTCTTAATGCAACGATCCCATATCGATGGAATGGCTCGCTACTAGTTTTTCTTCAAGATGTGGACTTACGTTTAATTTTGCTGATATTAGCATTCCAACATATTTGTATTTGCAAACTGTTGAACATGCCAAAGATATTTACTGATAGTAAATATCGGTCATTCAATACTTTAGATTTTCTTCCTAAATCCTCTCTCTCTTCTGTGCATTCTTCGGCAATTCCTGGGATCTAAAAGTCCTGGGCCTCTTTTGTAACAGTCAAGAACTTCATGAGTTGCTTGACATCAGCCAGCTTTTTAAGGGACACTTTATTTTGTGATGTAGCTTCGTCAAGTAAGCAATTTTCATAAATAGTTAAAGCTTCTTTTTTAAATGGTTTGGCCATAGTGGGGAGGCCGCTGAAGGTTTTATTCGCAGTTTTGGTAATTTTTTGGTTTTGTTTCTCATAGCTTATTATTATATTATTATTCTTAGCGTCTATTTATATCACGTCCTTTCCGAAAATGACTGTGTCATGATTCTTAAGAACAGTGCTGTATTCTACAGGTGATGTGATGATTAACAAGTCTTCCATGTCTTTAAAATTGTGCGAAAACTGAACATTCACATCGTGGTCTGCGTCCTGCATCTGTAATTCTTTTAGCTTTCGCTTCAAAAGAATAATGTCCTCCTTTGCATAAAATGTTGAACCAACTTTTGATGATCCTCCTCTTCAAAGTCCTTAACTGCATCTTCTACTCACAGCTTTAGCCCTGCCTTACTGCCACTAGTTTGCAGTTTCAAAGACTTCAAAATACTTTTTAGAGTAGCAGAAGTTGCTACCGCAATAAACTCGACAGATTCTTGCGACATATTGCTGTCTGGTTAAAAAAACGAAAAAGGTTTCTTTTTCACGTGGTATCTCACTTCTGAAATTTGTAGGGGGAACTGACTTGATATATTAAAATAAAACAAACTGCAAACTAACTTCACTTTGTGACAGTATATTTAAAACTGGATCGATTTACAGTATCGAAGACTTTTAATATATAGGAAAAATTAGATAAATGATTATTATACATAATGAACATACTGTAACGTGCGCTTAGTTCGCAAAATAAAACTTCACCTTTCAATTTATTTCTACCACTTTTATTCAGTATCTATACTTTATTCGATCTCAACTCGACTTTTGAACTATCACTTGTATACAACAATTTACTCTTAACTTTATCACTCTATAATCAAAACTGCCATCTGGTTGCCTCGGGCGGTCTATTTATATCGAATGACATTTCATCTAGAACTCTCCAGTAATTTCCACATTGTCTCCACTCTCCACCCTGTCAAACATTTTTCCTTCTGGTATATTTCTACACTTACACTAGTGTTGCCGCTTGTGTTTTCGGTTGAACGTTTTCGATTAGGAAATTGGTACTAAATGTTGGGTTCGCGTTACACTGCCCCCTCCTTAAGATTGTTCGTCCCGAATAATTCCATCTGCAGCCTCGCCACTGTATCGATGCAGCCGGTCACAATGAACTACTTTTAACTTGCCTCTTAGTCCTCTTTGGATATGGTAAACCACGTCTCTCCTTGAGGTCATCCACATACTCGTTCGTGTCCTGTGGCTCCTCTGTGGGGCATCCAAATTTAAGTTCGCTGGGCAGCCGCATGGTTTTCCCGAACAGGATGTCAGATGGTGTTTGTCCTGTCGAGCTATGTACTGCACTTCTATAGGCCATCAGGAATAGCGGTACGTGCCTATCCCAGTTTTTTTGGTAGTCGCCTACGACCTTGGTGAGGTGTTCTTTCAAGGTCCGGTTGAATCTTTCAACCATCCCATCAGACTGTGGATGAAGCGGTGTGGTTCTAGTCTTCTTAATGCCAAGTAGTCCGCACACTCCTTGGAAGATGTTTGACTCAAAGTTCCTCCCTTTATCGGAATGGAGTTCCATAGGCACGCCAAACTTACTCACCCAGTTAAACACAATCTGGTCGACCACCGTTTTGGCCTCTTGATTTGGGATGGCATACGCCTCAGGCCACTTGCTAAAATAGTCCATTACAACCAGAATGTACTTGTTTCCAGCGTTGGTCTCTGGAAAAGGCCCAGCCACATCTACTGCAATCCTCTCAAAAGGCGATCCAACGTTGTACTGATGCATCTTACCTTGAATCTTCCTACCAGGTCCTTTGGTTGCAGCACACTTGTCACATGTTCGGCACCACTTCTCCACGTCATCTCTAGCATGTAACCAGTAGAACCGATGTCGCACCTTCTCCAGTGTTTTGTTCACTCCCAGGTGGCCTCCAGAAGGTCCGTCGTGCATCTCCCGAAGAACTTCACTGACTTTCGATTGCGGTACGATCAGCTGCATCACATATGACTTACCGTCAGTGGACTCCCATCTTCGCCTGAGAACACTTTCTTGCACATACAGTGAGTCCCACTGTGCCCAATAGGCTTTGAGAACTGGACTCCTGTCAGAAATGTCTCCCCATTCAGGTTTCACTTCATTTTCTTTCCATGCGAGAATGGGTTCGATATCTGGATCCTCCTGTTGAGCAGTCCTCACATCCTCATTGCTCCATTCGCATATTGGGTCAGCTCTTAGTCGCTGATCGGTAATATTTTCTTTGTCTTCTTGCCGCCTACAATGCTTACAATCCACTTTGCAAGGTCTTCGGGATAATGCGTCGGCGTTTGAGTGCAACTTTCCTCTGCGGTGTTGAATCTGGTAATCATAAGTCTGCAGTCTTTCTATCCACTTTGCGACTTGACCTTCTGGATTTTTGAAGTTCAACAGCCAGTTCAGAGCACCATGGTCTGTCCGCAGAAGGAATTTCTGTCCATAGATGTACTTATGGAAGTGCTTTGTTGCCAAGATAAGAGCTGGCAGTTCCCTTCTGGTCACGCAGTAGTTTCTTTCGGGCTTCGAGAGGACCTTGCTGTAATATGCCACCACTTTCTCTTCGCCATCATGCACTTGGGATAGTACCGCCCCAATTCCAACGTTGCTTGCATCAGCGTCGATGATGAATGTTTTGCCAGGTGTTGGATGTGCCAGCACTGGAGCGTTACAGAGGCGGTATTTGAGTTCCTGAAAAGATTTCTCACACTCACCTGACCATTTAAACTGCTTCCCTTTTTCGGTGAGCTGATGCAAGCTCTTTGCAACTCCAGCTAAGTTCTTAACAAAACGTCGGTAATATGTGGCAAGACCAAGAAAGCTTCGGAGTTGATGTTTGTCCTGTGGTGTTGGCCAATTTTTGACGGAGTCAACTTTTTCAGGATCAGTCTTCACTCCTTGGGAAGAGATGATGTGTCCCAAGTACTTAACTTCGGTTTTGAAAAGTACACATTTTTCTGGATTCAGTTTAAGATTAGCCTCTCGTAGTCTCTGAAACACGGCTTTAGGTTCTTGCAATGTTGGTCAAATGTTTTCCCGTAAACAATGACATCGTCCAAGTAGACTAGGCACGCTTTCCATGTCAGTCCTTGAAGAACGCACTCCATCAAACGCTCGAATGTTGCCGGAGCGTTGCATAGCCCAAACGGCATAACTTTGAACTGCCAGAGCCCATTACCTGTAGAAAACGCCGTCTTTTCCCGATCATCAGGGTGGATGTCAACTTGCCAATATCCACTCTTCAAGTCCAGCGTCGAAAACCACTGGGCTCCCTCCATGGCATCCAGGGTATCACTGATCCTCGGCAGGGGAAAGCGGTCCTTCTTAGTCACATCGTTCAGCCTTCGGTAGTCCACACAAAAACGAGTGCTTCCGTCTTCCTTTTTCACTAGCACCACTGGTGAAGCCCAAGGACTTTTGGAATTTTCGATAAGACCGTCCTTTTTCATTGCTGTTATCATTTCTTCAACCTCACCTTGTTTGGCCAGTGGAAGGCGTCTTGCGGGTTGACGAATCGGTCTTGCATCTCCTGTGTTGATGCGGTGCTGCACCAACTGTGTTCTACCATATTGCCCTTTTTGACGATGCGAAGATGTCAGTGTACTCTTGTAGGAGATTTTCAGCCATCTTTGTTTTTTGGTGATCAAGGTTGGATGAATTCAATATTCTAGCTTTGATGGTCTTGAGCTCCTCCGGAGTTATAGTTTTTCTCGGAGCTTCATCTGTGATCTTCGTAATTGCTGCAACCGATTCGCAACGTTCAACGACTTCTCCTTTCTTTAACTTTACATCGTACGGTCTGGTGTTTAGTAATCGTACGGGGACCATTTTGTTTTTCGGTGCTACCAGTGTTTTCCCAATGATGACGCTTTGGGAGAAACACTCTGGGCCTGGTTCCACCATGAGGTATCGAAAGCTTCCAAACTCACCTTCCAGTTTTGTCCACACAAACACTTCAGAAGAAGGAGGCAGAATCAGATCTTCCGTGATGACAGTCTTCAGTGTTGACGTATTTTTTTTTTTTTTTTTTTTTTTTTTTTTATAATTTATAGGGTGAAGGTGAAAGTTACCTTTACAAGCACGTCGACCTGAAAGATCTTTTGTGCTGTTCCCTTAGGTTTAATTACACGTAGTGTATAGGTTTGTTCATTCGAAGCTGAGGTCATGTAAGAACCTAAGAATCTTCGAGGAAGAGGTGTTTCTGATATCAAGGGGACAGGGGAACCCTTTATTGAATATTTTAAGCCTGGATCTAGCTAAGGCAGGGCATTCACATAAAATGTGTTCAGCTGTTTCTATGTCTTCAAGACAGAGACGACAGGTGTCATCTTGGCTGATGCCCATGTTTTTAAGATGATACTTGAGAGAGCAGTGTCCCGTGAAGAAGTCCGTAAGTAACTTTGCGTCACGTTTGCTCATGTCAAGAATTTCTTTCATACGTTTGTGGGATAAGTCAATGAATAGTTTTGACTGACGATGGCCATTTGAGTTGTTCCAGGTGCTGATCATGTTCTGTCGTTCCCAGGTAGCTAATTCGTTTTTAAGGCTACTTATTGGGAGACCACAGTAGGGTTCAGGGCCTTTGAATTGGGACTGAGAGCCAAGTCTAGCAAGTCGGTCAGCCTCTTCGTTACCCGGTACGCCTTCATGACCAGGCACCCATGAAAGAGTTATTTTATTGTGAGTAGCTAATTGAAGTAAACAAGTCAGTCAGTTCCAAACTAGTTTGGATTCGATTTTTGTCGAGGACAGAGCCTTTAGTGCTGCCTGACTGTCAGAGCAGATTAGGATGCTTGATCTTCGGAAATTTCTTCTAATGCATTCCCTAATACAGAATTCTATAGCCATTACCTCTGCCTGAAAGATAGTAGTTGTGTTACCAAGGGATGTAGATGATTTAAAGTTGGAACCGTAAATCCCTGCACCTACACCGTTGTTTGTTTTTGAACCGTCAGTATACCAGATGTATTGGAAGTTATTTGTAAGAATTAAAGGGTTCTCCATGCTGAGCGGTTTGGAAAGATTACTTCAAAGGGGTGGTGTAACATTATGCGTTTAGGCATAAAGTCCGAGGAGTGTGCTGCAGGCGATTTCAGTATTGGGAGCACCTGCAGAATACTCATATGTCCTTGTAAGTTTTCCTTTCTTGAGTAGTTAGTGAGATGAAGCTTTAGTCCGCTTAGTGCAGCAGTCTTCTTTACTCTTTGATGTAGCGGAGGAAAATTTAATAAACTTTCTAACGCTAAAGTTGGGCAGGTGCGCATTGCACCTGTGATACCTACACAGGTTAGTCTTTGTAACTTTTGCAAAGATTTGCGGGCATAAACTTGTTCTGTTTTTTGCCACCAGACCAGCGAAGCATAGGTTATGCTTCGCTGGTCTGGTGGCAAAAAATAATAATAATAGTGATAATAGTGAGGTAAGTCCAGTAAATCATTTTTGGCCTAAGTCCCCACTTTTTACCAAAAAGTCTAGAACAGGCCCAGAAAGCATTTGTTGCTTTTGCTATGGTTTTGTCTAGATGTGGTTTCCAATTGAGTTTATTATCCAGGGTTACTCCTAGATATTTGACCTCTTTGGAAAAATTAATTTGAACACTATTTAGGGATAGTGTTTGGAGATCGATTTTTCGTCTCCTAGTGAATGGAATGATGACTATTTTGGTGGGGTTGACCTTAAGCCCTTCTTTGTTGCACCAGTCATTAACTTTGTTCAGGGCACTTTGCATACGGTTTGTGACCTGTGCTTCTTGATTGCCTTGAATAGAGATGACTAAGTCATCAGCGTAGCCTTGTGTATCAAGGCCCAGCTTATTGAGGTCATCCAAGAGCTGATCTATTACAATTGACCAGAGCAGTTGAGATAAAACACCCCCTTGGGGACAGCCTTTAACAGCATTAACTGTTAACCTAGTGTGGTGGAGATGATTCTGCCACTTGACATAGAGTCAATCCATTTAATGGTTGGTGTGTCAATTCCTTTGACAGTTGCAGCGGTTTGAATTGACAAGTACGTAGTATTGTCAAAGGCGCCAGAAATATCAAGAAAAGAGCAGAGTATGATGTCTTTCTTAGCAAACGCAGTCTCAATTTTGCTTACCAGCTGATGGAGAGCTATAACAGTGGATTTACCCGTTTGGTAAGCGAATTGGTTAGCATTGAGAGGATTTGCTATTAAGGCCGTACTGCGAATGTGTAAATTAATCACTTTTTCCATGACCTTTAGAAAGAAGGATGTGAGACTGATTGGTCTGAAGGATTTTGGGTCTGAGTTTGATCTATTGCCAGCTTTTGGTATGAATACTACTCTCACCTTTCTCCAAGTTTGAGGGATGTAGCTTAATTCAAAACTGGATCTATAGATAAGTATAAGTGAGCAGATTATGGTATCAATTCCATACTGTAAGAGAGCAGGAAAGATACCATCTTCCCCGGGCGCCTTGAAAGGCTGTTGGGAGGATATTGCCCATTTAATGGAGTCTTCGTTAAAAATTTTTCTAGCTAGACTTCTTGTTGTGCTGTTAGGTGTAGTGCAACTCACATTTGTGGTTAGAGATTGATCAGTGGTATGTATACAGTCAGGAAAATGAGTGGCCAAAAGTAGGCTCAGAGTTTCACTGTAACTTTGGGTAAAACTACCATCCGATTTTTTTAAGAGACCAATACCATTGTTATGATCTTTAGCTAAGGCTTTTTGAACTCTAATTGAAGAAGGCAAGTTATCGATACTTTCACAGAAGTTTTTCCAGGTAAGTCGTTTTTGCCTTCTTATCATCGAGTTGTAAGTCGTTAGAGTTGTTCGATATTCGCTCCACGAATTGGTTCGTTTAGCTTTGTTGAACAACTTTCGAAGCTTTCTTTTTAACTTCTCCAACTCACTGTTCCACCAGGGAACATCGCGATTTGAGTTGATCTGTCTAATGTGACAGCTGGACTCGTATGCGCTTGTGATTTGTGAGCTTAAGCGTGTTGCTTCCCTTTCAAGTTGATAAGGAGAGTCAATGTTTGGATAGGATGGTTCAAATTCACAACGAAGTGTCTCTGTGTAGAGATTCCAGTCCGTGTGTCTTGGTACCCTATTGTTTTCTATATTGTTGGGATTCTTGACAGATCAAATCTGATGTGCCGGTGGTCCGAGAATGATATCTCTTTCGAGACATGCCAGTTGAGAATGTTGTTGGCTATGGCAAAACTTGCCACTGTCATATCCAACACTTCTTTCCTAGTGGAGGTGAAAAAAGTAACATAAAGTAAACGTCTGTGATAACAATTAGTTGATATTTTCTGTTTTGTCCTGTTTCCTAATTTATTTAATTTATTTAATTTTTTAATCTTTATGTAAAGTGCAATAGACTAAAAATAGACTAACTTTTTTAATTTAAATGAAAACAAATGTAAATTGACAATACCAATAAAAAAGACCCCCTGAAGAAGTTGGAAAATAATCAACGAAACGTCGGGATAAAGTTTTAAAAATGGATTAATTTATTAATTGCATAGAAAAGTAACAGATCAAAAAGCCCAATAAAAAACAATCAAAAAGTAGGTTCATTTCCCTTGTTTAGAATATCTAAGTTTGAATGCATAAGAAAATCTAAAAGTGACTCACCTCTTTTGTTGATGTCTGTACTACCCCATATGGTGTGATGGGAGTTGGCATCACAACCAAGTAGTAGCTGTCTTCCCCTTGCGTTGCAGTATCTAACAAGTTTTCTTACCTCTTCAGGTGGTGCGGAGGTAGTATCCCCCGGGTAGTAGGCTGAGGCTATTACAATATTTTGTAAGCCTCTTGCCATGGGGATCTCAGCTAGTACCGCAACGAGATCATTTGTGATGAATTCTGGAATGGGAAGAAAGCTAGTTCTTTTATGGATAAGAAGCGCAGCTCGTGGTTGGAGTTGCGTGTTGTCGTATATTAACTTACACGATTGTGTTGGAAGGCCTTTTATTTGGCCTCTTACCACCCATGGTTCCTGGACTAGTAAGCAGTCCAGATCCTGCTTGACAAATTCTCTGCTTGCCGCAGCTGAGGCAGCTTTGGCGTGCATAAGATTTATCTGCAGGAATTTTAGGGTGGTGTAATTCATTTTGTTTTTGGGGTTGAGGTAAAGCTCGCTGGTGCTTTTAATAGCCTCTGCCGAGCTTTACCTTTGGGCCTGGGGTCCCGTTTTGGAGCCATGAATTTGGCTGAGCTGCTTCTTGCAGCTGGTGTTGCATTTACGCCTTTTGGTGTTGTATTGGCGACGGTTGTTGAGCAGGGAGGGGGGGGGGGAGTTGTTGTTGCATTACCAGAAGTACCTTTTGGTGAGGAGGGCCTAACGGCTGACTCCTTTGGTGAGGCATGTGTGGCATTAACAACTGAGGGGGGAGGAACTAGGTTTACTGGAGCTGTCAGTCTGTTTTGTAGATCTGACGTTGGTGAAGGCTGTGGAGCACTATTACCTGTCGTCAGAGTCATACAGGCTGTCTTGACAGGGGAGTTAGGTGGGGGTTTGGGGGCACCAGTTCTGTTAGGGGCTTTAGGATGGCGGAGTTGAACATCGCCAAACCTAAAGTCTATGATGTCTTTTTTTGTTTTCAGTAGAGCCACGGATTTATGGTCCACCGAAAAGGTGAGAATAGAAGCGGCACCTTTGGCTTCTCTTCTTATGATCCTCCATTCAGGAACGGGGAGACCCTCATTCTGGACCTTGATCGCAGTGAGAATCTGTTCGTTTGTGCATGTATGGCCAACGGGGAAATGGCCCACCAGAATTTGGTTTTTGGGAATTTCTTCCTCTTCAACCGCCTTCAGTGAGGCATTCACCCAAGGCTTTATTTTTGGAATTTCGCCTTTTAGCCAATCAGCCGTGACTGCAGTTGAAGACAAGCCAGCCTGGTCTGAAATTGGTGCCAAAGAATTTGGGGCTGATATCCCCTGTCTTTTGGCTACAAATCAAACCAAAGATGGTGTCTTGCACTACTGTCATTTGGTCAGTGTTAAGTAGCGTTTCCGGGTAGTCTGAGGCAAGGATACCTATTTTGTAACTCTCCAGCGCTTGCTTAAAATTTTGTTGCTCTGTTTTTTGTTGATATGGAGGCGGATTTGATGTGGAAACATCAACAGACCTCTGCTTGTGAGCAATGTTGGGTTTTGCCATTTTGGCACGATTTAAGTCCCTAGGGAAGGATTCAGAACGATTCCTTTTTTCTCCCTTTGGAACAGCCGTTCTGGCTCTTTCCTTGGCTTCGGCTTCCAAAGGCCGCTAGCCAGAAGGAATTTAAAGCGTTTGCGAGCAGCTCCGCAAAGCTTGACGCGCGCTTTTTGGGTTGTTTTGATCGTTTGATCAGAGTGTGTTGAAGGGGCAGCTTCGTTAAGAAGTTTCGCCTCCTCCAAAGAACCAATAGGTGGAAGGTCGTCAAGACCTGTCTCCATTGGTGTGGATGCTCTTAGAGCAGCATCACTCTCTTTAAAATTTTCATTAATATTTTCAATCTTGTACCCACGAGTAATAGGGAAAGGAGGTCACCATTGGCAGAGCCCTATGCCAACGTAAAGTACTTACAATTTAAACTGGATTTGCCTAGGTATCCAGAGTTCGCAACTAGCGACTAAGAACTCCTTAGCCATTCAGCCCTCGGCGTCGCTGTTCAACCACTGGCTTGAGGATTGTTTATCGACCTTTACTGGTCTAGATCCGTTATGTTCGGTTATTGCGTAAGCAAGTTGCAGTGGCACCTCGAGCAGGATGTTATTTGCTAACGCATAACGGTCTTGAAAAGGGAGAGGCTAGAGTTTCATGGAATACCAGACTTTTATTGCGCTTCACCTGTTCCTGGGTCTTATGACCCTGGCCACCTATTCGTATTTTCATTCGAATAGGTCATTGGAATTTCTTTATTTTGGTATTTCAAAACTTGATTACCGATATCCAAAATAACTCCGTGCTGTTTCATAAAGTCGGTTCCAATGATGCACTCGTCACATATATCTGCCACCAGGAATTGATGAGTAAATACTAGATCGGCCAGTCGGATCTTCAGACACACTTCTCCATATACTCTTGCTGCTTCTCCCGTTGCGGTTCTTAGACGGTAGCTATTGGTGTTATGAAGCCACGTCATCTTTACCAGGTCTCGACGTACTATGGAGGCTGTGGCACCGGTGTCGATGGTAGCCACATGTTTGTTCCCGTCAATAGTAGTCTCCACAGTTAGACTTTTGCTGTCTCGTTTGGTCTGGGAGACCTGGATAGTGGTTCTGGGGCCATCGATACATGAAACCAGCCTCTGCCCCTCGAAGTTGGTTCTTACTCGTTTCCCTGGTGGGAAACGGATTGATAGGCAACGCTGGTGTTGTTGTTACCTTGCTCTGGGTTGGATCTCTTGCTTCCACAATGTTGACAACCGGTTTTATTTTGTGGTAGTCGGCATTGACGCTGTAAGTGCCCGTTCTTGTTTCAGTTCCAACATCTTACTGGTCCACTCCGCTGGCTCTTTTGTATTTCAGCTCTTTGGCACGAGCATTCTTCGGCTGTGGCTTCTCTAAGTCGATGTACTCCATGAGAAGCCCGTTCTGCTGCTTCAATTGTCAATGCGAATGCTAAAGTTTCAGAAAGAGTACGTGTTCTAGCAGTTCGCACAGACCTCTGAAGATGTATATCGGAAATGGCACGAACGAAGGACTCAACAGCAAGCTGGTTGATGATTTCTTCTCCAGCATCCGGGTATGCCAGGTGAACCAGTCTTTCGACGTCTGCTTGGAGTTGCTGTAGACTTTCACCCCATTTCTGGACTCTGTTATTGAGTTGGACTCGGAAGACTTCTTTCAAGTGGCTATCTCCAAAGCGTTTATCTATTGCTGCCACGAGAGAACTGAAATCACTGCCCTTACCAGCTGGAACTGTTTGAAGTAATTCAGCTGCTGGTCCTCTAAGAGCAAGAGTCAGTGCTATGTACTTGTCTTCGTCATCCCAGCCATTTGTTGTCGCGGCTGCCTCAAATTGTCTCTTATAAACTGGCCAAGAAGACTGTCCATCAAATATTGGGGGTTTCATTTCCTTTTTCCTTGCAAACTCTCCAGCAGATTCTCGAATTTTGATTTTCCGGATGTGGTCTAATTCCTTGGACAGAACAGAGAACTGTTTATCGCATCGGCTTTCCAAACGATTCTCTACAACAGAAAGCTGTTTTTCCACACCTTCAACGCGTTCATCAAGGGCACATACATTTTTCTCAATGTTGCCCAATTTGCCTTCTAGAATGTTTTTCTGACCTTCTAAAACATTCTGTTGCGCCTCAAGTCTTTCGAGAATATTCTGTTGTTCCTTCTTTTGTTCACTTCGTTGTTCTTCAAGTTGTTCGAGAACATTCTGCTGTTCCTTCTTTTGCTCGTTTCGTTGTGCTTCAAGTTGTTCGAGAACATTCTGCTGTTCCTTCTTTTGTTCGTTTCGTTGCTCTTCCAGACGTCCGAGAATATTCTGCTGTTGCTCGTCAATCAGCTTCTTTTGTTGTACTTCGAGTCTTTCGAGAACATTCTGCTGTTCTTTCTTTTGTTCTAATAAAAGCTTCATCATACTAGAAAAATCTACACTTTCACTTACTTCTTCTTTTTCCACTACTGTTTTAAAAATAAAAGTGTTTACGTCTTCCCCTTGCTGTTCCAAATAGTTGCGCAAGCGCAGGACGAGCTCATTTTTCGATCCCGCTCTAGAAAGGTTTCGCTTACCTAACTCACTTTTAAGCTCAGTGCTTAAAGTGAGTTCGATCTCAACTCGACTTTTGGACTATCACTTGTATACAACAATTTGCTCTTAACTTTATCACTCTATAATCAAAACTGTCATCTGGTTGCCTCGGGCGGTCTATTTATATGGAATGACATTTCATCTAGAACTCTCCAGTAATTTCCACATTGTCTCCACTCTCCACCCTGTCAAACATTTTTCCTTCTGGTATATTTCTACACTTACACTAGTGTTGCCGCTTGTGTTTTCGGTTGAACGTTTTCGATTAGGAAATTGGTACTAAATGTTGGGTTCGCGTTACAATACATATGTCGGGATGACCGCAAGATAGGTATCATAAACCCATAGATATTACTTATGGATGATTACCCATAGATGAACTTATGTCTCACGGAGTTTCGTGTCTGTGCCATTTTAGTTGCATTGAAAATACATCAAAGTATAAACGGTAAATTTTCTTTCTATTGCGAAAAGGTATTTGGGCCTGCAGGAATAGGTACTAAAAACCACGGCATTGCCATTTCGTTATGGAAACAACCTTTGTGAGTCTTGCTCTAAATAAAAAAGGAAACGACCCATGGGTAAATATCGATATTTCCCTGTATTAGCAAACCCAAGCATTAGGCTAACACAAATCAACAATTTTGTGTACCAAAGGAATCACTACATACAGACTGTTTACTGTGTTAATGTTAAATTAATTTAATATTTTATATTTTTATAATTTTTAGTACTTAATATTTCAAAGTTTTACAGATCATTCTTGATCTCTGGTCATAATTTTTAGTACTTACTATTTCAAAGTTTTAAAAAAACCTTACATTCATTCGTAACTTTTTTTTTTTTTTTAGTGTTGGCGAGACATGCGTTTAACGACGCGCAAAAAACTTGCCGAAATGAAACGCTGTCAACTAGCTGGGGGATCTCCACCTCCAGGAATTGAGTTAAACCAAGAAGATAATGATATAATTGACATTGTAGGCTCCGAATATTTCTATGAAGAAATGAGCGGAGAGCTTAAACCTGAGCATTTTATGACAGGGTTTGAATATGTGCCAGAACAATTCTGTGATGCTATTTTATCTGCTGCTGCCGTCAGTAGCAGTCAAAGCAATAAAGATGCTGTTAGTCACGCTGGCCAAGATGTTCATGAAACCGAAGGTCCTGATGCCACTGCAGCATCAAACCAAGACCACCAACATGGAGGCAGCTTTTCTGGATCCTCAGTGAGTGCACATAACGGTGAACCGACGGGATCTGGCGGGCATCATTCGGTATTTCCAGGAATCTCAGCCACATCCACTCCATGTGGACATCAGCATTTGCAAAATCGTCGGCGAGAAGCAGCAGTAGCAGCTGCAGCTGCAGCTTTTCACAGAGAATCTGCATTTGAGGAAAAACTTTTGCAGTTAATGCAAGATGTGTTTCCCAAAAAAGATAGAAAACGTAAGAAACGCGATCCTGATAAACTTTTTTTGCTTTCGCTGTACGAGGAAATGAAAAAGGTACCTGAAGAAACTCGCTTGGATGTTAAAGCAGAGCTCATTCAGGTTCTTAAAATGTATCAGAAAAAAAGTCCACATAAATCAAGTACGGAGAAAACAGGAGCAAAACAATTACATACAGCAGACAAAGTGCAGAGACAAGACTCCCAGCAAATACATACCCAGCAGCCACACCCACATAGCATGTATCAGTTGCAGAAAAAATATGAAAAAACTTTAGACAAGTCTGATCAGCAACAAACAAATGCTTCATCGCAACAGCAAGTTGAGTCGCAACAAAGGCAACAACAACATGCTCAGTCAACCCATGACTCCAATGACCCACAAAGAATACATACACAACAGCAAATTTCACATAATCTTTTTCAAATGCAAAAGAAATACGCTGAAGAAAACGATAAAGCCCACCAACAACAACAAAGCGATCAGCAACGCAAGCAACTTATAGAAAATCAGCCTCATTCTCATCAGCAAACACAGCAACCTCCACCTCCTCCACCTCCAACGAATAATGACCAACACTTGCATCATCCAATGTCCCATGGAATTATGTTTCCGCTGTCGCAAATCCGCAATGAGCATAACCATCAGCAGTCACAAGCTCATCCACATCAACAACATCATCATCATCCAACGCCATTGTTTGTACCTACACCTCCCACGACAATGAATGGAGATCGTTCACTGACGTACGAGAATGTAGGTTGAGTTGAATAGATAATAAATTTCAATTTGTAATTTTGGAAAACTGTAATCTCTTTCTCGTATGCCCTCATTAAGGCATTCAATGTTAGTTATTTTTTTAAGAACATTATTTCACATGAAACTATTTTTTTACTGTTAAAAATGTGCTGCAATATTAATTAGCTAAGAACTGTGTTAAATATAATTTGTTCATATTAAATGTTTTTTTTTTTTTTAAATATATATTACCGTCTTATTCATTTGATTCCCATAAAGCGCAGATCATCGGTTGATTATATAAGGCGTGTTTAATGAAAAAAAGAGCAGAGCAGCGTAGCTCAGAGCAGAGCAAGAAATGAGATAAATGTCAGGCAATTTAGAGCAGAACAGCTGGTGTCAAAAGTCAGCTGATAAGAAAGCAACAAACATTGGGCTCATTCAGTTTTCTAGTGACTACGTAGTGAACTCTTCTGATTGGTCGAAATCGACTACAAAACGAGTGGAAATTTCCCCTTCCACGTAGTTGAAAATTTTCAGCTACAAAGTTAGTCTGACGTTTGAGAATCAGCTGTTGGGTAAACACACGAAAAATTACAAAGTGCAAATTGAAATTTTTTCGACAATTTTTATCAAATTGAAAGTAGTGAAGAGATATGTAATTAAAGTAACTTAATTTAAAAGATAAGATTGTTTAAAGTTCCGAAAACGCAAATGTTTCGTGTTTTTGTGTGCTTATTTTGACAGTTTAGGGTTGACTACATTTTTAGTGCATTTTGCATTCACAAAGCTAGTCGACTTTCCACTACGTAGCGGCTAGATTCCTGAATGCCACCATTTTGTGACCTTAGGGGCCAGTTATAGCGATCAGGAAAACGAATCAGGAAAAATTTTCAAATGGAATAATAACTATGTTTTCGTTGCAATTGAATAACAAATGTTATACCAATCGATGGCAAATCACTCAAAGAATTTTTTGTTCCCAAAAAAGATATAATAGAACAAATATTTTCTGTTCAATTTGTATTTTTCTATTTTCCTGTTCCAATTCCATCAGGAAAATAGAAAAATACAATTTTACGGCAAAGTATTTGTTCAATTGAACATTTTCTTGACAAAAAAAATTCTCTGGGCTGTTTACTATTGATTGGTATAACATTTGTTATTCAATTGTAACGAAAGCATAGTTATTATTCCATTTGAACATTTTTCCTGATTCGTTTTCCTGATCGCTATAAACTGGCCCCTTAGCTAGTTTGCAAAATTATGTTTGGTATGCTATTATAATAAAAGTCTATATGCGGAAACATTGGAATCAAAACTAAAGTAACATGCGATGTTAATTCAATTGATTTTAAGTTAAATTCGATTTCAAATAGATTGCAAAACTCAAAATATAAACAAAAATATTTGAATCAAATGTCAACAGCTGATTTTGACACTTTTGCTCCACTCTACTCTTACTCAAAAGCAAGTGCAGAAAATGCTGCTCTAAAAGCTCTAGAGCAGGTCATTAAACACAAAAAGTTCTTGCTCGGAGTAGAAAAATTTGTCATTAAACACCAAAAAGCTGCTTTTTTCTGCTCTAGATCGATCTAGAGCAGGTCATTAAACACACTTAAGCTACGTGCAGACGGCATATAAAAGCCGCACACGTTTGCGGTTCTGACGTCATTTTTACGTCATAATATGCGAAAATTCACGCATATCGTCTGAACACCCTTTTGGGACACTCCGCACATGCACGCAAATGGTTTGCGGATGATGTGCGACGGCGAGACCGCACATAAATGTGCGGCTTTTTGGCAAATCGTCTGAACACCCTCGCACATTTTTTGTGACACTTTGCGTGCATGTGCGTGCATGTGCGATCTTCAAAATCATGTGCGGTGTCACGAAAATAGGACAACGCAAATGTGCATATTTTACGCAAATCAGTAGTGGTTGTACAGTATAGTTATGATCGGTTTTCAATTAAAAAAAAAAATGAGCGAAGCGAAGTGTGTTGGTAGTAGGCTGTTTTTGTGTTCATGAATACAATAAGTATTGAAGTATTTATCGGGTCTCTTTATTTAAATTTTTTTTTGTTGTTGACTTGAGTATTTTATTAATTTATTAAGTTAATTTTTTTTCTACTGATTAATTATGAAATCATTAAAATTGATTGCAGATAAATCATATCCAATGCCAAAAACAGCCGTAGTACCCTACTCTCTTTTCGACATTTTCAAATAATTTCAGCACTTTTAAATTTATGTACAAGTAAGCTTCGTCAACAACCACAAACCATGAATAAAACACAAAATTCAAACAATTTATTGAATTAACGCAAACCTGCATATGAACGCAAATGGGTGATGTGCGGATATTTCCGCATATCGTGTGAACACGTCGCACATCGACCGCAAAATTTGCGTACTCATTTGCGTACACTTGATGTGCGAGCAAATCAACGCAAACTAATGTGCGGCTTTTGGGACAGATTCCGCACATCGTCTGAACACCCTTATATGCGAGTTTGCGTGCATTGATTAACGTATAGCATTTGCGTTGATTTTACAACTTTTTATGTGACGTCAGAACCGCACATATGTGCGGCTTTTTATATGCCGTCTGCACGTAGCTTTATACACACTGGGCGCGTTCATCACAAGTTAGATTTTCAGATTAACTAACTCTTCTCGGCCTCTGGTTGGCCAGACGTTAAGTTTTTCAGTTGACAATTCATCAGCTGTTAGTTTTTTCAGATTCAGTTTTTCAGTCAGGAAAACAAGGCTGAAAATCTAGATTCAGTTTATTAAGCTGTCAGATGCGAAAAGTGACATTAAAAAATTATACTTCCGTGATGGTGATTTTTTTGTGGGTGATTTTTATTAAAAAAATACAATTAATTAATTCTAACTCCATTACTGATTATTTTTACGCATATGAAGTGTTTACCGCAGTAAAGTCAACAAGTTATTTAATTTTTTTTTACATATGCAAATCAAAACCGTCGCACCTGACATATCTTGTTAGATAACCGTCCAACGCAAAACTGAATAAGTTTTTCAGTTAATCTTAAAATCTGAGTTGCAATGAACGCGCCCATTGTAATAGCCCGAAGATGGAAGAAAATTCCGAAAAGAGTAGCAAAAATTTATATTTAAATGTTGTAATAAAAAAACTACAAGAAACTGTTTTTCATTTGATTAATTCTTTTGGAATTCAGTTTAACTTAATAGTAAATATTCACAACATGGAGACAAAATCCTTATTAAATCCTCGAGCTTAGATAAAGGCCAGCAGGGAAAGATAGTGATAGAAAAGTAGTTTGAAAACTTCTTGACGTGATGAGACACTGATTCCGCTGTCAGGCAGAATATCTCATTCAACTTGGACTATGATCAAGAATGCCATCCTAAGCTTGCCATATTAAACCAAATAAAACTGCAAGTGAAAGGAGCATGCATCAGCTGATCTGCATGAGATGATCGAAAGAAAGCATGACCGATGATGGAACCTCAGTATCGCCGAAACGGATACTTTTGTAGACCATTAAATTTAAAAAAAAAATCATTCTTTTCATAAAGATTGTAAAATAAATAAACTATATTTAAAGCGGATGAGGAAACCCTCAATCGGAAGAAAGAAAAAACTCCGAGCGATGTTTGGTTCTGAAATCAATGTGAAGAGAAATATGTATCTATAGAAACTTAATTGGAGGACACATAAACATAAATTTGAACAAGCAAAAACATGTTTCTTCTTTCCTGTTTTCACTAAACTTTTGAATAGTATATTTTATTTTATATTTTCCGGATCTGACGCTGTTGCTAGGCACTGAGATTTAAGCTCTTCGAAGACTGTCTGCATATATATGAATTCTTCAGGTAGGGGTGGTTTTTCTTTTGGTATTTCTGGCAGACGCTGTTGAACCGCAGCTGGTGGCTCAGTATATCTCACATCCTGTTGAGGTTGTTGGTACACATTCGTTGATGTAGTTTGGGAAGCTATCTGTTGACTCAAGTTATAATGGATTTGATCTGCAACACTTTGTTCAATACTGGCTACCGGTTGAAAAGTTTGATTCTGTGACCAATACAAATATAAAAAAAGCTAGAATAACGTTATAAATATGCCTTTTCATTACCTGGTAGCATGCATTTGGGTCTAAATAGGTATTTTGGTTTGGATCGGCACCGAAAAGTGGATGAGTTATAGCTGATCCCAATGGGTCTGTCCGCTTAGTCTAGAAGAAAATATTAAAGTCAATAATAGCACAAATATAATTATATGCTAAAGGCAAGGAAGTTGAGGGCAACTGAGATGAAGATGCTTCGTATGACAGCAGGAGTAACAAAGCTTTATTTTGTTAAAAGTACCAAAATCTATTGAAAAAATGGGGCACCACTGGCTTGGTATTGTCATGTTCAAAGGAGATATCTACAAAGTTCAAAAAGGCAATATCAAACGAGGTCAAACAGATGTACTATCAAATTAAAAGAAACGCAGACACTTCTAGTACAAAAAAAATGCAACGACATAATCAGCCGTATTTATTAGATTTTCTTAAGACGTCTCTTAGACGTTGATAAGTTAAGTTTCAATTAAAATTTAATTGGAACTTAAGAGAGGTTGATTAAATTCTTATCGATAATCGATTCTGCGCGGATGCTAAACTAATTGATAGTTGTGTCAAAATAAAGTAGTAAAAACAGAAATCTAGTCCAATTTAAACTGCGTTTTGACAACCATTCGTTTTTAACACGGCACGGGGTCTTGCCGATTAAAATTATTTATTCATTTGATTTACCGCGTACTACAGCTACCTTTACTCCGACTGCAGTCAGGAAAAATTACGGTGCGAATTCCTCAACACAATCTTGCCAAAGTGTACAATCTGAAAAACATTCAACAAAGGAAAATAGAAATAGGTATTTGGAGTTCATAACAAGTTGGTAGAAACCGAAGAGGGTTTCTGTGAAGTCCTGACAAGAAGTGCTTTTGCAATCGAGGGGAAGAACTTTGCAAGCTCAGATGAAGACGCCCAGGTAAGAAAACAAAAAGCTTGAGGCAGAATCAAATTTATTCCTATGTTTTTTGCTAGCTTCTACCTCGTAACGCAATCCAAAGAATCTCGAAGAGCTTCTAACTTTGATTCAAAGAACTCGCCTTGGACATCAGCTGTTAACTCTATACTGACGACAAATTGCCGTCAGATCGCCTTATCCGAGAAAAAGAACTTTGTGCAAAAGTTACCGAATACATGGAGAAATTCACAGAGATTGGCCAAGTTCCCCCAAACAGACATTGGATTAAAAGTTTAATTTTTCTTAAGTTAAGTTGGTTGGCTGCTTAACCACTCCCGTCAGGACTTCCGATGCCTTGAAGAATCAGTTTTTGATCTGCTTACTGACCCTGCACCATGCTTTGGCTCGGCAGCCACACACCGATCCAGTGCTTTGTTTTGTTGTTCTTTGGTGCCGTGTACCAATTCCAATTTATAAAAGGAAAGGATTCCAGCGTCACGCCCTAGAATTACAACTCAAATTGTTCAATACAATCACAAAATTTGTTTTTATGCCCAAAGATAAAATACAGTTTTAGTTCAGGAGCTGACTTTCCTGCAGCGTTACATATATATGTGTATATATACATTTTTTTTTATTAAAAAAGTCTCTAAACCTATAAGCACATAAGCTTTTGAAATCTAAAATCTACTTTACAGCAGCCTTACATGTTTTCTGCCGCCGGGTTTTTTGTTTATTTTGCCGGCTTGGCTTTCCGCCGGCAAACTGTTTGTTTGGCGGTGGATTTGTTTTTTTGGTGGAAAGATCTTTTTGCTCTTGATTCCTTGCTTTTGTTGCTTTTGATTCAGTTCGCTAATGAGCAGCTGTTTCTTCTCCATCTGATTCAGCTTCAACTTCATCATCGGAATCATTTGCAGCGATGTCATCGTCCACTGATTCAACATCTTCATCGGAGGATGCCTCCTCGGTTCTTAGATCTTCACCCTCAGATGAAGACATACTAAATAAAGAAGAACCTACGTTGTAAGTTTTCACAAATTTACGTAACATAAAGTTCAATTTGTACCTGTTCTAGTTTATATATTCTTTGATAAAAAGAAATTCATTTTGAACCATGGGTTTATGTATTTGCAGCGTCTTTTGGTCGCTTTTCCTGCTCTTAAATCTGACCTTCCATCATTCTACGTGAACTTAGCACATTGAAAACATTTAAATCGCGAAGAAAATCTTTCATATTTTTGTTTTAAGAAAAGTTTAAAATTAAAAAGTTGAAATTATATTACCTAAACAACAGAGCGAAATTGACACCGATTTTCCCGAAACGTCAGAATGAATTTTTAATTTGGATTTAAGAGACCTTTAAACGTCATTATTGGCATTTAAGTTAAGAGGGCTCTTAGCAAGGTTACTTAAATGTGAAATTTGATTATCGATACGGATTCGTTACTTAAGTGTTACTTAAAAGGCAATTAAATCTAATCGATGATTAAAAGTTCTTTATAGATACGGCTGAATATGTTTAAAGTCGAAACCTAGTTTGGCATATCCTTATCCATCTATTTAAATTTTACCATTTTTAACTTTTGGCTTTGGTTTGAAACCGTCTGCCAGATGCTTACTTTTTCATCAAATTTACTTATACACATATGAGTTTTTTTTTTTTGTCATATAAGTGAAAAGAAGTTTCTTGTTCTTCCATATTGCATAATGAACAAGAAATGTTTCCGTCTTCGTGATATGGAATGTAGTTTAGAGATAGCCGTTCTTCCCTCACTCGAAAAAAAGGTATTTCAATCAAGCTTTTTTAACCAGTAAAATAATTCAAACTGTTTAAATTATACTGGAGCTTTGGATACATTGATTTCCGTGACGACCCTTTACTACTTACTTACTTACTTAGGTGGGCATTACAGTTCGGGGTGAACCTGGGCCTCAACCAACATCCTTCTGTAACGACTTCGATTTCGGGCGAGCTCTCTACAGTTTTGCACTATAAGTCAGTTGAGGTATTCATCCAATTTGGTCTATTGTGGACTTCTCTGGTCTACAACCACATTGATAAGGACCTATCAAGTTGTAGACGTGGGGTTTCAGACGTTCACATGTTACAGCAGACAAGATCTTATAAGCGACGTTAAGGAGGCTTATCCCTCTGTAAATGGCGCAGTTGTGAGGGTCTCCCTTCTTTGGGATCGGGCATACGATACTGAGGTTCCATTCATCGGGCATGCTTTCTTAAGACCATATCATGCAGATCAACCGGGGCATGCTCCTTTCCAACTGATCTCCAGCTGCCTTGAAAAGTTCGGCATCAAGGCCATCTGCACCTGCAGTCTTATTTGATTTAAGTTTGCATATGGCAAGCTTAACTTGATCATCGTCCAAGCTGAATGGGGCAATCTGCCTGACAGCGGAATTTGTCTTCATCGCCGTTAAGCAGTCTGCAGAAGTGATCTTTGCAGATCCTCAGTAGCGATTGTGACTCTACAACTATATTTCCCTGCCGGTCTTTACAGGCTTGGGTTCGGGGCTTGCCACCCTGACAGGATCTTTTTACCTTTTGGTAAAACTTCCGAATCTCGTTCCTGTCATGGCACCTCTCTATTTCCTCAAACGAGCGCTTCTCATGCTGCTGCTTTTTCTTTTTGAGAATTAGGTGTTCCTCCCTTCTTTCTCCTTGTAAATCTCGTTATACTGATCGTAAGCAGCCCTCGTTCGTTTTTGCATCAACATTTGACGTGCTTTTTGTTTGGCTGCATTTGCCTGCCTGATGCATTCTTCATCGAACCATGTCTGAATTTTCACGCATATCGTCTGAACACCCTTTTGGGACACTCCGCACATGCACGCAAATGGTTTGCGGATGATGTGCGACGGCGAGACCGCACATAAATGTGCGGCTTTTTGGCAAATCGTCTGAACACCCTCGCACATTTTTTGTGACACTTTGCGTGCATGTGCGTGCATGTGCGATCTTCAAAATCATGTGCGGTGTCACGAAAATAGGACAACGCAAATGTGCATATTTTACGCAAATCAGTAGTGGTTGTACAGTATAGTTATGATCGGTTTTCAATTAAAAAAAAAAATGAGCGAAGCGAAGTGTGTTGGTAGTAGGCTGTTTTTGTGTTCATGAATACAATAAGTATTGAAGTATTTATCGGGTCTCTTTATTTAAATTTTTTTTTGTTGTTGACTTGAGTATTTTATTAATTTATTAAGTTAATTTTTTTTCTACTGATTAATTATGAAATCATTAAAATTGATTGCAGATAAATCATATCCAATGCCAAAAACAGCCGTAGTACCCTACTCTCTTTTCGACATTTTCAAATAATTTCAGCACTTTTAAATTTATGTACAAGTAAGCTTCGTCAACAACCACAAACCATGAATAAAACACAAAATTCAAACAATTTATTGAATTAACGCAAACCTGCATATGAACGCAAATGGGTGATGTGCGGATATTTCCGCATATCGTGTGAACACGTCGCACATCGACCGCAAAATTTGCGTACTCATTTGCGTACACTTGATGTGCGAGCAAATCAACGCAAACTAATGTGCGGCTTTTGGGACAGATTCCGCACATCGTCTGAACACCCTTATATGCGAGTTTGCGTGCATTGATTAACGTATAGCATTTGCGTTGATTTTACAACTTTTTATGTGACGTCAGAACCGCACATATGTGCGGCTTTTTATATGCCGTCTGCACGTAGCTTTATACACACTGGGCGCGTTCATCACAAGTTAGATTTTCAGATTAACTAACTCTTCTCGGCCTCTGGTTGGCCAGACGTTAAGTTTTTCAGTTGACAATTCATCAGCTGTTAGTTTTTTCAGATTCAGTTTTTCAGTCAGGAAAACAAGGCTGAAAATCTAGATTCAGTTTATTAAGCTGTCAGATGCGAAAAGTGACATTAAAAAATTATACTTCCGTGATGGTGATTTTTTTGTGGGTGATTTTTATTAAAAAAATACAATTAATTAATTCTAACTCCATTACTGATTATTTTTACGCATATGAAGTGTTTACCGCAGTAAAGTCAACAAGTTATTTAATTTTTTTTTACATATGCAAATCAAAACCGTCGCACCTGACATATCTTGTTAGATAACCGTCCAACGCAAAACTGAATAAGTTTTTCAGTTAATCTTAAAATCTGAGTTGCAATGAACGCGCCCATTGTAATAGCCCGAAGATGGAAGAAAATTCCGAAAAGAGTAGCAAAAATTTATATTTAAATGTTGTAATAAAAAAACTACAAGAAACTGTTTTTCATTTGATTAATTCTTTTGGAATTCAGTTTAACTTAATAGTAAATATTCACAACATGGAGACAAAATCCTTATTAAATCCTCGAGCTTAGATAAAGGCCAGCAGGGAAAGATAGTGATAGAAAAGTAGTTTGAAAACTTCTTGACGTGATGAGACACTGATTCCGCTGTCAGGCAGAATATCTCATTCAACTTGGACTATGATCAAGAATGCCATCCTAAGCTTGCCATATTAAACCAAATAAAACTGCAAGTGAAAGGAGCATGCATCAGCTGATCTGCATGAGATGATCGAAAGAAAGCATGACCGATGATGGAACCTCAGTATCGCCGAAACGGATACTTTTGTAGACCATTAAATTTAAAAAAAAAATCATTCTTTTCATAAAGATTGTAAAATAAATAAACTATATTTAAAGCGGATGAGGAAACCCTCAATCGGAAGAAAGAAAAAACTCCGAGCGATGTTTGGTTCTGAAATCAATGTGAAGAGAAATATGTATCTATAGAAACTTAATTGGAGGACACATAAACATAAATTTCAACAAGCAAAAACATGTTTCTTCTTTCCTGTTTTCACTAAACTTTTGAATAGTATATTTTATTTTATATTTTCCGGATCTGACGCTGTTGCTAGGCACTGAGATTTAAGCTCTTCGAAGACTGTCTGCATATATATGAATTCTTCAGGTAGGGGTGGTTTTTCTTTTGGTATTTCTGGCAGACGCTGTTGAACCGCAGCTGGTGGCTCAGTATATCTCACATCCTGTTGAGGTTGTTGGTACACATTCGTTGATGTAGTTTGGGAAGCTATCTGTTGACTCAAGTTATAATGGATTTGATCTGCAACACTTTGTTCAATACTGGCTACCGGTTGAAAAGTTTGATTCTGTGACCAATACAAATATAAAAAAAGCTAGAATAACGTTATAAATATGCCTTTTCATTACCTGGTAGCATGCATTTGGGTCTAAATAGGTATTTTGGTTTGGATCGGCACCGAAAAGTGGATGAGTTATAGCTGATCCCAATGGGTCTGTCCGCTTAGTCTAGAAGAAAATATTAAAGTCAATAATAGCACAAATATAATTATATGCTAAAGGCAAGGAAGTTGAGGGCAACTGAGATGAAGATGCTTCGTATGACAGCAGGAGTAACAAAGCTTTATTTTGTTAAAAGTACCAAAATCTATTGAAAAAATGGGGCACCACTGGCTTGGTATTGTCATGTTCAAAGGAGATATCTACAAAGTTCAAAAAGGCAATATCAAACGAGGTCAAACAGATGTACTATCAAATTAAAAGAAACGCAGACACTTCTAGTACAAAAAAAATGCAACGACATAATATGTTTAAAGTCGAAACCTAGTTTGGCATATCCTTATCCATCTATTTAAATTTTAACATTTTTAACTTTTGGCTTTGGTTTGAAACCGTCTGCCAGATGCTTACTTTTTCATCAAATTTACTTATACACATATGAGTTTTTTTTTTTTTGTCATATAAGTGAAAAGAAGTTTCTTGTTCTTCCATATTGCATAATGAACAAGAAATGTTTCCGTCTTCGTGATATGGAATGTAGTTTAGAGATAGCCGTTCTTCCCTCACTCGAAAAAAAGGTATTTCAATCAAGCTTTTTTAACCAGTAAAATAATTCAAACTGTTTAAATTATACTGGAGCTTTGGATACATTGATTTCCGTGACGACCCTTTACTACTTACTTACTTACTTAGGTGGGCATTACAGTTCGGGGTGAACCTGGGCCTCAACCAACATCCTTCTGTAACGACTTCGATTTCGGGCGAGCTCTCTACAGTTTTGCACTATAAGTCAGTTGAGGTATTCATCCAATTTGGTCTATTGTGGACTTCTCTGGTCTACAACCACATTGATAAGGACCTATCAAGTTGTAGACGTGGGGTTTCAGACGTTCACATGTTACAGCAGACAAGATCTTATAAGCGACGTTAAGGAGGCTTATCCCTCTGTAAATGGCGCAGTTGTGAGGGTCTCCCTTCTTTGGGATCGGGCATACGATACTGAGGTTCCATTCATCGGGCATGCTTTCTTAAGACCATATCATGCAGATCAACCGGGGCATGCTCCTTTCCAACTGATCTCCAGCTGCCTTGAAAAGTTCGGCATCAAGGCCATCTGCACCTGCAGTCTTATTTGATTTAAGTTTGCATATGGCAAGCTTAACTTGATCATCGTCCAAGCTGAATGGGGCAATCTGCCTGACAGCGGAATTTGTCTTCATCGCCGTTAAGCAGTCTGCAGAAGTGATCTTTGCAGATCCTCAGTAGCGATTGTGACTCTACAACTATATTTCCCTGCCGGTCTTTACAGGCTTGGGTTCGGGGCTTGCCACCCTGACAGGATCTTTTTACCTTTTGGTAAAACTTCCGAATCTCGTTCCTGTCATGGCACCTCTCTATTTCCTCAAACGAGCGCTTCTCATGCTGCTGCTTTTTCTTTTTGAGAATTCGGTGTTCCTCCCTTCTTTCTCCTTGTAAATCTCGTTATACTGATCGTAAGCAGCCCTCGTTCGTTTTTGCATCAACATTTGACGTGCTTTTTGTTTGGCTGCATTTGCCTGCCTGATGCATTCTTCATCGAACCATGTCTGAATTTTCACGCATATCGTCTGAACACCCTTTTGGGACACTCCGCACATGCACGCAAATGGTTTGCGGATGATGTGCGACGGCGAGACCGCACATAAATGTGCGGCTTTTTGGCAAATCGTCTGAACACCCTCGCACATTTTTTGTGACACTTTGCGTGCATGTGCGTGCATGTGCGATCTTCAAAATCATGTGCGGTGTCACGAAAATAGGACAACGCAAATGTGCATATTTTACGCAAATCAGTAGTGGTTGTACAGTATAGTTATGATCGGTTTTCAATTAAAAAAAAAAATGAGCGAAGCGAAGTGTGTTGGTAGTAGGCTGTTTTTGTGTTCATGAATACAATAAGTATTGAAGTATTTATCGGGTCTCTTTATTTAAATTTTTTTTTGTTGTTGACTTGAGTATTTTATTAATTTATTAAGTTAATTTTTTTTCTACTGATTAATTATGAAATCATTAAAATTGATTGCAGATAAATCATATCCAATGCCAAAAACAGCCGTAGTACCCTACTCTCTTTTCGACATTTTCAAATAATTTCAGCACTTTTAAATTTATGTACAAGTAAGCTTCGTCAACAACCACAAACCATGAATAAAACACAAAATTCAAACAATTTATTGAATTAACGCAAACCTGCATATGAACGCAAATGGGTGATGTGCGGATATTTCCGCATATCGTGTGAACACGTCGCACATCGACCGCAAAATTTGCGTACTCATTTGCGTACACTTGATGTGCGAGCAAATCAACGCAAACTAATGTGCGGCTTTTGGGACAGATTCCGCACATCGTCTGAACACCCTTATATGCGAGTTTGCGTGCATTGATTAACGTATAGCATTTGCGTTGATTTTACAACTTTTTATGTGACGTCAGAACCGCACATATGTGCGGCTTTTTATATGCCGTCTGCACGTAGCTTTATACACACTGGGCGCGTTCATCACAAGTTAGATTTTCAGATTAACTTACTCTTCTCGGCCTCTGGTTGGCCAGACGTTAAGTTTTTCAGTTGACAATTCATCAGCTGTTAGTTTTTTCAGATTCAGTTTTTCAGTCAGGAAAACAAGGCTGAAAATCTAGATTCAGTTTATTAAGCTGTCAGATGCGAAAAGTGACATTAAAAAATTATACTTCCGTGATGGTGATTTTTTTGTGGGTGATTTTTATTAAAAAAATACAATTAATTAATTCTAACTCCATTACTGATTATTTTTACGCATATGAAGTGTTTACCGCAGTAAAGTCAACAAGTTATTTAATTTTTTTTTACATATGCAAATCAAAACCGTCGCACCTGACATATCTTGTTAGATAACCGTCCAACGCAAAACTGAATAAGTTTTTCAGTTAATCTTAAAATCTGAGTTGCAATGAACGCGCCCATTGTAATAGCCCGAAGATGGAAGAAAATTCCGAAAAGAGTAGCAAAAATTTATATTTAAATGTTGTAATAAAAAAACTACAAGAAACTGTTTTTCATTTGATTAATTCTTTTGGAATTCAGTTTAACTTAATAGTAAATATTCACAACATGGAGACAAAATCCTTATTAAATCCTCGAGCTTAGATAAAGGCCAGCAGGGAAAGATAGTGATAGAAAAGTAGTTTGAAAACTTCTTGACGTGATGAGACACTGATTCCGCTGTCAGGCAGAATATCTCATTCAACTTGGACTATGATCAAGAATGCCATCCTAAGCTTGCCATATTAAACCAAATAAAACTGCAAGTGAAAGGAGCATGCATCAGCTGATCTGCATGAGATGATCGAAAGAAAGCATGACCGATGATGGAACCTCAGTATCGCCGAAACGGATACTTTTGTAGACCATTAAATTTAAAAAAAAAAATCATTCTTTTCATAAAGATTGTAAAATAAATAAACTATATTTAAAGCGGATGAGGAAACCCTCAATCGGAAGAAAGAAAAAACTCCGAGCGATGTTTGGTTCTGAAATCAATGTGAAGAGAAATATGTATCTATAGAAACTTAATTGGAGGACACATAAACATAAATTTGAACAAGCAAAAACATGTTTCTTCTTTCCTGTTTTCACTAAACTTTTGAATAGTATATTTTATTTTATATTTTCCGGATCTGACGCTGTTGCTAGGCACTGAGATTTAAGCTCTTCGAAGACTGTCTGCATATATATGAATTCTTCAGGTAGGGGTGGTTTTTCTTTTGGTATTTCTGGCAGACGCTGTTGAACCGCAGCTGGTGGCTCAGTATATCTCACATCCTGTTGAGGTTGTTGGTACACATTCGTTGATGTAGTTTGGGAAGCTATCTGTTGACTCAAGTTATAATGGATTTGATCTGCAACACTTTGTTCAATACTGGCTACCGGTTGAAAAGTTTGATTCTGTGACCAATACAAATATAAAAAAAGCTAGAATAACGTTATAAATATGCCTTTTCATTACCTGGTAGCATGCATTTGGGTCTAAATAGGTATTTTGGTTTGGATCGGCACCGAAAAGTGGATGAGTTATAGCTGATCCCAATGGGTCTGTCCGCTTAGTCTAGAAGAAAATATTAAAGTCAATAATAGCACAAATATAATTATATGCTAAAGGCAAGGAAGTTGAGGGCAACTGAGATGAAGATGCTTCGTATGACAGCAGGAGTAACAAAGCTTTATTTTGTTAAAAGTACCAAAATCTATTGAAAAAATGGGGCACCACTGGCTTGGTATTGTCATGTTCAAAGGAGATATCTACAAAGTTCAAAAAGGCAATATCAAACGAGGTCAAACAGATGTACTATCAAATTAAAAGAAACGCAGACACTTCTAGTACAAAAAAAATGCAACGACATAATATGTTTAAAGTCGAAACCTAGTTTGGCATATCCTTATCCATCTATTTAAATTTTACCATTTTTAACTTTTGGCTTTGGTTTGAAACCGTCTGCCAGATGCTTACTTTTTCATCAAATTTACTTATACACATATGAGTTTTTTTTTTGTCATATAAGTGAAAAGAAGTTTCTTGTTCTTCCATATTGCATAATGAACAAGAAATGTTTCCGTCTTCGTGATATGGAATGTAGTTTAGAGATAGCCGTTCTTCCCTCACTCGAAAAAAAGGTATTTCAATCAAGCTTTTTTAACCAGTAAAATAATTCAAACTGTTTAAATTATACTGGAGCTTTGGATACATTGATTTCCGTGACGACCCTTTACTACTTACTTACTTACTTAGGTGGGCATTACAGTTCGGGGTGAACCTGGGCCTCAACCAACATCCTTCTGTAACGACTTCGATTTCGGGCGAGCTCTCTACAGTTTTGCACTATAAGTCAGTTGAGGTATTCATCCAATTTGGTCTATTGTGGACTTCTCTGGTCTACAACCACATTGATAAGGACCTATCAAGTTGTAGACGTGGGGTTTCAGACGTTCACATGTTACAGCAGACAAGATCTTATAAGCGACGTTAAGGAGGCTTATCCCTCTGTAAATGGCGCAGTTGTGAGGGTCTCCCTTCTTTGGGATCGGGCATACGATACTGAGGTTCCATTCATCGGGCATGCTTTCTTAAGACCATATCATGCAGATCAACCGGGGCATGCTCCTTTCCAACTGATCTCCAGCTGCCTTGAAAAGTTCGGCATCAAGGCCATCTGCACCTGCAGTCTTATTTAATTTAAGTTTGCATATGGCAAGCTTAACTTGATCATCGTCCAAGCTGAATGGGGCAATCTGCCTGACAGCGGAATTTGTCTTCATCGCCGTTAAGCAGTCTGCAGAAGTGATCTTTGCAGATCCTCAGTAGCGATTGTGACTCTACAACTATATTTCCCTGCCGGTCTTTACAGGCTTGGGTTCGGGGCTTGCCACCCTGACAGGATCTTTTTACCTTTTGGTAAAACTTCCGAATCTCGTTCCTGTCATGGCACCTCTCTATTTCCTCAAACGAGCGCTTCTCATGCTGCTGCTTTTTCTTTTTGAGAATTCGGTGTTCCTCCCTTCTTTCTCCTTGTAAATCTCGTTATACTGATCGTAAGCAGCCCTCGTTCGTTTTTGCATCAACATTTGACGTGCTTTTTGTTTGGCTGCATTTGCCTGCCTGATGCATTCTTCATCGAACCATGGGTTTCGTTTTGGTGGCCGAATTTTTTTTACATGTGCAAATCAAAACCGTCTCACCTGACACATCTTGTTAGATAACCGTCTTATGCCGTGTGTGCATTGCCGTTAAATATATGTTTGAATTTAACCCGCGTTAAAATTTGACACTAATGAGGTGAATAAAATGGGTTAAAATTTATTGAGCTGTGGAGCAGGTTAAAGTGTGTTAAAATTTGCTCTTGCTTTTGCATTCAATTCCAACAACGAAATATGAATCAAGAAAAAAAAAACGAAGACAGGCATAACTAAATGTTAGTTTGAAATCAATTAATTTATATAAATTCAATGCTTTTGTTCTAGGGTCTCACGAAGAAAAAATAAAACTAATTGAAAATTAGGATAGGTCTGGATGAAAAAAACAAGAATTAATACAAAATACTTTAAACATCATCATGCTCCCCACCTAAAAAAAAACTTCGAGCCGTTAATTTAACTGATTTAAGTCTCTTTGAATTGTTGAAAATTCAAAATTTGGCAAAAAACCACATTTTTTCGGTTCCATCAACTCGTTTGAAAGGAAACAGCTTTTAGAGCACAAATTAGTATATGTGCTGTCCTTTGACATTAAATTTCAAGTTTGTAATAGGTCAGTTTTAAAATTTAACTTAAAACTAATATAATTAAAATATAACTCTAAAATTTTAATAATTATGTATAATATATATTAAAATTAAGATCATACAAAAATTTTTTTTTAACTTTGTTTTATATGCTATTTAAGACACATTTCATATTTCACTTCAAGGAAAAAAGTTCAATTTGCAAGAAATTAACAACATTTTGTTTCCTGGAAAAAAGTATCTTTCGTTTTTTTTTAATTTCTCCTAAACCAAGAAAAATTTTTTTGTTCGGTTTCTTGCTCTGAGTAAATATTAATAAAAGCATTGAACATGAAAAGAAAAAATGGCCCTTTGTGGGGGAAAATTATGAAAAAAAAATCAATTAAGAAAGAAATATTTTCTTTTTTCAAAATTTTGACTTTGAGGATTGATTTCTCCAAAACTTTTCATTAAGTGTACTCAAATTAAAAATTTTATTAAAGAACAAAGCAATAGCTTTCAAAATCACTAAAGTATGAGAAAGTAAGTGGCTTAGTTGATTTTTAATAGTTTTTTAAAAAATGAAGTAAATTTCATATAAAATTGCCCCTCGCGCCTACACGGAGAGATATAGACCCCCCCTCTCATACAAATTTTTTTTGTCTTAACCAAACCTATCCATCCTTACGCTTTGGAAAACCTTATCTAAAATACCCTAAATAAATAAAATAAAATTCTAAAAGTTAATAATTAATTTTAAAAATAATTAAAAAATTGAGAGCGGTGAAATTTTATTTTTTAACTTTTTTCTATACGCCATCCAAAACACATTTCCGAAAATTTCATGAAAATCCATGGACTGGCCTTGGATTCCTAGGTTTTGCCTTTTTTATGTCTAACGGTCCTCCACTATAAACCAAATACGAATTTATTGTTCTGTTTCTTTTGAAATGTATGATAGATATATGTGGTCTCTGACTACCACGAGGCACACCATAATTCATGTCGATTATGGAATCCGCAATAGTCTATTCCCGCGGATCTCATCCGATCCGCAAGGCATCCGCATCCGCATTGAACACAATTATTGAATCCGGCGGATGAACTGCAATGTCGATCCGCGACACCACTTTACCTTATCCTATACCTCCTGTCAAATGGCTTCATTTGACTTTATTCAAGTGGCATTCTTCATCTAAGAAAAGGAATAATGCCGTTTTCGTTTGGTAAAACTAGATTACCCTTTTTTTTTTAGAGTACCCTGATTTTTGACAACTCAAACGAACATGAAATCAGAGTACTCCGTTTTTGTCAATGTATGTGTGCGTTTGACATATAGTTTGCTTTCATTGCAATTGACTACTTTCAGAAACATATCTCTGCGTATTTCATGAGCAATTAAGTAAATTTTTTGAATGGAGTAAAAACTGACAGAAAGAACTTATATCTAAAAAAGATACGAAATAAACTTCATAAATGTCCAGATTGATATTATAAAAAGGTAATTTAAGGCAATAAGAAATTTTTTTTCAGCTCGGACAACAACAAAAACAGCATGGACAAGTTATGCAAACCAAAACCGATAGGTTTGTGAACGCCCACGTGAACACAAAATTCGAAATGAGATGCCAAGAAATGTCATTTATGTTGGTGTGAGTTTACTCTGAAAAAATTTCTAGAGTAGCAAAACTTGCTCTGAGGGTAATTTCAGATTACCCTGAGAGCAGCCAAACGAACACAACGTCACTCTGACAGCAAAAAGAGTACCCTTAGGGTACTCTTTTTTCCCAAACGAAAACGGCATAAGAAATTAGAACTTGCATAAATCTAATAAAATAAATTTCAAATGGATTCCGCAGCGTTCTTTTAATAGAAATGAAATTGGAAGAAAATCCGATGTATGGTACCGGAGGACGAAGCCGAGGTATAAGTCTCAGTCTTCACATCTTTTTGAGCTGCCTAATACTGCGTGTGTGAAATTAACTGGATTGAAAAGAAAAAGTTTAATAAAAAGAATTACATATGTAATTCATTTATATAAACCAGCAATGTTTTGGTGTTTGGTCTGCTTTTCGTTTTGATTCGTCACGATCGTGTTTGAACGTTCTATTACACTTTGACTACTATTATTTCAGATCGAAATTGAGTTGCATATTAATTCGATTCTTTCAGGGGTTGATGGTGTGCCTATTGTAAAAAGTCAAAGCAAAATTCTTAAATCCACAACTTTTATTCGAATTTTTCGATTAGCGTTGCAAAACACTGAAAAAAAACCTACACAAAGGAACAAGTAACATAAGGCGTGTTTTTTTTATGCTAGTATATAGTACAGTAAAAATTTCCCTTGGGGAACAACAACAAAGCATTTTACTGTCGTAATTTTCCACAGTGAAAACAGGGATGGCATTGCTGTGGATTGATAGTTTCCAGCTTTGAAAATAAGATGGCACCACCAATGTTTTCAGTTCATCAAAGCTTTTTCGAAAGGACGTGTTCAAAAAAAATGTGGTATTTGCAAAGAAATTTTTTCTCTCGATTAAAAATTAAAGAAATAAAAACTACCTATATTCATATTCATGCCTATTATGGAATTCGCAGGATTTTACTCCCGGGGAGTTGACAGGATTCGCGGCAGATTCGTATTCTCCTTATTTGGTATTAGTGAATTCGACGAATGAGCTGTATTATCAATACCAGAACTACCTTATTGCTTTTCACTGCTGCTGTCCTCTGTGGTTCTACTCTGTGCTGCTGTCATTTATGTCAACAAAACGAAAAAATTTATTTAACTTGATACGCAAACAAATTTGAAATTAAAATAAAGCAAGTTTCAGTTTTAAGCTAAAAGTGATATTTATAGTGGATTCAATTGCATATTATTTTGATGTAAGAGAAAACTCATCGAGATATACTCGAATAGAATTACGATACCAAATTAAGAGTATTTCCGATGTTTCGGATGAGAGACTAAATTCAAATAAAAAACTCATTTGATTGCATACACATCATAATTTTTCTATATACTTTTTTCCATTTGAAAATCTCCATAAATGGTGGACCCATGCTATTAAGTGATGTTTGCAGCCTTTCCAAAATTTTTGCTGCTCCGAATACTTTTTTGTTTAGTTTTTTGCAACATCGGGCTCAGTTTTCATCAGCTCAACTATTTTACGAAATTTTTTCCTATTTGTGTTCCGCTTTCTTAAAAAGAAGTAAAATGAATGCATGAACATTCCATATAATAAATTTTAACTAACATATTTGCACTTTTCATGTGTTATTTGTTGTTTTCTAGTAAGTTTTTGTATTTACGGATTTCGATTCGCTACAAAAATGTCGCGAATGTGAAATGGAAAAAAATATATGGAGTGCGAATGGTTTGCGAATTCACTAATACCAAATAAGTTGAACAGAAAAGTCGGTAGTGCAGGCTTTGTTACCGACTTTCATTCAACTCCTTTCGTCGAATTCCATAATAGCAAAATTTTCGCGAATGGTTGAAACTCACGCTAAATAGCATTCGCCGGATTCCATAATAGGGGTGATTGAATTTTCGCCCTGTTTCTTACCTGGTGGTGTATATAATACAGGATTTTGCACTAGTTCTTTTTTGCTGAAGCTAATAGCTTTTCTCATGGAATTATTTGACTAAAAAATATAGCCTAATGCAAGAAAAAAACAAATCAAACAAACAAACAAAGCAGTAAAAAATGGTCAAAAGGGAAAGATATATGTATGAAAATTAAACATTCTTTAATAGAAATTCAAGTTTGGGACTAGCAGTACGTGTTCCAACTTAATTTAATTTGGGTTGTGTTCATTTGTGCGGTAATATTATAGTTCAATTTCACGGTTTTGTAAATAGAATCAACTTATTTTCTTTCTAAACCTATCGAAAAGACTGGTCAATAGTGTAAAATTGCTTTACCACAGGCATTGTATATGGAATCTATAGTACTTTCGATAGCAAAAACGGTCGCTCAAAGCCATCTATTGATCCGACGGCGCTCTAGAAATTACAGGGGAATGTTAGTACGCCGACGGATCAATAGATGGCTTTGAGCGACCGTTTTTGCTATCGAAAGTACTATAGATTCCATATACAATGCCACAGGTTTGGATAAAAAATAAATTGATTCTGTTTGCCAATGGAAAATCTCATCAAAGATTGGTTTTTAATATCTTTTTACATACTGCCCGAACATACCCGAAAGTTTTTTCAACAAAACAGCTGACTTTGACATAGAGCTTTCTTCACTGCTGGACGATGCCTTCAAAAATAGTAAGAAAGAGCTGTAAGAGAGAATCTGATGTATGGAAAATAAGAAAAAAAATACAAATTCATACCTGGCTTTGTATCGTTATTCATTTGATAGAACAATTAACGAAACAAACCTGGTATGAATTTGATTTTGTTTCATCTTGAATTTCACAGAGAGCTTTGAAAAGTAGCAACAAGCTTTGACGTTGAGCTCCATCTTGTTGCTGAAAATAGAACTGAAAATACTGTGGACAGATCGTTTTTTTTTAACTCGAATGCTGTACTATATACTAGCTTAAAAAAAAACACGCCTATAGTACCAACAAGAATTTACATTCACTTTTAAATATCCGCAACAATTTTGGTGCGGATGAGAAACGCCAAAAGTTGTATGGAGTGCGGATGAACAACGGATTCGGTAATACGCATTTTTTAACCTGTGTTATCGACAATCTTTCACTTTCACACCGCCGGATTCAATGCGGATTCGATAATAGCAAAAATGTCAAAACTCGTGCGGATAGCTTCCGCAGTCCTTTTATCGGATTCCATAATCGGGGTGAACAAAAGAATATACGTCACTTTTGTTTATACACTGTTGCGGGCTTGGGATTAGGATGAGGAAATGGAAATAGGGTAGTATAAGAGGAAACGGAAGGTAGGTAAAGGATGTGGATAGGTTGCGGATGTGAAAAATAAAGATCGACAGCTGGGATACAATGGAAAGGAAACAGGAATTATAGAAAACAGGAAATGGAAAAATAGGAAGGAGATTAGAAAGAACGAGTAGGAATAATAAGGAAGTGGAAAAAAAGAGAACGAAAAGTAGAAAAAAAGGAAGTAAGAATGTGGGGAAAGGAAACAGGAAACCGGAAAGAGGAAAGAGGAATGTCTACGCGGAAGGATTGGCATGCTAGCGATGCGCGGCTAAGCTCGCCGGATGTGGGGGGGATCTTTCCTTCCAACGCAGACTACCAACAACAAATAACATAAAACATGCCCAAAAAAAAACTTACTTTCATACCCCTCCACCGATGTCCAATCCACCACACGCTGGGGCTGCCGATGGTACGCAGCGCGGCCTGTCTGCACCCACCCTGCCGTGAAATTCAGCGGCCGATTCTTACTGAATTTCCCTTGTTCCGATAACCTGAAAAGAGAACTAAACCCCTTCACTGAAAGCCATTTTCAACCCCCATCTTCCACCCCCTCGGTATCTCCTCAGCACGCCATGCAGCTTCTTTCAAGCCACACAATGATATATATTTCCCTTGACAGGACGTGATTCACAATAATTTTTACTTTATTTAATCATATTTTGGATAAATTTAATATTCATATGGCAAAACAAATGGGTCGCCGAGCTTAAAGTACGACAAAAACTAACCTACACTTAAACAAATAAACTTATTAATCCTTACTAGATTAGATTTTTTAGATTTATTAGATTATTTATTAGTTTTTAAACATTATAAGCATTAGGTTTGTGTACAATACAAATAATCAATTTGGACATGGCTTTGCCGTCTGCCGATTGACATTATTTCTATTTTATAAATACATACTTCATATTTTATTAAATTGCATATTTAGTTATTGCTTCTATCGATATTTTCATGTTTTTTCTTAAAAGTTTTCATTTATAATTTTTTCCCGGTAAGCTAGTGCTATTCTACAATAGTTAGTTAATTTCTTCACATCCACTTCATTTAAAAAAAAAAAAGAATACATTCTTCGTCTAAAAAGTCTTCGCCGAATTAATATCTTCTTGTCTCTCTTAGTGTTGGGCATTTTCCCAAAAAATGAACAACATCTTCTCGAACTCCTTGGTTACAAATGCTGCATATTACTGGTAGATCCTCCCGGTGTGGTATATAATTGAGTTTGACTAGTTCCACTCTTAGCTTAACCATCATTGAGATTTGTTGGATGCTATATTCATCTCGGAAGTAGTTTGATTCCTTCAAGTTGTGGTTTAGCACACTATACGTTGCTCTGTGAACCGAGCTTGACGCTTCCCTGAGGAAATCATCCCTGCACATCCAGTCCACCTTCTTGATCAGCCCATAGAGAATTGGCTTCCACGAGGTATTTTTTTAGTCGATGTCAAGATTCAACGGGCTACCACATGCACGTGCCAGATCCATCCATTCACCAAACCATCCGGTTTTGCTCCTGATTGTGTTTAGCGCAGCTATCTTGGGTAGTCTTCCGTTAGGCATATTCAGCACCTTTAGGATATAATCCACCTGAAGTTTGAGGGTCTTGATGAAGAGCGGTGATAGTCCAGTTTCGAGCATTATCGCATAATTTGGAGTAGAAATTGGAAGTTGAAAGATCCTTTTCACAAAATATCTCAGCAGTTTCTCTACTGTCTCATACTGTTTGGCACCCCACACTTGCGCTGCATAGAGTAACACAGACTCCGATACAGCTTCAAACACTCGATATTTGCTGCTGTGAGCTACATGCTTGTTTGCGAAGCAGTTATTCCAGGTTGAGCTTATTGCTGATTTGGCGTTCACCAGCTTTTCTTTGAGGTGTCTCTCCATATTGAGGGTTGGCGTGAAGTATACCCCAAGATATTTATATTCCCTGACTACTTCTATAGCTTGATTGTTGAAAGACCAATGTTCATTTCCTGCGTTTCTTCCAGAGTTCTTTTTGAAGACCATAGCTTTTGATTTATCTAGGTTAACAGTAAGGTTCCACTTGTTGCAGTACTCGACCAGTTTGTTTATCATCATTTGCAATGTTTCAGGTGAATTAGCCATTATGACAATGTCGTCCGCAAATAAAAGGGCTTTTATTTTATGATTACCATACTCAATGCCTCCTGGTAAGTAATCTGTAATATCATCGATAAACAATGCAAATAGCAAAGGGCTCAAGGAGCATCCTTGTCTCACACCAAATTTTGTTTGAAATGGCTCTGAAAGATTTTCACCGTTCCAAACTGTTGACCAAGTCTCATCATACATTCTTTCCATTAAAGTGCAGAACTTCCTTGATAACCCTTTCGTATATAATTTGTAGAGAAGTGCTCTGCGATCCACGGTATCGAATGCTGCCTTGAAGTCTACGAAAAATGTATATAGCTTAAAACCTCTTATGTGGAAGGATTCTGCTATACTACTTAAGACGAAAATGTTATCCACTGTGGAGTATCCTGATCTAAGTCCCGCTTGGTACTCTTTGACTTTATCATTACGATTTATCCACAATGCCAGTCGATTTCTCCAGATTTCCGTGAAGACTTTGTATGACGCGTTCAGGAATGATATGCCTCTGTAGCTTGCTGGATCTGCCTTATCGCCTTTTTTGAAAATCGGAAAAATAAGTGATTCCTTGAATTCTTTGGGAATGGCTCCAGTTTCCACAACCTTATTAAATAAAATTGTAATTTGTTTCATAAGCTCTGTGTTTCCGTATTTGTACAGTTCTGTTGGAATTCTATCTGGCCCAGGTGTTTTTCCATCTTTGAGTACTTTTAAAGCTGTACTGACATCAAGCTCCGTTACTTCACAGTCCAAGAATTCATCAACAAACGCTGGCATCGCATATTGAAGCGAGCTTCTTGGGTTTTCTGGATTTAAAAGATTAATGAAGTGTGAAGCCAATAACGCTGGGCTCAAGTCCTTACTAATAACGAATTTTTTCCCGTTAACATTTTTTGCAGTTTTCCAGAAATCAGATGCGTTTTTGCATAACGCTAACCTTGAAGCCTGAGTTTCATGATAAGCTATTTTCTTTTCTTTACACATTCGTTTATATTTTGCATTGGTTTGGATATATATTTCCTTAAAGTGATCCCTATTTGAATTTCGAAACAGTTTTAGCCATGTGAAGGATTGTTTTCTAGCTCTCATACAGTCTTTGTCGAACCATGGTTGTCTTATTCCACGTCCTCCATAATCAACGTTATTATTTGAAGGATATACTTCACTAATTAATTTATTTAGTTGCTCAAAGTTATCAATTTCTCGTGAAGATAAAATCCGAGCTAGGTTTCTTTTATAAATGGTTGCATGTTTTTCTTTCCATGTAAGCTTAGGTATTAGTTTCATCTCTCGTATGATATCAATTTCCGCCACTTCAATGCCAAATGTTACCACAATAGGCAGGTGTTCAGAAAAAGGTACATGATCAACTTCCAGGTCCTTAGCGTATGAGTTCCAATCTCCACCCAAGAGGCTCAGATCGATTACTGAGGTCCCTTGTCTTCCAACAAATGTGAAATTTCCAATCTCATCCGACTCCGTCGTTCCATTTAATATACGAAGCCCGAACTCATCGCATAAATTCAGGAGTTTTACTCCCCTTGCATTACATATTGAATCTTTTGATCGCCTCACCTTAGCTTGTAGATTGTTTTCAGCACCAGCTTCATTTCCAATACGAGCATTTAGGTCACCAATAACTAAAACGTTGTTGTGGTTTCCGCAGTTAAGTGTTTCTTGCAGTATATTGAAATCAGTTTCCCAATGGTTGCAGTTAATATAAGCAGGTATTATTCGAAGGGACTTGCTATCGAAGTTTAGGTCTAAAACAGTCATTCCATTTACAGATAGAAAGCTGTATTTGATGTCTTGAATGTTTTTTTTATACCCATAGTAGCATCCTGGGTATAAAAAAAAAAAAAAAAAAAAAAAAAAATCCAAAAAATACCAAGTAGCATCCTCCGATGTTTAAATGGTAGACACGTGCACCCAAGAGAACCCTAGCGTTCATAGGTTTTTCTTAAAACCCACCTCTGTCTATCAACTCCTACTCTCACCTCCACGTGGTGAACATCGGGTGCCTAGTACCTCAACTGGAGATTGGGTCTCAACCCTAGTGGAAGGTTGTTGGTGGCAGCAAACGAGAGAGGGGGGGAGAGGTGTTCCCACTAAGGCACCTCTTCTTTCATCCAGACGGCAGCGGAGGAATTCCCTAGATGGAATCAACGGTGGCGTCTACAGTTCCAGTCAGGTTGAACTACTTAGTGAACACCTTATAGGGCTACTACAGCATATTTGGAGCCCAGGCCTATAAGGAGCGGTTTATCCGGCTTCCCATCCTTGGAGCTATACAAGGATCTGGTCCTCCAGGTTGGGGGTCGTACTGTCGGGGTGACTTCCCGGCCACGTAAAGCAATTGTTAGTTGCGAAGCACCAACAAGCCTCGGATACGGACGGATTTACTGATGACGAACCTAGCAAACGAAAAACGGACAACGAGCTTCGGATCTGTACGTGGAATGTTAGGTCCCTTAATAGAACACGTGCAGCCGAACAATTAGCGGAAGCCTTAAACTGCTACAAAGCAGATATTACCGCTATCCAAGAAATGCGATGGGATGGGCCAGGTAGACGCAGACTAAAAGACTGCGATATCTACTACGGCGATTGCTACCGGGAACAGAAGCAGCGACTGTTTGGATGTGGATTCGTTGTTGGAACTAGACTTAGGCAAAAAGTCTTGAGTTTCAACTATGTGAACGAGCGCATAGCAACAATCCGCATCAAGGCTAAATTCGTCAACATAAGCCTCATTTGCGCACACGCCCCCACAGAGGAAAAGGATGAAGACACCAAAGACGTATTCTACGAGCTCCTGGACAAAACATATGAGCAGTGCCCTGGCTATGACATTAAGATTGTTCTAGGAGATTTTAATGCCAAGCTAGGAAGAGAGGATATCTTTGGTGGAATAATCGGAAGATACAGCCTGCACGACAACACCTCCGATAACGGATTCAGGCTGATCGATTTCGCTGCGGGGCGAGATGTTCTGGTAGCTAGTACGCGGTTCCAGCACCTCAATATCCACAAAGGGACATGGAAATCTCCTGATCAATCAACCGTCAACCAGATTGACCACATTGCGATCGACGCACGGCACTTCTCCAGTATAGAGGATGTCCGAACATTCCGAGGGGCCAACATTGACTCGGACCACTACCTTGTTGTAGCCAAGGTACGACTGCGGATATCCCGATCCAAGCCAACACAAGGAAATACTGTGAGACAATTCGACGTTGGACGACTACAATCGCAAGAGATCGCCAAGTCTTTTTCCGATCGAGTCTCTTACAACCTCTCAAGGAGTCCTATGCCGCCAGCATCAAGTATAGAGAACCAGTGGCAGCACTGCCAATCAGCCATCAGAGATGCTGCCTCTGAAGTGCTGGGTTTCACACGGCCACCACAACGAAACCCCTTGTTTGACGACGAATGCCGGCAAGCACATGCAGCTAAACAGGAAGCATACAAAGCGGCGCTGCACAAAAAGACTAGAACTGCTTATGAGCTCTACAAGCAGAAGAGGAGAGACGAACACCGGCTTCTCAGACGGAAAAAGAGAGAGCATGAGAAGCGCGCGATCGAGGAGATAGAAGGGTGCCACAGCAGGAATGAGGTTCGGAAGTCTTACCAGAAGGTAAAAACAACAGCCTCGGGCTACAAGCCCCGAGCCGAAGCCTGCAAAGACGATCAAGGGAACATCGTGGTGGAACCGCAGTCTATGCTGAGGATATGGAAAGACCACTTTTCCAAGCTCTATAACGGCGATGATGGACCCAATTCCGCTGTTAGAGAGATAGAACCATTCGATTTAGGCGACGTAGACCAAGAATTCCGCCAACCCGACCTGAACGAAGTGAAGACAGCAGTGTCCAAGCTAAAGTCCAACAAAGCTGCTGGAGCTGATGGCCTCACTGCCGAATTGTTTAAATCGGCCGGCGATGACCTGGTCAGGAGTATGCACCAGCTCATTTGCAAAATATGGTCGGAAGAAAGCATGCCCGATGAATGGAACCTCAGCATTGTTTCCCCGGTCCTCAAGAAAGGAGACCCTCTGAACTGCGCCAACTATAGAGGTATCAGTCTTCTTAACATCGCATATAAGATCCTCTCTGCCGTATTGTGTGAGCGTCTGAAACCATTCTTCAACAACCTGATAGGTCCTTATCAGTGCGGCTTTAGACCAGGAAAGTCCACCATAGACCAACTCTTCACACTACGGCAGATCTTGGAAAAAACCCAGGAGCTTCAAATCGATACCCACCACCTTTTTATCGATTTTAAGGCCGCATATGACAGCATCTATAGAGAGGAGTTATATAGAGCCATGTCTAGTTTTGGCATCCCTACCAAACTTGTCCGATTGTGTAGGATGACGATGGAGAACGCACGCTGCTCCATCAGGGTCGGAAAAGATCTCACCGATACATTCGATGTCAAAAAAGGTTTTAGGCAAGGCGATGCACTGTCATGCGACTTCTTTAACATCGTTCTTGAAAGAATAGTGCAAAACTCCTACGTCAACACAAGAGGCACAATCTTTCAAAGGTCCGTTCAATTGCTCGGATATGCCGACGATATTGACATAATTGGAAGAACGCAGCGTGATGTCAATGGCGCATTTATGAGCATTGAGACGGAAGCGAAGAAGATGGGTTTAGTGGTAAATGAGGGCAAGACCAAGTATATGCTGTCATCAAGAAAGGACACCCAACACCGACGTCTTGGACAGAACGTCACGATTGACAGCTATAACTTTGAGGTAGTTAAGGACTTTGTCTACCTAGGCGCCGCTATTAATTCAGACAACGACACCAGCGCTGAAATCAAACGAAGAATAACTCTTGCCAATCGCTGTTTCTTCGGACTAAGAAGGCAATTGAGTAGTAAAGTCCTCTCTCGAGCAACTAAAGTGTCCCTGTATAAGACACTTATCATCCCGGTTCTTATATATGGCGCAGAGGCATGGACCTTGTCAAAGGCAGACGAGAACGCTTTAGGATGCTTCGAGAGAAAAATTCTTCGGGTGATATTTGGTCCCGTCTGCATAGATGGAGAATGGAGAAGAAGATTCAACGACGAATTGTACGGGCTGTACAGCGACACTGACCTTGTCAAACGAGTCAAGGTCCAGCGGCTTAGATGGCTGGGTCATGTAGAGCGAATGGACACCAACGCTCCGGCCCGGAAAGTCTTCGAATCCAATCCCGAGGGACGGCGCAATAGAGGAAGACCGCGACTCAGGTGGCGCACGCAAGTAGGAGAGGACCTCAACCAACTTGGCGTGCAAAACTGGAGGCAGCTAGCTAGGGACCGAGTTGGCTGGAGAAGCATGTTGGTTGAGGCCCTAGTCCGACCCGGACTGTAGCGCCACCTTAAGTAAGTAAGTAAGTAGCATCCTCCGCTTGCTCTACCTCTAGTGTTGGTTCTTATAGCAGGTATCCAGACAAATTTAAAATTAATAAGCTTATTTTCATATAAATGATATTTATTGTCTGTGACAAATGTTTCAAATAAAAATATTAAATCGAAATTATTTATATTGTAATGTGCACCCAACATTTCATGCTGATTTCCTAATTGAAAACGTTAAACCGAAAAGCAAGTGCTGGCAGCGCTATAATGGAGTGCTATAATGGCAGACGTTGTTTGTGAGTGAGTGTGTGTGTGTGCAGAAAAATACTGGGAGGGGAACTTGTCTAGACATCATGGTTCATAGAAAAACTACTAGAAATCTCTCGATGTTTCACACTACTATATAAAGAGGGAGCTGACGCAACCAGAAGTCAGTTTTATTTAGAAAGTGATAGTGTGAATATTGGATAAACGTTATTGAGTTGAGTTCGAATAAAGTGTATATCGAAAGTAGATACTGAATAAAGTGGTAGAATTAAATTGAAAGGAAGAGTTTTATTTTGCGAACAAAGCGCACGTTACATTGGTGTCAGAAGTGTAAATAAAACTTATTTGAAGTAAAGTGTAAAAAAAAAAAAAAAAAGTAAAAAGAAAAATAATAATTATACAGTGAAAATGGGTAAGTTGTTGGAAGAGCTCAACTGCATTGAGCTTAAAAGTGAGCTAGGTAAGCGAAATCTTTCTAGGGATCGAAAAATGAGCTCGTCCTGCGCTTGCGCAACTATTTGGAACAGCAAGGGGAAGACGTGAACACTTTTGTTTTTGAAATAGAAGTGAAGGAAGAGGAAGTAAGTGAAAGTGTAGATTTTTCTAGTATGATGAAACTTTTGTAAGAACAGCGAAACGAGCAAAAGAAGGAACAGCAGAATGTTCTCGAAAGACTCGAAGTACAACAAAAGAAGCTGATTGAAAAGCAACAGCAGAATATTCTCGGACGTCTGGAAGAGCAAAGAAACGATCAAAAGAAGGAACAGCAGAATGTTCTCGAACAACTTGAAGCACAACGAAGCGAACAAAAGAAGGAACAACAGAATATTCTCGAAAGACTTGAGGCGCATTAGAATGTTTTAGAAGGTCAGAAAAACATTCTAGAAGGCAAATTGGGCAACATTGAGAAAAATGTATGTGCCCTTGACGAACGAGTTGAAGGTGTGGAAAAACAGCTTTCTGTTGTAGAGAATCGTTTGGAAAGCCGATGCGATAAACAGTTCTCTGTCCCAGGAATTAGACCAGATCCGGAAAATCAAAATTCGAGAGTCTGCTGGGGAGTTTGCAAGGAAAAAGGAGATGAAACCCCCAACATTTGATGGACAGTCTTCTTGGCCAGTCTACAAGAGACAATTTGAGGCAGCCGCGACAACAAATGGCTGGGATGACGAAGACAAGTACATAGCACTGACTCTTGCTCTTAGAGGACCAGCAGCTGAATTACTTCAAACAGTTCCAGCTGGTAAGGGCAGTGATTTCAGTTCTCTCGTGGCAGCAATAGATAAACGCTTTGGAGATAGCCACTTGAAAGAAGTCTTCCGAGTCCAACTCAATAACAGAGTCCAGAAATGGGGTGAAAGTCTACAGCAACTCCAAGCAGACGTCGAAAGACTGGTTCACCTGGCATACCCGGATGCTGGAGAAGAAATCATCAACCAGCTTGCTGTTGAGTCCTTCGTTCGTGCCATTTCCGATATACATCTTCAGAGGTCTGTGCGAACTGCTAGAACACGTACTCTTTCTGAAACTTTAGCATTCGCATTGACAATTGAAGCAGCAGAACGGGCTTCTCATGGAGTACATCGACTTAGAGAAGCCACAGCCGAAGAATGCTCGTGCCAAAGAGCTGAAATACAAAAGAGCCAGCGGAGTGGACCAGTAAGATGTTGGAACTGAAACAAGAACGGGCACTTACAGCGTCAATGCCGACTACCACAAAATAAAACCGGTTGTCAACATTGTGGAAGCAAGAGATCCAACCCAGAGCAAGGTAACAACAACACCAGCGTTGCCTATCAATCCGTTTCCCACCAGGGAAACGAGTAAGAACCAACTTCGAGGGGCAGAGGCTGGTTTCTTGTATCGATGGCCCCAGAACCACCATCCAGGTCTCTCAGACCAAACGAGACAACAAAAGTCTGACTGTGGAGACTACTATTAACGGGAACAAACATGTGGCTACCATAGACACCGGTGCCACAGCCTCCATAGTACGTCGAGACCTGGTAAAGACGACGTGGCTTCATAACACCAATAGCTACCGTCTAAGAACCGCAACGGGAGAAGCAGCAAGAGTATATGGAGAAGTGTGTCTTAAGATCCGACTGGCCGACCTAGTGTTTACTCATCAATTCCTGGTGGCAGATATATGTGACGAGTGCATCATTGGAATCGACTTTATGAAACAGCACGGAGTTATTTTGGACATCGGTAATCAGGTTTTGAAGTACCAAAATAAGGAACTTCCAATGACTTATTCGAACGAAAGTACGTCGACACTGAGAACTGTCATCAGGGAAGATCTTATTCTGCCTCCTTCTTCTGAAGTGTTCGTTTGGACGAAACTGGAGGGTGAGTTTGGAAGCCTTCGATACCTCATGGTGGAACCAGACCCAGAGTGTTCCTCCCAAAGCGTCATCATTGGGAAAACGCTGGTAGCACCGAAAAACAAAATGGTCCCCGTACGATTACTAAACACCAGACCGTACGATGTAAAGTTGAAGAAAGGAGAAGTCGTTGGACGTTGCGAATCGGTTGCAGCAATTACGAAGATCACAGACGAAGCTCCGAGAAAAACTATAACTCCGGAGGAGCTCGAAACCATCAGAGCTAAAATACTGAATTCATCCAACCTTGATCACCAACAAACAAGGATGGCTGAAAGTCTCCTACAAGAGTACACTGATATCTTCGCATCGCAAAAGGGGCAATATGGTAGGACACAGTTGGTGCAGCATCGCATCAACACAGGAGATGCAAGACCGATTCGTCAACCCGCAAGACGTCTTCCACTGGCCAAACAAGGTGAGGTTGAGGAAATGATAACAGCAATGAAAAAGGACGGTCTTATCGAAAATTCCAAAAGTCCTTGGGCGTCACCAGTGGTGCTAGTGAAAAAGAAAGACGGAAGCACTCGTTTTTGTGTGGACTACCGAAGGCTGAATGATGTAACTAAGAAGGACAGCTATCCCCTGCCGAGAATCAGTGATACCCTGGATGCCATGGAGGGAGCGCAGTGATTCTCGACGCTGGACTTGAAGAGCGGATATTGGCAAGTTGACATCCACCCTGATGATCGGGAAAAGACGGCGTTTTCTACAGGTAATGGGCTCTGGCAGTTTAAAGTTATGCCGTTTGGGTTATGTAACGCTCCGGCAACATTCGAGCGTTTGATGGAGTGCGTTCTTCAAGGACTGACGTGGAAAGCGTGCCTAGTCTACTTGGACGATGTCACTGTTTACGGGACAACATTTGACCAACATTGCAAGAACCTAAAAGCCGTGTTTCAGAGACTTCGAGAGGCTAACCTTAAACTGAATCCAGAAAAATGTGCACTTTTCAAAACCGAAGTCAAGTATTTGGGACACATCATCTCATCCCAAGGAGTAAAGACTGATCCTGAAAAAGTTGACTCCGTCAAAAATTGGCCAACACCACAGGACAAACATCAACTCCGAAGTTTTCTGGGACTTGCCACATATTACCGACGTTTTGTTAAGAACTTTGCTGGAGTTGCAAAGAGTTTGCATCAGCTCACCGAAAAGGGGAAGCAGTTTAAATGGTCAGGTGAGTGTGAGAAATCTTTCCAGGAACTCAAATACCGCCTCTGTAACGCTCCAGTGCTGGCACATCCAACACCTGGCAAAACATTCATCGTCGACGCAGATGCAAGCAACGTTGGAATCGGGGCGGTACTATCCCAAGTGCATGATGGCGAGGAGAAAGTGGTGGCATACTACAGCAAGGTCCTATCGAAACCCGAAAGAAACTACTGCGTGACCAGAAGGGAACTACTAGCTCTTATCTTGGCAACAAAGCACTTCCATAAGTACATCTATGGACAGAAATTCCTTCTGCGGACAGACCACGGTGCTCTGAGCTGGCTTTTGAACTTCAAAAATCCAGAAGGTCAAGTCGCAAGGTGGATAGAAAGATTGCAGATCTATGACTACCAGATCCAACACCGCAGAGGAAAGCTGCACTCAAACGCCGATGCATTATCCCGAAGACCTTGCAAAGTGGATTGCAAGCATTGCAGGTGGCAAGAAGACAAAGAAATCATTACCGCTCAGCGACTAAGAGCTGATCCAATAAGCGGATGGAGCAATGAGGAAGTGAGGACTGCTCAACAGGAAGATCCAGATATCGAACCCATTCTCGCATGGAAAGAAAATGAAGAGAAACCGGAATGGGGAGACATTTCTGACAGGAGCCCAGTTCTCAAAGCCTATTGGGCACAGTGGGACTCACTATATGTGCAAGAAGGTGTCCTCAGGCGAAGATGGGAATCCGCTGACGGTAAGTCACATGTGATGCAGCTGATCGTACCGCAATCGAAAGTCAGTGAAGTTCTTCGGGAGATGCACGACGGACCTTCTGGAGGCCACCTCGGAGTAAACAAAACACTGGAGAAAGTGCGACATCGGTTCTACTGGTTACATGCTAGAGATGGCGTGGAGAAGTGGTGCCGAACATGTGACAAGTGTGCTGCAACCAAAGGACCTGGTAGGAAGATTCAAGGTAAGATGCATCAGTACAACGTTGGATCGCCTTTTGAGAGGATTGCAGTAGATGTGGCTGGGCCTTTTCCAGAGACCAACGCTGGAAACAAGTACATTCTGGTTGTAATGGATTATTTTAGCAAGTGGCCTGAGGCGTATGCCATCCCAAATCAAGAGGCCAAAACGGTGGTCGACCAGATTGTGTTTAACTGGGTGAGTAGGTTTGGCGTGCCTATGGAACTCCATTCCGACCAAGGGAGGAACTTTGAGTCAAACATCTTCCAAGGAGTGTGCGGACTACTTGGCATTAAGAAAACGAGAACCACACCGCTTCATCCACAGTCTGATGGGATGGTTGAAAGATTCAACCGGACCTTGAAAGAACACCTCACCAAGATCGTAGGCGACTACCAAAGAGACTGGGATAGGCACGTACCGCTATTCCTGATGGCATATAGAAGTGCAGTACATAGCTCGACAGGACAAACACCATCTGATATCCTGTTCGGGAAAACCATGCGGCTGCCCAGCGAACTTAAATTTGGATGCCCCACAGAGGAGCCACAGGACACGAACGAGTATGTGGACGACCTCAAGGAGAGACTCGCTGACATCCATAAAAGAACAAGGGAACGGATAAAAACCTACAGCGACCGGATGAAGACACGGTACGACACAAAAGCGACAACGTCAGGATTCCAAGCAGGAGATCGTGTGTGGCTTTATAATCCTCATCGTCAAAAGGGATTGTCACCGAAACTTCAGCAGAACTGGGAAGGTCCTTATACTGTTGTCACGAGGATTAACGACGTGGTCTACCGCATCCAAAGAGGACTAAGAGGCAAGTTAAAAGTAGTGCATTGTGACCGGCTGCATCGATATAGTGGGGAGGCTGCAAATGGAATTATTCGGGACGAACAATCTTAAGGAGGAGGCAGTGTAATGTGCACCCAACATTTCATGCTGATTTCCTAATTGAAAACGTTAAACCGAAAACACAAGTGCTGGCAACGCTATAATGGAGTGCTATAATGGCAGACGTTGTTTGTGAGTGAGTGTGTGTGTGTGCAGAAAAATACTGGGAGGGGAACTTGTCTAGACATCATGGTTCATAGAAAAACTACTAGAAATCTCTCGATGTTTCACACTACTATATAAAGAGGGAGCTGACGCAACCAGAAGTCAAATTTATTTAGAAAGTGATAGTGTGAATATTGGATAAACGTAGTTGAGTTGAGTTCGAATAAAGTGTATATCGAAAGTAGATACTGAATAAAGTGGTAGAATTAAATTGAAAGGTAGAGTTTTATTTTGCGAACAAAGCGCACGTTACAATATAATCATAAAAATCTACACATAAAGATTTATTTACTAACCCAGATATGTTATATGAGAGTAATTTATAATTCTTAACATTAATTCTACGCATATTATTATTAAAAGGTTCATTTTGGCAGACGGCATTTACACTAAAAGTTCTTTTTCATATTCGATCCACGGTTAATACGCGATTGAAGTTGGATTTGAGTTTGCGGAACAGTTTGAGCACCTGAGTGCGCATTCTCTAAAAATTGTTGATCATTGGCATCACTTGTTTCTTCTGTCATTGTCACATATTGACAGTCCTCTCCTAACAAATCGCGAAGAATATCCTTGACATTTCCATTTTTTGCTTGGATGTTATTATTTTTGACGAAATAAAAAATATGCTCGTCCACTTTCAGAGTTTGGCCTTTAAATTGTGATTTAATGTTTTTATTCCTTGCGTAGATCTCGTTTCGGATTTTCATCAGCTGTCTTCTTCTTACTATTATCACTAAGGCTTAACAAATAACAAAAAAAAAATTAAAGAAAATAACCAAATATGTGAAGTTATTCTGGAGAATAACTCGCTTTGATTGTTGATCTTAATTGATTCACACTATGACGGCAACCCTCAAATTTGACAAGGCGTATTGCGGGCTTAAGTTTATCGCTTTTATTATAAAAGTATTTATTTTTTTTTTTTTTTTTTTTTATTTATATGTATATATATATACGTAGCTTTAGAGCAAGCCACAGTGGGGTCTGGCTTTGGGGCCTTAGCTCCCGTTACCTACTCCCTATACTGCCTTTCAATACTGCCCCTTTCTGGGCTTATCAGCAAACGCAAAAATAAACTACCTAAAAAGAGCTCTTTGTAGGAACACGTTGGTCGTGTTATAAATTTCTTCACGCACCAACACCAAGTTATATAAGATAGAAACGAATGGCACTATAGAAATCGGCTCTACGGGTCGTTAATTTTTCCGCAACCACCCCTATCCCGAACAACTAATTTTTCACCGAAATCTTGCAATCTAAGCGCACTTACGCCCTACCAAACTTCTACTACAAAAAAAAAACAGAGGAGTAATAATACAAAAAAAGGTAATTTGATTAACAAAAAAAAAAAACGAGAATACAAAAAAAAAAAAATATCACGCCTGAATTTTATCTTTAGGCCTCTTTCAGGCTCAAGTAACTGCTGCCTGAGCAGCCCGGTTCTCCTTCTTCCAAAAAAAAAAACCCGGCGATTCAGACCTCTGCCTGGCCTGTAACCGCCGCCTTATTTAGCCTTCGCTTCCGGCTCCTCTCTTGTTTCGCTTAGTAAAGTTAGCTACATACGTAATAAGAAAATAAAATACAAAATAGGACTTACATTATGTGAGGTTGCATTACACTCACCACCTTCTCATCAATGCTCAATCCTTCAGGAACTTATCGGCTATTATGTATCTTCTTAAAAAAAAATAGCACCTCACTATCACTGCAGAAAAAAATTACACTATTTAACACTTTGTTTTATATTTTTTTCTATTAAGAAAACCTACACTTTTTCTTTTTCAGACTTAAACACTCTTTTTTTTTCTTTTCTCTCTCCTCTTTTTTCCTTTTAAGGGGTTTTTTTCGGTCTTTTCTGTACCCTTTTCCCTTCGGTTTTTTTAATTTTTTTTCTTACTTTTTATTTCAACTTATTTACCCGCACTTTAAGTGTTATAATTCGCGCTGCGATTCAAACTAAAACATTTAAATATTTAAAAGAATGCTCGGCGCGATTCACTTCCGATTTCCTCTTTTCTATTCGTCTTTGTCGTGACGTTACTTACGTTTAGCAATGTTAAGTGTTCGATCTTTTTTTATATCCGAAGTTGACTCGTCGTCACTGATGATGAGGATTATCTGACGATCCCCCTCGATCAGCTGGTATTTATTACCTCCGTCTAATCTGTTTTTCCCGCTAATCGATGAGCCCACTCGATACCCGTTGGATTTCAATCCACTTGGTCACGCAATTTTGCCGTATTCCTCCTCATCCGTTTTTCCTTATTTCCTCTCTTCCCATTGGCTATCCCTCTTCCTGTTCCCCGACCGCTTCACTTGGCATTTCCCCCGCCTCTACCTTACCCCTGAATGGCCTAGTATCCGTGTCCCAAATTTCAAAAACCTACCCTACCGACCACCAAATGTCAAATAGATGATCAGTAGCTAATATGTATTTTTCTTGAAGGTTTTTTTTTCTGAGATCACCACCGGTTTGTGTCTTAACTTTTCAAATTTTCGGTTGGGGTAACGTGGTGCTGTGTGTCGTATTACACCCAGACGGTTTTGCAAAGACGGAAATAAGTGCGAAAGAGAAAGCAGATGAAATAGAAATACTTTAAAAAGTCTCTACCCGCAAAGTTTTGGGTTGAGGATTGTCCAGTTGTCTTGGATGGTTTTTGACGTTTCTTTTTCTTGTCTTTCTTTGTTTCTTGTCGTTGCTTTATTGTATCTTCTTATGTTCATGAGTAAAGAAGTAGTATGTTGTCGGACAATTTCTTTAATTTTGCATGAAAAAACATGAATTTTCCGTATCCATGGTGTCAATAATCATTGCTGCAGGATCTAATTAAATTATTTACCACTTCAAAAGACATTTTGCTTCTTATGAGTTTTTTGTTACTGATATATAAAAAATGCAGCTGAGCCTCTATAATTATTTTCACACTTTGACTCTGTGTGTGAGAACAAAAAATGAAAGAGAAGTGTTAAAAAACACGCAGCCGCAAAACGTCTGAGTGTAATAATGAGAGACTGATGGGATGAGGGTTCAAAAGAAAATATACGAAACACGCAGAAGGCAAACAGTCTGAATGTAATTCGGGACTATGCAACAGCCGTAACAAAACTCCGTTCTTGGACTTTATATATAAAGACATGGACGGAGATGGCTGTTTGCGATCATGGTACGACTTCGTATTCTTAATAGGTTGGGAACAGTGGGGAAGAACCCACGACTTGTAGCCGGGCAATTCCATCTTTAATTAAACGGATTCAATAGGATATGGGAATTATCATTGGGTAGGAAGTGGAAGTTGACAACAGTGGATTAGGGATGTTACATGCGTATCCCAATAGTGCTTATGATAATAATACTTATTATAGTTATACTTATGTGTATCTATAGCTGATCATATGATTTGATGACTGACAAAGGTAAACAAATAGATGTGACAGTTAGTAGAGATAAGGGAATGTTAGAAGGGTACCATAAATAAACAAAAAGTAAACAAACGACTGGTGTGTATATGAAGCCAATCGAAAGTAAACAACAATGGAATGCTGAATACTCGAATAAAATACTGATTAAATAAATAAATAAATATATAAATAGTTTAATAAATAAATAAATAAATAAATAAATAGATAAATAAATAAATAAATAAATAAATAAATAAGTAAATATATGTGTAAATGAGGACGGCACCAAACAGATATATCACAGGAGAGATGAGAGGGTAGGGAGTAAATAAAAAAAAAAAGAAATGAAACGAATAATCTTAACCTAGCTATCACCGATCGAATTACATACTTAGCCTAGAATAAATAATGTAAATATTGCCGCGAACCGATTTGACTAGTAATAATATACCTAAACATAAACATAGAAATAAATTAGTAAGACGAACGACGATTGGATTTTAATCTAAAGAATAAATTAACATAAAATATCACCAAAGATACAAACAAAGACATCCAAAATACTTAAATTCCATGCAAATACTTAAATTTCATGCATATACTTAAATTTCATGCAGATACCTAAACTGGATGTACATACCTACGGACACTACGGGAACATGGGTGGATGGAACCTGGGTAGATGGGATCGGATTTTCGCTGGAAAGTAATATCACGACCAAGGTCTATTGTTTTAAATCCTTGGCATGGAAGACTCCTATCTTCTTTCCAACTAGGTTCTCCACCTCGTACATGGCGTTTCCTATTTGCCTAAGGATCCTACACCTAATGTACTTCGGAGACAATTTCGCCGAGACCAGTTTCGAAGCATCGCTCAACACAAAATTTTTGCGATAGACTTCCTGTCCCGGAACAAAACAAACCTTTTTCGTCCTTGTGTTGTAAGTCCTTGCACTTTTTTTGTTCGATTTCAATATGTTTTCACGGATCTTTTCGCGAATGCACCGCAGTCGCGCGTGTCGGGGAAGAGTTAACAGTTCGCCATCATCTACCGTGCCGAGTTTCTTCGCTAGTTCATATCCACTCCCATGCATCATCATATTCATCCCATACAAGGCGAAATACGGCGACACCCCCGTGGACGAGTGGACAGAACTTCTCAAGGCGCACGCTATATCACTAAGATGTAGATCCCAGTCTCTTTGGTCATCTTTGAGGTATGAGCGTATAGCCGACAAGAGTGTTCGATTAACCCTCTCCGACGCGTTCGATTTCGGTGAATAATTCGCGGTGCGAAAGTGCCTGATTCCGTATTTAGAAAGGAGGCTTTGAAATTCCTTCGCAAGGAACTGTTTCCCGTTGTCCGAGTGAAGGACTTCAGGTACACCAAACAAATTAAAAACGTCATTCAACAAAATACGAATAACGGACCCACAATTAGCCTTTTTCAAGGGTTTCAACCAGACGAATTTTGAGAAATGGTCTAAAACGACAAAGATAAACGCATTTCCGGTTTTGGATCTTGGGTATGGTCCAAGAAAATCCACATAAAGCTTCTGAAATGGCCTATCTGAACAATACGATACACATAAAGGTGGACGAGATACTTGGTTGTTGGACTTGGACTCTTTACAAACAGAACACTGATAAACAAACTCTTTGACTTGGACGGTCATGTTTGGCCAGTAAAAGTGCCGTCTTACTCGCTCAAGGGTTTTCGCTATCCCCCCGTGTGAAGACTGTGGGGGGTTGTGAGCATTTCCGATGAGTTCCTCTGTCAAACCCGTTGGAACCCAGAGGCGCCAGTTGTGTTCAACTAGAGGCTCGTTTGCTACTGGGAAAGCTCGTTTATACACAAACCCATCCACCATCTTGAGGTCTGGTAGCTCTTCTTCGTGTTGCTGAATGGTGTCAATAAGATCCAGGTACTCTTTCGCTTGGAACTCAGGCGAATCAAGATTTATTAAGGGTGAGACCTGTTCCAATTCTAAGGCCTCAATGTGTCCCCGAGATAGAGTGTCCGGTACGACGTTTAGGGTACCCTTCCGATGCTGTATGTCGAAGGTGAAGGACTGTAGCTTAAGGCTCCATAGTGCCAACTTGCCACTGAGGTCCTTCATACTCATCAGCCACTTGAGGCTGGAGTGATCAGTGATGACGGTGAAATCCATACCTTCGACATACGGCCGGAACTTTTGTACAGCCATCACCGCGGCCATACACTCCTTCTCGGTGACACTAAAATTTCTTTGGCACTTATTTAATTTTTGGGAAAAGTACGCAATCGGAGACTCGCTCTCATCCTCGTTTTTCTGGAACAGAACAGCGCCTATTCCCGAGTCTGAGGCATCGCACTGTATATAAAATTTTCTGCAGAAGTCTGGGTGTGACAGTACTGGTGCGGTGGTCAGAGCAGTTTTCAGCTGTTCAAAGGCAATCAGTGCCTCGTCCGTCATTTGAAACTTGCCGTTCTTCTTTTTCAGCAGGTCCGTTAATGGCGCAGTCAGGCTAGAGAAGTCTTTAATGAAACGCCGATACCACCCTGCTAGACCAAGTAGCCGACGAACTTGCCTTGGTGTTTTCGGCACCGGAAACTCCGCAATCGCCTCCACCTTCGCAGGATCGGTTTTCAACTTCCCACCACCAACAATGAAACCCAAATATTTGAGCTCTTTGAAGCAGAACTTGGATTTGTCCATGTTGATGGTGAGATTTGCTTTCCGAAGACATTCGGCTACTTCTTCCAGCAGGGTCATATGCGTTTCAAAGTCTGGCGCTATTATCAGCAAATCGTCCAGATACACGAAGACGCGGTCCCTTAGTCGTGCAGGGATTACCTTGTCCATTAGACGGCACAACCTTTGAGCAGCATTACACAGTCCAAAGGGCATGACCGTAAAATGGTACAAGGGTCTCCCCGGTACCGCAAACGCAGTTTTCTCCCTACTCGGTTTATCCAGCGGTATCTGCCAAAATGCTTCTTTTAAATCCACGCTGCTGATGAAGAACGTATCCGGTAACCGGCTAATGAGCCCTTCGATATTGGGGAGAGGGTTAGCATCCTTTTTAGTACACAAGTTAACCTTACGAGCGTCCAGGCAAAACCGGTATTTTACGGTGTTGTTTTTACCTGGCTTCTTGATAAGAGCAACTGGTGAACACCAGGGGCTCTCACTCTCCTCAATAACGCCGAGTTCAAGCATTCTATCTATCTCCGCGTACAAAATGGCCTGCACCGCTGGCGAAACCGGGTAGTGACGCTGCTTCACAGGTATGGCGTCTCCCGTATCTATGGAATGCTCCATTAATGGTGTCTTCCCTAACCCATACTTCTCAAAACCCCTAAACTTAGCCTTGACCTCCTGCAATCGCGAACTCTGCTCTAACGACAGCTGATGAATGTCCAACACTTCCGCTTCTTCTGAAAAGGAAATGGAACTTACTATATTTGGCGCAATGTGGAAAGCCTTCCAGAAGTCTATTCCAAGGTAGACCTCTTGGTCCAAAGTTGGAACCAGGAAGAAGGTTATGGTACGTTCTTCTTGTTTGTAACATACCTTGGTTTCTACCCTACCATTTATACTTTGACATTTTCCGTCAGCTGTTTTTACCCCTGATAGGTAAGGCAAGATCTTCATGCCCGTCTCTTCCATAAACTTTGCGCAGTTTCTACCCAGAATGCTGATACTGGCCCCGCTGTCCAGAAGTCCTAGGACTTCTATCTCCGCTATTTTGACCTTCGCGTAAGGCCGGGGGTCAGTACCAACTCCTACAATAGTGGACGCTATTTTTCTGCGCGCTTCTTTTCTACGATTGTATCGCTGTCTCGCCTTCAATATATTTTTGGACACCCCTTTACTGGTTTCATTAAAAATTCGTTTTCTTGCTATTTCATACTCCCTAATCCTAACATGCAATGGTTTTACATCTAACAATTTCTTATCTAACTTACTACCTAACTTAAAATCTATCCCTATCTCTCCCTCTCTCTTCAATATCTTGACTTTTTCCGTTTGAGACCCAGCATTTACCTTAGTCACGGGGCTGTCTGAGTCGAACGCGACTCCCCTTGTGTCATCGCGTTCCTCTTCCCGTTTTCCGGATGGCAACGCGAACATTTCGGTGTCACCACCCCCTCCATTCCACATCTGTAGCACAAAATGCTACGCTGTGGCACTGGACAGTCCATGAACGAGTGCCCTTCTGCCTTGCAGTTCCAGCATCTTATGCTCCTGGCCTCGTCCGGGTTTTGCATTCTTGGACGGCCACTACCGCTATGCTGGAAGGCTTCCACAGTCTCCTGATAGAACTGTGCAGTGTCATCATACTCCAGCTCGTTGACCTTTGTAAACCTAGGTGGAGCTGGTTTTCCAAATCTGGGATTGTTTTCGCGTCCCGGGAAGGCATTTTCGACGTCCTTACATGCATACCGCAGCTGGTCTAGTGTGAACAGTGACATGGGATACACCAGTCGCCCGATCCGCTCGTTCAGGTTCCTCTTCAGGATATGCACGAGCTCCTGTTCGGGGATAGGTACCCGAAGCTGGGATCGAAGCGTGGTTATTGCTTCGAAATACTCATCACTGCTCTCCCAGGTGGCCTGCTTTCGATCCATCAAATCTCGGATTATTTCAAAATCCGACCGAGAATTTCGGAACTGGTGCATCAACGCGTTCCGCAGTGTTGTTTCTTCCCACGGGAACTCGTACTGCCCCTGAAGAGTCTCCAAGTGGAAGATAAAGTCCTCCACAGTCAGGGTCTCGGGCTTCCCATCAAAGTTGATACCCCACTTGTCGATGCGGATTTGACCGCGCAACCCTCTCTGAGGAACTGGTGGTGGCTGACTTTGATAGCCTCCTGGAGGATATCTCTCCCGCTGAGAACAAGCCTGAATTTGCGGACCGGCCCTTTGGTTGACTCCACTTCCCATCCTGTTGTGGTGAGGTTGGTTACGCCTGTTACCTTCCTCGTTCCCGCTTCCTGCTGGTGGTTGTTGCCAATGTACCAGGTTTGGCACCGACACCTCCGGGACCCTTTGCCTTGGTATAGCTCCTTGAGCCGTAGAAGGTCGACGAGCTGGTTCTTCTACTGGAGGGTATGTCCGCGTCGCCGAGTTGATCTCTCCCATAAAGGTGATCAAACTATCTCGTACAGTTACTTTCAGACTCTCTGAAATTTCTGTCCTCAGTAGCTCCTTGTAAGAGGAAAAGCGTTTACCAATGCCAGGTTTACGTAAGCCTTTAAATTTTCTGGCACGGATACACCACCACTTGCTTCCTCCCCGTTTCCTAATGCGCCCTCTCCTACTGTAGTGGGTGGTTGGTCATGACCAGTGTCAGCATTAGTATTCGTTTGGCCCCCACTCCCCAAGTCGATTGTCAAACTACTGAATGATGGTGCCTGCACCGACTCTTCGGACCCATTCGTTTGCTTGCCACTTGGTAACTGCACCCCAGGAATGCCACCGGGCAACCAATATCTCGACAACAATCTCTGAGAAGGGGACATTTGGATCTGTTGAGGAGGTTGGCCGTTCACGCTACCGTTCAAGGAGTGTCTGGACCCACTAGCCTGCAGTTCCCGGTCGAGTTCTGCACCTGTCGTTGGGAGGACTTCATGAGACCTTGTGATTGTGTCATCTGACCATGGGGTGAAGGTACTTACTGGCAGTCCTGTTGGTTGAGCGCTACCCATGGGTTCGGGTTGTCGAACTGGAGTGCGAGCCAGTCCGCCGAGCCTCGCCTGTATGCGGCTAGATGTTCTTCTAGGTACCTCTGCCTCTACCCATGATTCGAGCTGCTCTTCAGCCATCGAATACGCAAACAAAAATTTTGAAACAAAATGTAGTATAAAAAAAACAAGAAAAATATGTATTTTGGGTAAGTGTCTAACTAAACCAAACGAAAGAGGTTGCAGATACTTTTAAACAAAAAAAAAAAACAAAATCGAATAGATAAATAAATAACCAAAAACGACAGTATCAGTGGATATGCACAACAACGAGAGAAAAAAAATTAAAAATAACCAAGAAGAAAAAACCAAAAAAAACTGAAAAATTCAAGCAGAAGGACAAGAAAAAAAGCAGAAAAAATCAAAAAGAAAATAAAGAAGTGTTTGTAATTGAAAAAAACAAGAAGTTACTTACTTACTTAAGGTGGCGCTACAGTCCGGGTCGGACTAGGGCCTCAACCAACATGCTTCTCCAGCCAACTCGGTCCCTAGCTAGCTGCCTCCAGTTTTGCACGCCAAGTTGGTTGAGGTCCTCTCCTACTTGCGTGCGCCACCTGAGTCGCGGTCTTCCTCTACTGCGCCGTCCCTCGGGATTGGATTCGAAGACTTTCCGGGCCGGAGCGTTGGTGTCCATTCGCTCTACATGACCCAGCCATCTAAGCCGCTGGACCTTGACTCGTTTGACAAGGTCAGTGTCGCTGTACAGCCCGTACAATTCGTCGTTGAATCTTCTTCTCCATTCTCCATCTATGCAGACGGGACCAAATATCACCCGAAGAATTTTTCTCTCGAAGCATCCTAAAGCGTTTTCGTCTGCCTTTGACAAGGTCCATGCCTCTGCGCCATATATAAGAACCGGGATGATAAGTGTCTTATACAGGGACACTTTAGTTGCTCGAGAGAGGACTTTACTACTCAATTGCCTTCTTAGTCCGAAGAAACAGCGATTGGCAAGAGTTATTCTTCGTTTGATTTCAGCGCTGGTGTCGTTGTCTGAATTAATAGCGGCGCCTAGGTAGACAAAGTCCTTAACTACCTCAAAGTTATAGCTGTCAATCGTGACGTTCTGTCCAAGACGTCGGTGTTGGGTGTCCTTTCTTGATGACAGCATATACTTGGTCTTGCCCTCATTTACCACTAAACCCATCTTCTTCGCTTCCGTCTCAATGCTCATAAACGCGCCATTGACATCACGCTGCGTTCTTCCAATTATGTCAATATCGTCGGCATATCCGAGCAATTGAACGGACCTTTGAAAGATTGTGCCTCTTGTGTTGACGTAGGAGTTTTGCACTATTCTTTCAAGAACGATGTTGAAGAAGTCGCATGACAGTGCATCGCCTTGCCTAAAACCTTTTTTGACATCGAATGTATCGGTGAGATCTTTTCCGACCCTGATGGAGCAGCGTGCGTTCTCCATCGTCATCCTACACAATCGGACAAGTTTGGTAGGGATGCCAAAACTAGACATGGCTCTATATAACTCCTCTCTATAGATGCTGTCATATGCGGCCTTAAAATTGATAAAAAGGTGGTGGGTATCGATTTGAAGCTCCTGGGTTTTTTCCAAGATCTGCCGTAGTGTGAAGATTTGGTCTATGGTGGACTTTCCTGGTCTAAAGCCGCACTGATAAGGACCTATCAGGTTGTTGACGAATGGCTTCAGACGCTCACACAATACGGCAGAGAGGATCTTATATGCGATGTTAAGAAGACTGATACCTCTGTAGTTGGCGCAGTTCAGAGGGTCTCCTTTCTTGAGGACCGGGGAAACGATGCTGAGGTTCCATTCATCGGGCATGCTTTCTTCCGACCATATTTTGCAAATGAGCTGGTGCATACTCCTGACCAGGTCATCGCCGGCCGATTTAAACAATTCGGCAGTGAGGCCATCAGCTCCAGCAGCTTTGTTGGACTTTAGCTTGGACACTGCTGTCTTCACTTCGTTCAGTTCGGGTTGGCGGAATTCTTGGTCTACGTCGCCTAAATCGAATGGTTCTATCTCTCTAACAGCGGAATTGGGTCCATCATCGCCGTTGACAAGAAGTTGTAAAACAAAAAAAAAACAATATCAAAAAGGAAATCAAAAAAGCAATATCGAAGAAACAAAAAAAAATATCAAAAAATAAACGAAAAAAAATAATATCTAGGAAGATATTGGTGTGTGTGTGTATGTGTGTGTGTTTTTCTATATGCATTCGGGGGTGTTTCGGGCGGCTTTCTTCGGTTGAAGTTTTTGTCGTCCGGGGGGTTTATTTCTGCTTTTCAGGATGTGATTTTATTTCCAAGCGTGTGAACATGTGTAACATATAGAAACTAGATACAAAAACATGCAAACGTATACATAGGAGCATGCCCTTGGTTCTGTCACCGCGAATTCATTTAGTCTCTAGGACTTTATTGAACGACATGAGACAGAACCAAAACAAAGACATGCACTACATACAAATAACTATAACATGAAACAATGTAACACGATTAGACTACACTCATCTAACGGGTCACTGTTTCACATTACAATTACAAAACATAGGGAAGGGAAGAAAATGGGAAGTATGATTGCTGCTAACATTTCTATATCCGTCGCAATTCACTGTGGTACGCCTATGGCCTTCCAAGTAAAGACATACGGATATCGGGATGTCAACAGCGATACCAGTGAGAAAATAGTTTTAAATGAACGTAAAGTTCAGGAAAAAAAAAAAAATATAAATAGGAAGAGAAGTATGGAAAACACAAAAAGTTTACGCCGTCGTCGTCACCATTCAGGTATCCGTCGCAGTTTGACCTGGTACGCCTTTGGCCTTCCAGGCAAAGACATACGGACCTGGGACGAAGGCTAGAACGCGCAGGATAAGACAAGGCAAACAAAGTCGTGTGGCAATATTAGATTGCAAACGAGAAAATAAAAAATTTTTTTCGAACAATATTTCCACTTCGGTTTGCTGGATGAGCTTTGCGTTCATACCAAAATACAAAAAGAAAAAAAAACAGAGTTAAACCATAAGACAAAACACTAAACGACTACAGAAAAATACGTTGGGCGCCATATTTGTTGCGGGCTTGGGATTAGGATGAGGAAATGGAAATAGGGTAGTATAAGAGGAAACGGAAGGTAGGTAAAGGATGTGGATAGGTTGCGGATGTGAAAAATAAAGATCGACAGCTGGGATACAATGGAAAGGAAACAGGAATTATAGAAAACAGGAAATGGAAAAATAGGAAGGAGATTAGAAAGAACGAGTAGGAATAATAAGGAAGTGGAAAAAAAGAGAACGAAAAGTAGAAAAAAAAGAAGTAAGAATGTGGGAAATGGAAACATGAAACCGGAAAGAGGTAAGAGGAATGTCTACGCGGAAGGATTGGCATGCTAGCGATGCGCGGCTAAGCTCGCCGGATGTGGGGGGGATCTTTCCTTCCAACGCAGACTACCAACAACAAATAACATAAAACATGCCCAAAAAAACTTACTTTCATACCCCTCCACCGATGTCCAATCCACCACACGCTGGGGCTGCCGATGGTACGCAGCGCGGCCTGTCTGCACCCACCCTGCCGTGAAATTCAGCGGCCGATTCTAACTGAATTTCCCTTGTTCCGATAACCTGAAAAGAGAACTAAACCCCTTCACTGAAAGCCATTTTCAGCCCCCATCTTCCACCCCCTCGGTATCTCCTCAGCACGCCATGCAGCTTCTTTCAAGCCACACAATGAAAGGCACTATATATTTCCCTTGACAGGACGTGATTCACAATAATTTTTACTTTATTTAATCATATTTTGGATAAATTTAATATTCATATGGCAAAACAAATGGGTCGCCGAGCTTAAAGTACGACAAAACTAACCTACACTTAAACAAATAAACTTATTAATCCTTACTATTATCACTAAGGCTTAACAAATAACAAAAAAAATTAAAGAAAATAACCAAATATGTGAAGTTATTCTGGAGAATAACTCGCTTTGATTGTTGATCTAAATTGATTCACACTATGACGGCAACCCTCAAATTTGACAAGGCGTATTGCGGGCTTAAGTTTATCGCTTTTATTATAAAAGTATTTTTTTTTTATTTTTTTTTTTTATTTATATATATATATATATACGTAGCTTTAGAGCAAGCCACAGTGGGGTCTGGCTTTGGGGCCTTAGCTCCCGTTACCTACTCCCTATACTGCCTTTCAATACTGCCCCTTTCTGGGCTTATCAGCAAACGCAAAAATAAACTACCTAAAAAGAGCTCTTTGTAGGAACACGTTGGTCGTGTTATAAATTTCTTCACGCACCAACACCAAGTTATATAAGATAGAAACGAATGGCACTATAGAAATCGGCTCTACGGGTCGTTAATTTTTCCGCAACCACCCCTATCCCGAACAACTAATTTTTCACCGAAATCTTGCAATCTAAGCGCACTTACGCCCTACCAAACTTCTACTACAAAAAAAAAAAAAACAGAGGAGTAATAATACAAAAAAAGGTAATTTGATTAACAAAAAAAAAAAAACGAGAATACAAAAAAAAAAAATATCACGCCTGAATTTTATCTTTAGGCCTCTTTCAGGCTCAAGTAACTGCTGCCTGAGCAGCCCGGTTCTCCTTCTTCCAAAAAAAAAACCCGGCGATTCAGACCTCTGCCTGGCCTGTAACCGCCGCCTTATTTAGCCTTCGCTTCCGGCTCCTCTCTTGTTTCGCTTAGTAAAGTTAGCTACATACGTAATAAGAAAATAAAATACAAAATAGGACTTACATTATGTGAGGTTGCATTACACTCACCACCTTCTCATCAATGCTCAATCCTTCAGGAACTTATCGGCTATTATGTATCTTCTTACAAAAAAAATAGCACCTCACTATCACTGCAGAAAAAAATTACACTATTCAACACTTTGTTTTATATTTTTTTCTATTAAGAAAACCTACACTTTTTCTTTTTCAGACTTAAACACTCTTTTTTTTCTTTTCTCTCTTCTCTTTTTTCCTTTTAAGGGGTTTTTTTCGGTCTTTTCTGTACCCTTTTCCCTTCGGTTTTTTTAATTTTTTTTCTTACTTTTTATTTCAACTTATTTACCCGCACTTTGAGTTGTTGTGTTGTATGAGAAACGCATTAAGAGTTTCATAAAAAACTCAAACAACACAATAAACCATAACCCACCTCAAACTGATTCAAATAAAATATACGAATCAAGGTCATCAAGCGGTTCGTTTGTAAATAAACAAACGAGCACGCTTGATAGACCATTAATAATTATTCACAAATGCCCGGTCATCGGTTTGTCGCCAAACCGAAACGGAAGGGCAAAAAGAATAATAAAAACCTAGTTGCTGGTTCATATGACCACCATATGAACCAACAACAGGTCAAAGACCTAATGCTGACGAGTTGAATTGCACTCATGAAAGTCGGGCAGTGACGAAATTCGTTTTTGCAAAGAACAAATTCTTGCAAAACAATTAAAGTAAATTCTTGACTTAGCAAAAAATGAATTGATGTCGATAACATCGATATCAATTCATTGACAATTAATTTGGTATAAATAGGCTTAAGAAATTAGTAATAAGTTGACAGTCAGTAACAATCAGTAAGTTGCAGTAAACAATTTAGTAAACTTATTTTGTATATTTTATTCGCCAAGCCACTAATAAAGAAGTAAGTTCTTTTATAACAAAATAGACTAACTTTTAATTCTCAGGTGCATTCAGAGATACCAAATGGTATCTCTGCTAAGTAGGCCTCGTCGCCTCCCATTATAATTGGCCCCAGTGTGCCTTTAACCGCTGGCTTTCCCCTTTCCTTTTCCTTTTTTGAGCAATCTTGGATCCATGTGTATGGATCCAAATGTACATTGGTGGTCGGAGTTCTGCCTTACACGGGCCAAGTAGGTTAATTTCATGTTGTTGAATTTCACATAACAATGGCGCAGCCGGTAGGATAGTACGACCAGTTTGGAGAATAAACCTGGTTAAATGAAACACCTTCCATGTTTCAGCGTATTATGCTACGAACCTAGTTACCTTCTACCAAGGTTTCCGTTAGTACGGTTCCGTTTTTTTTTCTCTTTCTATTTTTTTTTTAGTTCCCTTTTTACCAAAGGTTCCGTTAGTACGATTCTGTTTTCAATTTCATAAAAATGTTCAATAACAATCACTGTGTGTTTACAATTTTTAGTTCGGAAGGGTTATAGTTGCCTACTATTGATTCACTCTTGCCATTTTTCTGTTGCACGTTTCGTTCGTTTGGAAAACTTTCTCTTCTTTATTTCTATTTTTTTTTGCTTTTCCTAACTACTGTTTATGGAGTCTAAACCCTCCGAGGTAGAGGTACTGCTCGAGGAAATCCAGCAGTTAAATAAGGAAAAGAAAGAGCAAGGTCAAGAGATTAAAAACTTCAATAATACCTTACTAGCAGAGTGGAAGGCTCTTGTGGGAAAAGAAGTTTTTAATCTAAAATACAATCAAATAAGCTTGCAGTGGGGACAACTCACGAGGCTGGAAACAACGGATGCTATACTCTTTGAGTATATAGAATCCGTCAAGTCCCTCGAATCGAAACTTGAAAACGACATCCGAGACCTCAAGCTTGAGTTGAACAACCACCTAAGAGCTCGAAAAAAATTAGAGAAAAGCCAACAGGAAGCTGAAAATACGAACAGCCAGGCTGAAGAAATAATTTCAGACCTGTCTAAACGTATAACAATCCTCGAGGCTAGGGAAGAGGAAGTCAAACGGAAACAAGCTGTTTTAAGAAATAAGGAGACAGAGTTCCAAAGTGGGATAGAAAAACTAAGAAGGCGTGAGGAAATTTTCGAATATCAGATTCAATCTTTGAATGACGAAGTTGTCGGTTTACGAAAAAATAAAACCATTCGTAAAACTATAGTCACTCAAACCTCAGTACAAGCCGACACACCCACATTGGAAACACCTCCATTGGAAATTAGCAAATTTTCAGACGCGAAAAGGGAAATCAAAATGTCGTTAGGATTTGAGAAGCTCCTTAAATTGTCGCACGGAATACCTGAATTTTCAGGAGGAACCGATGCTAGGGTAGCCCAAAAGTTACAAACATTCCTGACATGCATTCGCCCGATTATTAATCACATACCTGCTGAGGACGAGAAACTTTTCCTCCAAATTCTCGATACCAAGTTGCGAGAAGATGCGCTCGATCTCATCCAAACTGCTAAGCCAGTAGATTTCAAAGACTTCGAGAATATACTCAACCGGGCTTACTTACCCATTGAGGATTACAACGATCTTGTTAATTGCTTAATAACTAGTCGCCAAAGCCAATTTGAGACTTTGAATACTTTCATAAGCAGGCTAAGACATGCCCTATCCCAATGCCGCGAAGCGGCAGAGATTAAATATGGTGATAACTCTGAGATTGTGAAAACCCAGCTCTCAGACTTTGCAAAATCGGCTCTCGCATCAGGAGTTGCAAACAAACAGCTGGGACAATACCTATTCACCCAGGGAACTCAAAATTTCGAAGAACTGGTCCGAACGGCCCTCAGCATGGAGAAGCATGTTCAAAGAGTAGAAACGATATTATTTTCGCAAATGGCTTGTAACTCGACCTTTTCAACAAACGAAAAAAGTAATTCCCCGTCTTACCAAAAACGTGAATCGGTACATCCAGAAAATAGAACTAAATTAAACATCACTTGTAATTTCTGTAAAAACAGGGGACACACATATAGTGATTGCCTTAAAAGACAGAATACTCCGGTTTGTCAGTTATGTAAACTGTACGGACATGAAGCAACGACCTGCGGAACAAATACAAATCCCCGATTCAGTAGGAATGAAGCACCTAGGAGAGATAATCTCAACGAACCTAGAACTTTCCCAAATCAAAGGGGTAGTAACCAAAACGGGTATTATAAAAATAACTACCCCCGACAATATAACGGAGTGAGTTCGGAATCAAATCGAATCAACCCATTTAAAACCAATAACCAACAATTTCCGAATAATACATCAGTTCATACTAATAATAATGAACGCAAAGTATACAATATGGGGGCACTATGCGAATGGTGTGGAAGGAACACCCATTCGATCGACCAATGTACATTTAGGAATAAGTGGCAATCAAACCATTTGGGAAACTCCCGTTAGTCGGGCGAAAAGTCCCTCCCTCGACTTTAAACATTGAAACAAAAAAATTATGGCAACCAAAAAAGAAAATCTCCCTACCCTCAATCGAAATCGAAATTGAGTTAGGAGAATACAAACTGACCCGACTACTAATAGATACGGGCTCAGAAGTCAGTCTCCTCAAAAGAAGGATGATAGACAGTAAGATTTTTGTTAATACCAATAAAAAACTTAACATCAACACACCTTGTGGTATCGGTTATACTCTAGGAGAATGCACTGGTACTATACAAATTCCCTCGCTCCCCTCTTGTCAATTTCAAGTCGTAGAGAATGACCTAGCCATCCCTGGTGATGGAATTCTAGGGTATAATTTCTTAGGAAGATACTGTAACGTAGAAGGTCCTAATAGATTATTAACATTCCCATCAATTCTTGGACAAAATTCGAAGGAATATTGTGTACCACTGAAAAATTCAAACATGACCGAAAATTATGAATTACCCATTTCACACAATGGTAGCTGTTTCACGGGGAATCACTCGCATGTGAACAACTCGAATGAAATTAAACAGATAATTCATAACAACCACGACCAAAAGGTGAAGCCAAAACCAACCAAACTAAATTTTGCAAGCAATTCACCGGAAGAGAAATGTATTTTGCGGCGCTGTAACGCGACCGGCCTAGACATCGACTCTGAAGGCTTATCTTCAAAAAATTTAAATGTTTGGAACTCAACTTCCGCTTTGCAATCTCAAAGTTCACCTCGCAAAGTGAAAACGAGAGAAGAAAAACAAAATGGAAGAATGACTGAAAATGTGCAAAACGTATCTTCGCATGAGCGGAAAAAACACATTCTCAGACAAATGGAAGAAACTTTCAAAACGAAGTAAATAGAATAATGACTATCGATATCTCCGATATCAACAAACCAAAAAATAAAAATAAAACTCGGTATACAACCGAAAGCAAAACAAATAATATGACACGGCACACTGCAGGCCCACAAATTAACTCCGAAAATGAATCACAGCAGCAAGACCTGCAAAATATACAAACAAAAGAAAAATTGAAATTGCAAATGTTCAACCCAATTAAAGCATATTTACTCTACTTCATAACTCTTATGATGATAATGCTCTCGGACATATTAAAAGAGATAGTTTGCAGAATACTAAATACAATTAATCAAAAAAGATTAGATTTAAATAATGTTGAAATAAATACAATAGGACAAGCATACAAACTAGTTAGGTCAAATTTAGATAATACAATTAAGATAGTGAAACACCCAATAAAAAATAAGGACAGCTTACAAGTCAAGAACTCGGAGGTAAACCCGATTCCCAATGGAGAAATTATTACAGATTCATTTAGAAATACATGGAAAATAGGACCACTAATAGGTCTAGGAAGTTTTGGTCAAGTATACTCAGCATGTAAAGCCTCAAACTCACAAAAGAAAACATCTGACTATAAGTACATCGCGAAGATTGAACCACACGATAGTGGGACACTCTTTGTGGAAATGCATTTCTATATGAATAATACTCATTCAGAGGACATTACAGAGTTTAAAAAACTTCACGATATAAAATCTTTAGGAATACCCTATCTAGTAGGTACCGGATCACACGACTATGGTAATGTTTTACACCGCTTTTTGGTCACGCCACGGTACGGAGATAATATCTGGAAACTTTTCTTGGAAAACGGAAGAAAAATTCCAGAACATACCATCTACCGTTTAGCGTTACAGATATTAGATGTGTACGAATACATTCACGGCAGAACCTATGCCCATACAGATTTAAAAGGAACAAACATCTTATTAGGTTGTGAAAAAGACAATACCACTCAAGCGTATCTGGTAGATTTCGGCTTAGCAAGTCACTACACCCAAGAAAATTTCAAACCAAATCCTAAGAAAATGCACCACGGTACAATTGAGTACAACTCTAGAGATGCTCACCTAGGTGTAATCACCATGCGAGTAGATTTCGAGATCCTTGGATATAACCTTATCGAGTGGTCAGGAGTGATGTTGCCTTGGGAGCAAGAAAATCTTCTTAAAATTCCTTTAAGGGTCCAAAAGTCAAAAGAAACCTTTATGGGTAATGTTACATTAAGTTTGAAAAAACTATACCACAATCAGACACCAAATGCAATTCTGGAGTTCACAAAATATGTCGCTTCTTTGAAGTACAATGAGACACCAGACTATAATAAATGTCGACAAATATTCCAATCAGGACTAAAAACTCTTAAAGCTATTAACTCAGGTGATCTAGAGTTCAAATTAGGCCCAACACAAAAATTTGTATCTTTACCAAGATGGGAGTCTGACCAAGAAAACAAAGACGAAAACAGTAGGATAGTTGAAAAGAGTAATTCTGAAATAAATTTAGTAATAAAAAACCAACCAATAAGCAATAGAACAATTCTACTCAATCTAAAGGAAGGGTTGAAAATTCCCTCTAGATCGAGAATGACTGTAGAACTACCGTACAGAAGTGAAGAAGCCATGATCTGTCTATCCAAACAAATTGAGGACGGAGTGTTCTTGGGTAGCTGTTTGATAGGAGACAATAAAAGACACGTTGTAGTACCCATAATAAATACACATCAACATGAAATCAAGATAACACATATCGAGCTGGAAATGGCCCCCCTAAAAGATTTCGATATAGTAGATATTAATACCCACCAAAAAGATTTTGGTACTGACGAGGTGGTATGTTATCATACAATAGCTCAAAATAATATCGTAAACAATAGAATACAAGAATTAACAACCAAACTGAACAAAGATGATAGCCTAAACGAAGAAGAAAAAGAATCTATAGTAGACCTTTGTTCAAAATACAATGACATATTTTTCTTACCGGGTGACAGACTCACTCACACTACAACCATGCTGCATAAGATCCCAATTAACCAAGATCAAGCCCCTATAAACACCAAAATGTATAGGCTCCCTGAGAAACAACGGGGAATAATAAATGAACAACTTGCTGAAATGTTAGAAAACGACATAGTCCAACCCAGCAAAAGTCCTTGGAACTCACCACTTTTAGTGGTACCCAAAAAGGCAGGACCCGACGGAGAGGTACGTTGGAGGGTAGTAGTCGACTTCCGTAAGGTGAACGAATGCACGATAGGAGATGCTTTCCCGTTACCTCGTATCGAAGACATACTTGACCAACTTGGTCATGCTAGATATTTCACAACACTGGATCTTGCCAGTGGTTACCATCAAGTTCCTGTCCATCCAGAAGATAGGGAAAAAACAGCTTTCAGTACGGCCTAGGGCCACTATGAATTTAAGCGAATGCCTTTTGGACTCAAAGGAGCTCCAGCGACATTCCAAAGACTTATGAACTATATCCTTACTGGTCTACAAGGACTAGAATGCTTTGTCTATTTAGATGATATAGTAGTCTATGGAAAAAATCTGGTAGACCATTACAGAAAATTGGAGTTAATTTTCGAGAGAATGCGAGAACATAACTTAAAATTGAACGTAGAGAAATGTCAATTTCTCAGACGAGAAGTAGTATATTTAGGACACAAATGTTCCGCAGAAGGAGCAATTCCCGATCCAGGAAAAACTAGCTGTGTGCAAAACTTCCCTGTACCTCGCACGATAAAGCAAATACAATCATTCCTTGGTTTGGCCAATTACTACCGGAAATTTATTCCAAACTTTTCGAAAATAGTCCGACCACTGACAAATCTTACTCGAAAGGACGTTAAATTAACTTGGACAGACAGATGCCAAGAAGCATTCCAAACAATAAAGAACTTGCTAGTAACACCCCCGTTATTAATCTATCCCGATTTTAAAAAACCATTCATTCTCACAACTGACGCTAGCAATGAAGCGATAGGGGCAATTCTCTCGCAAGGAGAAGTAGGGAAAGACAAACCTATTGCATATGCTAGTCGTGCATTAAACAAAGCAGAAAGAAACTACTCAACTATAGAAAAAGAAATGTTAGCTGTTGTTTGGGCGACTAAAAATTTTAGATGTTACTTGTTAGGAAGAAAATTTATAGTGTACACAGATCACGAACCATTGACAGGTAATTTTAGAGTAAGAGACCCCACGTCAAGGTTAATAAGGTTCCACCACAAACTATCCGAGTATGACTGTTGTTTAAAATATAAAGCAGGTAAGACTGACGTCAATGCAGATGCACTGAGTAGAATACCACTAACGGTATCTGATGAGGACAAGAACCAAGAACGTGAGAAAACTTGTTTAGCCGTAACAAGAGCTCAGAGAGCTTTACAATTACTAGATAAAGAAGACACTAATATTAAACGACACGACTCTGACGAATCTTGTAGTGACGTGAACATTACCCAACAAAACACATCGACAACAAATGAAATCGAAGACTTCAAATATAACAGACAGAAGATCGATAAGCCCGAAGAAGTATTGAATGTACTCAGAGATTATCATGACTCTCCGTTTGGCGGACACCAAGGTGTCATAAACACATATAAAAGAATCCGAAAGAATTACGTTTGGCCAAAAATGTTCCAGGACATATCTAAATACATAAGGAAATGCCCAAAATGCCAAAAAATGAAATCAAGTCCAGAAACAAAAATGCCAATGATAATTACTGACACAAGTCAAATTTCTTTTGACAAAGTCTATTTAGACATAGTAGGACCACTGCAAGAATCATACACAGGAAACAAGTACATTTTGACGTTTCAAGACAACTTGACTAAATACGTAGACTTCTACGCAATACCTAATCAAGAAGCCGTAACAATAGCCCAGATATTTTTTGAACAAATCATAACAAGATACAGAATACCCAACAAACTAGTTACAGACCAAGGGACAAATTTCTTAAGCAAGTTATTTAAACAAGTATGCAAATTACTTAAAATTGAAAAACTACAAACTACCGCCTATCACCCTCAATCGAATGGTGCATTGGAAAGGACACATAGACCACTAGTAGAATATTTAAGAACGATCTGCGATGAAAACCCAAGATCTTGGGATCAATTTCTTAGAACCGCTGCGCTTGTTTATAACAACAGCATTCATGAGGGGACTAAGTTTATTCCTATGGACTGTCTTTTTGGTTTCACCTCCGACATACCTTCAAACCTTAAAAAAGAGCCCGAACCCATATACGACCACGAAAACTACTATTATACTTTACGGTATAAGTTACAGAAAATACATTCTTTAGCTAGGAAAAATTTGATTATTAGTAAAAAGAATTCAAAAAATTATTACGACAAGAAAATAAGAGCTATAACTTTTCACGTAGGAGACAAAGTACTTTTGAAAAACGAGAATAGACAACACAAATTATCTGAAATATGGACAGGACCATACCCTGTTGTACAAATTACGAGTCCCACAGATAGTGTAATATTAATTAAGAAAAAACAGGTAACCATTCATAATAATCGTCTAAAACATTATTACGAATAATAGCTACTCTTTTTCATACTATAAATTTTTTTTTGCTAAGCAACGCTCCCCTAAAACCAAAAATATATACAATGCCTACAAATGCATGTTACTAACCCCACGAAAGTCTGTATTCATGTTTCCATTTCACTCATAAAGTGAAAATGGCAAGGCAAAAGTAAAAGAAACTGAACCTACCTTAAAATCGAAAACTGTCGATTTGAAAAAAAAATATATATATATATTAATAATAAATATCAGGGTCACTACCTAAAACCACTTCTTGAATTTCACATTCATTCAATAACACATGATTAAATTCATCAAAGAAATACCGCATTGAAATTAACATGATAAAAATCAACGGCACACGCCAAATGCGCAACAGTAAACAGTTTCAATAAACGATCAAATTACATTCACGACCACTAAACCTCTTGAACGAAAACCGAAAATACGAAACAAAACTTTTGTATAAATCAACAATTGCTGTCTGTTTTCCTTGTAATTGTAGTAACCATTAACCCAATGATTTTTTTTTGGAGTAATGAATCACTACGGAATTTAATGTAGAAATAAAATAAAATCTGCAAACATTTTTTACTGGTCTGAAATACAAATTGAACCCATTCAATTATGAACTACTGATGTTCTGTGGGACAGAGGAATCATTACATGCATGGTGGCCAGCTACATGACGAAGAAAAGAAAATTGTCAGCCAAAGAGGACGATGTGAAGAAATTCACAGAGACACTGAAGGAGGAGATTCGGGATTATCCCGAATTTCGATACAAAATTTTGAAAAAATAATAATAAAAAAAAAAAAAAATTAATTAAAAACATATATATATAAAAAAAAAAATAAATAAAAGCGCTATCAAAAAAAAAAAAATATATATATTTAAAAAAAAAAGAATTATAAAATACACAAAAAAAAAAAAAAAAAATTATGATTAAGAATTAAAGCACCACATATATATAAAAAAAAAAAAAAAAAAAACTAAAAGATGGGAGATAGTGAGCCCCAAAACACACTCAACCGATATACACCATAAAGTACACACAACATTTCATACACAAGCAAACCCTTACACCCCGCCAATGCTTTAAACATAAAATACAAGTTTAATAATAATACAATAAAAGCTCATTTAAAATTCATTACGATTGCTAAAATTATATTGAGACACCCATTTAAAAAACTTAAAAACCATGTAAAAAAAAAAAAAAAAAATATTTTGAAACCATGTTCTATGATAAAATAAACTTAATCTTGAGTTACTATAAATATATATTAAGAGATTCTATTAAGAAACTTAGTAAGAAATAAAAAAGCAAAGTATAAAATAGACTAATTTAAATAAAAATTATAACATTTAAGCTACAACTACACTAAAATTAAATATGTTATTATTGTACCATATTTAAAAACCATTTTTAAATAAAAAAAAAAAAAAAAAAAAAAAAAAAAAAACAAAAAAAAAAAAAAAAATTTTATTTTAAAACCATGTTCTATGATAAAATAAACTTAATCTTGAGTTACTATAAATATATATTAAGAGATTCTATTAAGAAACTTAGTAAGAAATAAAAAAGCAAAGTATACAATAGACTAATTTAAATAAAAATTATAATATTTAAGCTACAAATACACTAAAATTAAATAAAAAGAAATCAAAGAATAAAGAATATAATAGACTTCTACTACTATAAGAAGAAAATTGTTTTAAAACTTATAATATTTGAGCTAAAAATACACAAAACAAATACTTTTATATATACAATATTTATAAAATAAATGGAAATTTATGTAAAATCGAAAACTATACATTTAAAAGATATTTTGCCCATTGATGAAACGAATTTTATTAATACCTACCAAATTTATGTAAAATAAAAGTTATACATTTAAAAAATATTTTTTAATTTTAATGAAAATAGTTAAGAACTGAAAAAAAAAAAAAAAAAAAAAATATATATATATATATAAAATAAGAATAAATAATGATATGTCCAAAATTTTATAAATTTAACTATACGTTAAAAGCGAAGGAAAACACAATGGAACCGACGGCGTCCAGGTACCATTGCACCGGAAGAAAACAACATCTAGAAACCACTACAGGTCGACCCCCCTGGAAACAACTACATTGACCGGAGGATTAAAATTAAGAATTATTTTTCACTAATTTATAAGATTACCTTAAGAGTTTTGAAAAATTTTTTGTCTGGAATGCTGAGTCAAGAATACCTTCTGTAGATATTTTGGCATATGATAATATTAACAAACATTTTTGTATAAATTCGTCGGACTCTCATGTGGGCGGTACACTCGCTTGGCAATTTTTGTCTCTTCTAAACAAAAATCGCGGTTTTGAAGGGGGGAGGTGTTGTGTTGTATGAGAAACGCATTAAGAGTTTCATAAAAAACTCAAACAACACAATAAACCATAACCCACCTCAAACTGATTCAAATAAAATATACGAATCAAGGTCATCAAGCGGTTCGTTTGTAAATAAACAAACGAGCACGCTTGATAGACCATTAATAATTCACAAATGCCCGGTCATCGGTTTGTCGCCAAACCGAAACGGAAGGGCAAAAAGAATAATAAAAACCTAGTTGCTGGTTCATATGACCACCATATGAACCAACAACAGGTCAAAGACCTAATGCTGACGAGTTGAATTGCACTCATGAAAGTCGGGCAGTGACGAAATTCGTTTTTGCAAAGAACAAATTCTTGCAAAACAATTAAAGTAAATTCTTGACTTAGCAAAAAATGAATTGATGTCGATAACATCGATATCAATTCATTGACAATTAATTTGGTATAAATAGGCTTAAGAAATTAGTAATAAGTTGACAGTCAGTAACAATCAGTAAGTTGCAGTAAACAATTTAGTAAACTTATTTTGTATATTTTATTCGCCAAGCCACTAATAAAGAAGTAAGTTCTTTTATAACAAAATAGACTAACTTTTAATTCTCAGGTGCATTCAGAGATACCAAATGGTATCTCTGCTAAGTAGGCCTCGTCGCCTCCCATTATAATTGGCCCCAGTGTGCCTTTAACCGCTGGCTTTCCCCTTTCCTTTTCCTTTTTTGAGCAATCTTGGATCCATGTGTATGGATCCAAATGTACATTGGTGGTCGGGTGCCCCTGACCAGAACTAGGGTTCTCGCCTTACACGGGCCAAGTAGGTTAATTTCATGTTGTTGAATTTCAATAACATAACAGAGTGTTATAATTCGCGCTGCGATTCAAACTAAAACATTTAAATATTTAAAAGAATGCTCGGCGCGATTCACTTCCGATTTCCTCTTTTCTATTCGTCTTTGTCGTGACGTTACTTACGTTTAGCAATGTTAAGTGTTCGATCTTTTTTTATATCCGAAGTTGACTCGTCGTCACTGATGATGAGGATTATCTGACGATCCCCCTCGATCAGCTGGTATTTATTACCTCCGTCTAATCTGTTTTTCCCGCTAATCGATGAGCCCACTCGATACCCGTTGGATTTCAATCCACTTGGTCACGCAATTTTGCCGTATTCCTCCTCATCCGTTTTTCCTTATTTCCTCTCTTCCCATTGGCTATCCCTCTTCCTGTTCCCCGACCGCTTCACTTGGCATTTCCCCCGCCTCTACCTTACCCCAAATTTCAAAAACCTACCCTACCGACCACCAAATGTCAAATAGATGATCAGTAGCTAATATGTATTTTTCTTGAAGGTTTTTTTTTCTGAGATCACCACCGGTTTGTGTCTTAACTTTTCAAATTTTCGGTTGGGGTAACGTGGTGCTATGCAAAAGCCGTAACAACACACTGTGCACCTTAGATGAATAAAGAACAAGATGGAAAACCACACTAACACATTGATACCTCCCCACAAGCTGGTGCACGCACTCATTCACAAAATTTCACTACACAACCTTATATTCGGATCTCAACACTGGGCTTACACAAAATTTCACTAACACCACTTTATATTCGGATCCACACACAGGGCTTACACAAAATTGTACCGTAGTATTGGTATTCTCGTCTGGGAACCGGTTTTTGTTTTTTTTTTTTTTTACTTTTAGTCACCTTAAGGCTACGTCTGGCAGAATTTTTGGATTTAAAACTTTTTTTTTGGGTTTTGTAAATAAAATTTATTTGTGATTAGATACTTTTTAAAGTATTTGGAAATAAAAATTTAAGCATCAAAATATTAAAATATTTTCTTTTTTGTTAAACATTTCTCTGAGTAGTCCTCCCTTCTATTTCTTCTTTTTTAAAAAACGTTTCTTAAGAGAAATAGACAGAAAAGTATGACTGTTAAAAAAATATATACTAAAGCAAAACAGTAACCAATAAATATGAATTCATTTTGCATTTGTTTGATGAAAGAGATTCCAATTTAAGCTTTCGTTCTCTTCTTGAAGCTGAGTTGAAAATTTAAGCAGTTAATTAATTGAATTAAAAAAAAAATCAAAAGTAAAAGAATTGAAAGCGGATATCAAACTATGTAGACATTTTTTTAAAAACTTATCTCAATCAAAATATTGAAATGCAGAAATCTTGTAGATATTATGGAGAGCTCAGAAAGCCTTCATTCATCTCTGTAGCACAATTACTTACAAACCACCAACACTTTAAGTTTTAAATTTTTTTTGTGTTAAGAAAAATTGAAAACTTAAAGTGTTGGATCTTTGTTAATAATTGTGCTACAGAGATGAATGATGGCTTTCTGAGCTCAACACAACGTGGACAAAAATTCCACATTTAAAGATTTTGATTAAGACAAGTTTTTAAAAAAATTTCTACCGAGCTTTTAATAAAAACAAAAAATCAAAACTTAAAGTGTTGGCGCTTTGTAAGTAATTGTGCTACAGAGATGAATGAGGGCTTTTTGAGTTCTCCATAATATCAACAAGATTGCTGCATTTCAATATTTTGACTGAGATAAGTTTTTCAAAAAATGTGTATATAGTTTGATATTTAGGTTTTGGTATTAATAAAAAGTTAAGACAGATAACCGAGCTGAGGGAGCGAATCACACTACAATGAGTCCCAATAGAATCAGTATAGTTGCATGTTTATGAGTTTTCACATTTTGCCCAGCTTTTCAAAAAAATTGAGTTTTTAAAAAACTATAACTTTGGCGTTGTTCAAACCCTGCCCTTAAGAAGTTTCAGTAGTGTGGTGAAAATTAAATTTCAGGTTATGTTTTAAATTGACAGGCAAAAACCAAAAACAATAGTTAGTTTCAAACATGAAGGCTGATTTTTATTATCCAAATACAAAAACATCTTTCAATGGGATATCAACGGGTAAAAAATAGAAACTCCATGGAAATATTGTTCTGAATGAATGATATTATCAAAATAGATGAAAGCAGCGATAATATCAAAGATGTGTGCAATGGAAGCAGATGAAACTGACCAAAATGTAGAACCTAATCAAACTAAGGTGCTGTGGAAGCGAATGGAAATAAAATGTCTGTTGGATGCGCTGTTGATGAAGAATCCCTAGACGGAGTTTACCACTTGGTGAGCTCTTTGTTGCTTTCTTTTTCAGAATTAATAAAAATTTCATTTCAGTAAAGGAGTAATGCGTATTTAGTTCCAACAAAGTTGCAGCAAACGTTCTAAAAACTCTAAAGAAAACATCGAAAAAGAAGCTAAAGAATAGCAAGGACATTTACAATTTAAGCAGGAACTTTATTTCAATAAAAACAACGATAAAAAGATTAGTTTTTTGTGCAATTTAATAAATAAAAGCATAATGTACATTTGTTGTAAAAATATATCTTTCATACTTATAATACATTCTTTCTTATTGTATATAAACATGCAATTCCACTTTATTACGACAATTCAATGCATTTTACACTGTACACATTTGTGTTTTTCTTTTGTTCTTCTTTCTTTTTGTTAAATATATAATTGGTTATTATTGATATATATTATTCTACGTAATACGTAATTCATCAGACGTATCCTCTGGAACAGGCTATTCCAACCTTGTTGCAGCAATTCCACAGTGTCGTTTAATCACTCCGCGGTACCATTGCTTGACAGCGCATTCACTTAGGCTGGTCAGAATACAGTTGTCGTTAACATTCCATTCAATGTTTGCAATCAAATTTTCACTCTCCGAACTCATCTCTTTTGAAATTTGAAGCTCCTCCTGGAACTGTAGAATACCTGGGATGTGTTCTACTAAGGTGGAAAACTCTCCTGGATCGACGATATGAACTACTTGTATTGGAGTTCTTTTCAGTGTTTGCATTGCAGTATTTGCTTTGATACCATTTTCCTTCCACACAGATTGCACAGCACATCTGTAGTTGGGCATAGTAGATGGTATTTAATTGTTTTTTGCCAGAGTATTCGATTTCCATATCTGACTCCAGCTCAGTTAGTTCTTCAAGCTGGGCAAACTGAAAGGATAAAAACAACAAAAGTATGTTAAAAAAATAGAGAATCAAAAATAACTAAAAATTACCTTGATAACAAAAAATTGTTGAGGATTCTCAATGTGTGTAATATTCACAAGAAATATTTCCCCCGGAGACAGTACTTGCCTCGACAGCCTCTGTTTGAAAATTGTGTTGGCTTAAAAAGAAGGTATTCATTTATTTTACCGCATAAGAAAAAAACAATTCAATTTGGTGGCAGAACACTCTTGGTCTTGTAGTACCTGGCCAGCCTGTGGATTCTTGATTCAACAAGAATCAAACGGAACTTGCCATCCTTGTCCTTACGATTACGTTCCAAGTGCTTGCGCATAGCAACAGCCCTCTTGATCAAATGGTACAGATCCTCTGGGATGTCGGGCTTAAGGCCAACCGACTTCATGATACGAAGAATCTTGTTTCCATTTACGAAACGCACAAATATATGATAAGCTCAAAATTCACATCAAAAATGCAACTATGACGCGGAATTTTTATCTTCGATTGTCGAAGATAGAATAGTGGTCACTTTAATATACAATTTGAACACAATTTATGGTATTTTATTAGGAAAAAATGTATTACGATCCCGACTGTAAAGAAATTCCTCTTCTAAAAATAAATAAAATGACTGAAATCTGAAATGTCAAATGAAAATGAAATGAAAATAAACTCAGCACACATATACTTCCACAACTTTTTCGCGCCTTTTTTCTGCAGCTCACACGTATTCACAGATGGAGGCTGCGATTACAAAAACAACAATGTAAACAAATGGAAGTTGCGGGGAAGGAGACGTAATGGTTTTCCATCTTGTTCTTTATTCATCTAAGCTGTGCACTTTGTACACTTGATTTATTTACTTAAAACACTAACACTAACAAATGAATAAATAAACTAACTTATTGATAACTAATATTGAAATAAATGGGGGCGTTCGAGAATCGTATGCGGATAGCTTGTTGTTGTTGTTTACGTGTTAAACTTTTAGCAGAGTTACACACCCATTTCAACTAAAAAGCTAGCTAAAGGTATCCGAGTATTTTTGGTATACCTTTCTTTTCAAGTGATCAGCTGATAGAAAATTTATTTTTATTTCTTTTCATGTTGATTTTTTGTTTTGGTGTGCAATTATTTCAGCATAAGAGTCTTTTAAAACGCATGTGAAATCGAAAAAAATATATATAATTATAATAGTCCAGCAATGATATTTTGAATGTTTTTCTATTTTCAAAAGTCGAATTTTAATATTTCACAGCTGTTGTCTGCAGCAATCTCGAAAAAAGATATCTGGATCGTTCAAAAAGGTATCCAAGACACGGCTATCCGAGATAGGCTATCCGATAGGTTCTGGAACGCGCCCAATGTGATTATTGGTCTAAGAGAATTTAAATAACAAGAGGGAAAACCATTACGTCTCTTGCCCCGCAACTTCCATTTGTCTATATTGTTGTTTTTGTAATAGCAGCCCCCATCTGTGAATACGTGTGAGCTGCAGCAAAAAGACGCGAAAAATTTGTGGAAGTATATGTGCGGTGAGTTTATTTTCATTTGACGCTTGGCTATTTAAAACATAACCTGAAATTTAATTTTCACCACACTACTTAAAAAATCTTAAGGGGAGGGTTTGAACAACACCAAAGTTTTTGTTTTTTAAAAACTAATTTTTTTTTGTAAAGTTGGGCAAGATATGAAAACTCATAAACATGCAACTATACTGATTCTATTGGGACTCATTATATTGTGATTCGCTCCCTCAGCTCGGTTATTTGTCTTAACTTTTCATTAATACCAAAACCTAAATACCAAACTATGTAAACATTTTTTGAAAAACTTATCACAGTCAAATTTTTGAAATGCTGCAATCTTGTAGATATTATGCAGAGCTCAGAAAGCCTTCATTCATCTCTGTAGCACAATTATTAACAAAGCACCAACACTTTAAGTTTTAATTTTTTTGAACTAATTGAAAGCGGACACCAAACTATGTAGACATTTTTTGAAAAACTTATCTCAGTCAAAATATTGAAATGCAGCAATCTTGTAGATATTATGGAGAGCTCAGAAAGCTTTCATTCATCTCTGTAGCACAATTACTTACTAAGCACCAACACTTTAAGTGTTGATTTTTTGTTTTTATTAAAAGCTCGGTAGAAATTTTTTTAAAAACTTGTCTCAATCAAAATCTTTAAATGTGGAATTTTTGTACACGTTGTGTTGAGCTCAGAAAGCCATCATTCATCTCAGTAGCACAATTAATAACAAGGCTCCAACACTTAAAGTTTTCAATTTTTCTTAACACAAAAAAAAAAATTAAAACTTAAGTGTTGGCGCTTTGTAAGCAATTGTGCTACAGAGATGAATGAAGGCTTTCTGAGCTCTCCATAATATAACAAAATTGCTGCATTTCAATATTTTGACTGAGATAAGTTTTTCAAAAAATGTCTACATAGTTTGATGTCCGCTTTCAATTAGTTCAAAAAAATTAAAACTTAAAGTGTTGGTGCTTTGTTAATAATTGTGCTACAGAGATGATAAGTTTTTCCAAAAATGTCTACATATTTTGATATCCGCTCTCAATTCTTTTACTTTAGATTTTTTTTTTTTAACTTAATTAATTAACTGCTTAAATTTTCAACACAGCTTCAAGAGAATCGAAAGCTTAAGTTGGAATCTCTTTCATCAAACAAATGCAAAATGAATTCATATTTATTGGTTACTGTTTTGCTTTAGTATATATTTTTTAAGCAGTCATACTTTTCTGTCTATTTCTCTTAAGAAACGTTTTTTAAAAAAGAAGAAATAGAAGGGAGGAGACTACTCAGAGAAATCTTTAACAAAAAAGAAAATATTTTAATATTTTGATGCTTAAATTTTTGTTTCCAAATACTTAAAAATTTTATTTACAAACCCATAAAAAATTTTAATTCTAAAAATTCTGCCAGACGTAGCCTTAAGGTGACTAAAAGTAGAAAAAAAAAACAAAAACCGGTTCCCAGACGAGAATAAAGTAGTATTGGTACAATTTTGTGTAAGCCCAGTGTTGACATCCGAATATAAAGTGGGGCTAGTGAAATTTTGTGTAAGCCCAGTGTTGAGATCCGAATATAAAGTGGCGCTAGTGAAATTTTGTGAATGAGTGCGTGCACCAGCTTGTGGGGTGGTATCAATGTGTTAGTGTGGTTTTCCCTCTTGTTCTTTAAATTCTCTTATTTATTGGTAAAGTAGAAATCGATTAAAGAGAGATCGAATAAAAGTGGTAGAAATAAATTGAAAGGTGAAGTTTTATTTTGCGAACTAAGCGCACGTTACAGTATGTAAATTAAATCGACAATGCATAACATAAATGAAAAGTATTACTTACAATTTCTTTAAATATAAATCTATTCACTAGCAGCGCTTTCAACAATTTGACGTTTCTCACTTTGACAACTAGTTTTATTTAAACCTATGGTTAAATTTTGACAACTGGGTATATTTCTATTGAGTTTAAATTTAAAGAGTGAAATAATGGCCGTAAAGGTGTCTCTAATGAACAAGTATGAATTTTGCATCTTCAGCCTTATTTATTAGATTTCACTAATACCCGTTTCAACATCGGGTTAGTTATTACTTGTGTAACGTGCGCTTGGTTCACAATAATAAAGCTTTACCTTTCAATTTAGTTCAACCACTTTTATTCGATCTCTACTTTACTCGATTTCAGCTCTAACAATAATCACATTAACTCACTCTTAACATTGGCGTACAGTGGCCCGAATTGACTTTTTTGGTTGCAAAAATCATATCTCTCAAACGAATAAAGATGTCGAATCAATTTTTTTTTAACTTATTGGAAATTTCCAGGGCTACAAAGTTTGTAAATTAAAAAAAAAAATATTTACAGGGTGTTTCACAATCTGCTGTTGAAATAAAAAGTTTTAGTTATGGTGGTTAACATAATTGGTTTATTATGTTAAAAAGGTTAAAGTCAGTTTATGAAGTAATTTGAGTATGATTTAAGTAAAACAGTGGGAAAAAACGAAAACAGAAAAAATTAATTTTATAGTGAAAAAATTTTTTTGTCATAATTGGTTGTTGTATTTTTTTATTATTTTTTTTTTTTTTAAATCCTACTTATAAGTATTTGCAAAGTACTTTATTGAAATATTATTAAGAATCCATTCCAGCAAAACAAAGAAATAACATTTTTCATTACTTTTTCTAGAGCTTGAAAAAGAAACTCAGAAAAAATGACTGAGACTTTTTCAAATCAAATCTCTCTAGCTCAGTGTTATGCAAGTTTATGCAGCTGAGTTTTTGGTTGTAAGTGAAGAGATATGAAAGGATTCATTTACCGTCCATTTCGGCTTAATATCTTTTAAACCTTTGTTTTTTTTTTGACTCAATGTAAAGTTGGAAAAGTTGATACGAGGCAAAAGGAGAGGATTAATGGGTAAGGAAGGGTAGGATTTGAGAAAGGAAGTAGGAAATTGGATTGGATGGAAATGAATAAGGTAGGTATGGTGGGATAGGAAATTTTGAATGAAGGAAACGGTAGGAAAGGATAGGAAAACGGTAGGTATCAAGGAAACGGAACACCACAGGGACGACACAACACAGAGAAGGTAAGAGAAGGGAACTTCACCTTAGGAGAAGGAAGGGTAGGAAAAGAGGATGTGGACGAAAAGGAAGGGTAAGGAAAGGGACGGAATATACGCCGGGAAGTCTGGCATGCTGGCTAGCACGGCTTAGCTCGCCGGATGTAGGGGGGGAACTTGACTTCCCGGTCGCACCTCACCTCGACCAACAACAAAACAAAACATGCCTTCTAAAACCACCACCGATAAACCCCACACTCCAGGAGCTGCTGATCTTAGTGCAGCATGGCCTATATCCCTCCCAGCCTGGAACTCCGGCGGCCGATGGTCTGGAATTCCCCAATAAAAATTGCGAAACCGTCGACAACCTCACCACAGCATCACTACCACCTTCTTACCCACCCCATGTGATTACTACTCTTCAGTGAGCATTATCACCCGGAAATGAAAATGATTCAAACACGCAAATTTCATGAACAAATAGCGTGATTCACATTTATTAACTATTTAAAATTTAAAGGAAGAAAAAGATGAAAACATAACACAGTATTTAAACTTACAAACTAAAAACAAAAGCATGGCAGAAAAAAAAAAATAAATGATCAATATAAAGTAAAACAAATCAAACTTAATCAAACAAAATCGAAATAAGGTATGGGTGAACTATAATTCAGGGATAACCCTGTTCTTCACTCTCTTTTATATATCAACAAAAAACAAAAAAACGAAAAGAAATGCCAAAATATCAAAAAAAAACTTTAAGTTATTTAAGTTTGTTATCTTTTCGACACGAGAATACACAGAACCGGATTTCAAAAAGGAGCAAGGGTACTGTTTATCACAGGGAAACAAAATCACACATGCACTATCCTAATCTATTTCATCTCCAAAAAAAGAGCTCTCTTTAAGGGGGGGGGGGGGTCTTCTTTGAACCACCAGATTTTTCGCACCAAACAAAACAACACAGTACTCTGTAATTTTTAAAACCACCTCGCGCGACACTTCGCATTGAAAAAAAAAAAAACGATACAAAAACTTAAAACGATAAAAATAAAGGTATACCAATAAATCTACATAAATAATAAAAAAAAAATTATAATATATCACGCTATTTAATTAATTTTTCACTAAAATTCTGCTTTCTGCATCCGCAATAATGAATTATTTCCCTCAAATTGGGCCACCACTGTTTCTCGGCTCATACGCTGTTTCCTTTTACTGCGTGAACACAATGGCTGCAGAGACGCAGCCGCAAGAGATGTCAAAACATAAAATACAAGCGAATACAACAACAACGCAAGACGGAGCTGGACAAGTTAACTTGATTTTAACTCTTGCGGCTCCGGCTCCGTATGCGTATGCGTATGCATTGTGTTCACCCAGTAAAGCGCATACAATTGAACATTTATTTTGATCGCATACGACATTGCAAATTATTTTTCACCGCGTATGAATTTTAAAATTCCACGGCCTACCTTCTCTCTTTCGTCGCTTGCACCAAAAAAAAAAAAAACAATATAAAAACGTTTTACTTGTGAAGCCCGGGTATTCCCACGGGCTTTTCCGATCCTTTGATTTGGCGTCGGTTAACTTTTTTCTCTTTTTGTAGTTGTTGTTGTTCTTTTTTCCTGGGTGCACTGAATTGAAATCCGTTGGCTTTTCTTTCCAACACACCGGTGCAGCTTCAACCCGTTTGCTCGCTGTCGGTCGGTCACGACCCCTGACCTTGGTCTGTGTGACCGCCGGAAGGTAGGACTATCAAAATAAAACCTATCGTTACAAATTGCCTAAATTTCACAAAAAAACACGACCACTACACTGCCTATCATTTCAAAATAACACACAACAAAATTCCACACTATTCACCAATAACCTTACCCGTGGATTTTCTGCTTTCTGTAATTCCTTAATTTTTTTGCTTTTCGATATTGTTCCTTTTTTTTCCTTTTTGTTAGACCAATTTTTACTTTTGGTGCACTGCCTCTTACAAAGGGCTTTACAAGAAAACTTTTATTTAAAATATATATAGATGTCTTTTGACTTCTAAACAGCAGTTTCACTGCCTTCCGCACTAAACTGATTTATAGAAATGAATCCGGCTCCCTCTTCAACGTTTAGGTATTCCACCCACCCGAAAATTCATTTTCCATTTCCTTTTGTTCTAATCGTTTCTCAATAAATGACTTTTTCTCCTCCTACACACATTGCCAATAACATACAAAAAAAAAAAACAAAAGCTCCACCATTGAACTTCTTTACTTATTATCTACTTTGAGGATTCCCAAAAAGATTTTTCTTCCTAACCACCCTGTTGCCATCTTATCTTTCCACCTCCACACAGGGTAAGTGGAACCCATGGAGTAGTCACTTTTAGTGCCAACAATGCCCCACGACTATATGTCTGCGCTCTTCACTCTTGTAGTGTATCACGCATGCCCCTTTTTCATTCATGCTTTGGCATAAAAAAAATTCTATTTACTATTTACATGCATAGGCATGAGTAGGAGTACTACTTTACCATACCATACCAGCCACAGACAGCAGCCACTCCACAACATCAACAGCTTACCAGGTAAATTTTCTTATTTTTATTTTTCTTACATTTCATTTCAGCTATGCACTTTTTTTTATATTTCAGTGAGAAACTAATACAAACCAACAAGAAGGAAGGAATCGTAGTAAAAACAAATGCTAGAACAGACAAAAAAAAAACAACAGGAGACATTGTGGAGTTGACACCATTTGGCATTTGACGAGAACACTCGTACAATTCAACGCGGTGATAGAAAGAGGTAAGTTTAACAAAAATACAGTGTTGGTTCTTGATTGTTAATTTGTTTAATCTTTCTCAGGAAAAATGCACGAGTGTAACAAAACACCTGGTTGGGGAAAGTCGCTCCGACAGACGAAAGCAGGTGGAACTCGGTCTGCGAAATTATTCAGGACAATGTGGTGGGGAAGAACCCACGATTACCAGCCGGGCATACAGGTATTTATTAACCTTACAAAATGCATTACGATAGAGTGAGTTACGAGGATAAAACCCTGAAACTGCAAGCCTAACAAATACAAAACGATGAAGATAAACAACATAAAATCAGCGCACAGCGGATATTTGCATGTGAGTTACTTTTGTTTCTTATAGTTTTAAGATCTATCCTAGGTAAAATTTTGTTTCTATTTTTCGATGATTTTTCTTTTTGTTCATTCTTACTTTCGGGTTAGGGATTTTTATTGTGGTTAGGGTGACATTAATACAATTAGAAAACAGAACCTAGGTGCACATATATACATACAATTTCTTATCGATACGTATTACATGAATAAATAAATAACATAAATAACTAACTACTCAGTTTCATAACAAAATCTGTGACATCACTAAGTACATAGAATCATAAATAAATAAATAACTTTAACTATAATAAATAACTGCTACCTAATATCACAATGTACTTAGCCACTTAAAGTGGATATATCACAGATTTTAAATATTGCTAGTGAGATGATAACCTCTATAACTATATAAAGAAATTACTCTGTAAATAAATGCTCTATAAATAAATTAACTATGTAAATAAATAACTCAATCAATAAATTAGCTATGTAAATAAATAACTCTTTCAATAAATTAACTAGATAAATAAATACTCTGTAAACAAATACTTAACGTTGATATAAGGTACGTATGTGCAACCAACCTGCGTAGGAACTTTGTACTAATAATAAACTATTGCATGATAAATATTGCTTTAGAGAATGATTCGTGAGGATGGGTTGGAATAAGTGAAATGTTGTTAGTTAGATGTTGTTAGTATCGGAAGTGATTGTGAAAACTGGAAATGGATGTGAGAAATGGAAATAGGTATATTTATGGGTTGTTGGAAGTGTGGTTTATTGAGGATTGGTTAATGCTGAATGGGTATTTTAGTGTATGTTTGATTAGTAGATGTTAGTGTCATAGGATGGATGGAGATTGGATCGGTTCGAATCATCTCTTTTATTGTTTTAAGTCTTTTGCATGGAAGACTCCTATAGGTTGACCTTTGGTGTTTTCTAATTCGTATAGGTTGTTTCCTACTGCTTTGACCACACGACATTTGACATATTTAGGACAAAGTTTCGCGTTTAGATACTTAGAAGTGTCACTCAGGATAAAATTCCTTTTGAATACTTCTTGGCCTGGACAATATTTTATTTCTCGGGTTCGCTTATTATAAGTTTTAGCGCTTTTTTCATTTGCCATTTATATGGAGTTTTTAATTTTTTCGCGTATGCACTGCAGTCGATTTTGTCTGGGAAGAGTCATAATTTCTCCGTCTTCCATGGAATTAAGTTGTTGTGCTAACTCGTAGTTACTTCCATGGGTCATCATATTTGTACCGAATAGGGCAAAGTATGGTGACACCCTCGTTACGGAGTGAACAGAACTTCTTAACGCAGACGCTATCTCGTCCAAGTGGAGATCCCAGTCTCGTTGGTCATCTTTCAAATAGGACCTTATCGCTGCCAGAAGTGTTCTATTGACTCTTTCAGATGCATTCGACTGAGGGGCATAATTGGCAGTTCTAAAATGACGAACTCCGTATGCTTGCAAAAAGTTTTGGAATTCTTTGGCCAAAAATTGTTTCCCATTATCCGAATGGATTATCTGAGGAACTCCAAACATGCAAAATACTTCGTTTTTCAAATACTTAATAAAACTTAAAGCATTGGCAGCTTTTAAAGCCTTGATAAATACATACTTCGAGAAATGATCTAACACTACAAATAAACATGAACTACCACTTTTTGACCTTAGGTACGGACCCAAGAAGTCGACATATAACTTTTGAAAAGGACGATCTGTTGGAAAACTATTAACAATAGGAGGACGTTGCACTTGATTTGACGGTTTACATTGTTTACAAATAGAACATTTAGCGATGTATTGTCGAATCCGCACCGTCATATTGGGCCAATAGAAATACTGACGTATTCTATGCAAAGTTTTTGCTATGCCACCGTGTGCTGCTTGTGGAGGCTCATGAGCATTAGCAATTAGTTGCTCGGTCATAGCTGAAGGTATCCACAGCCGCCAAGTGCGTTCTGACAAAACATCATTTTCACTGGGAAGTGACTTCTTATATACAAAGTTGTCTTGTACTTTCAAGTCGGGCAATGTTTCGCTGTTTTGTACGACAGTTGTTATTAGATTTTTATACTCTTCCGAGTCGAAATGCTCTGAATCCAGATCAACTAAGGGTGCTATTTGTTCTAGCTCTATACTTTCAACATGTACACGAGAAAGCGTGTCGGGAACTACATTAAGGCTTCCCTTTCTATGCTCTATGTTGAACGTGAATGACTGCAACTCCAAACTCCACCTAGCTAGTCGACCGTTAAGGTCCTTCATCGTCATCAACCATTTTAGACTAGAGTGGTCGGTGATTACGGTGAAGTCCATCCCTTCAACATGGGGCCTAAACTTTTTGATGGCCATGACTGCCGCCATACATTCTTTCTCTGTAACACTATAATTTCTTTGGCATGAATTTAGCTTTTAGGAAAAGTAAGAAATAGGACTTTCCTGGTCTTCTTCTCTCTTTTGAAACAACACCGCCCCGATTCCAGTATCAGATGCATCGCACTGAATAAAGAAGCGTTTAGTGAAATAGGGGTGTGTAAGCACTGATGCTGTCGTTAAAGCTGACTTCAGATTTTCGAAAGCAACAATCGCCTCTTCCGACATTTTGAATTTTTCGTTCATTTTCTTTAACATATCGGTTAGTGGAGCTGTTAAGGTAGAGAAATCTTTGATGAATCTCCTATACCACCCTGCTAGACCAAGTAGCCTACGAACCTGTCTTGTGTTTCTAGGTAGGGGAAAATCGACCACTGCTTCAACTTTGGCCAGATCGGTTTTCAACTTCCCTCCTCCGACAATAAAACCTAAATATTTCAATTCTTTAAAACAGAACTTTGATTTGGCTAAATTAATGGTTAAGTTTGCCCTCCTAAGGCAATCGGCTACCTGTTCCAGCAGAGTGACATGGGTCTCGAAGTCAGGTGCGATGATGAGGAGATCGTCCACATACACGAAAACACGGTCCCTGAGTCGTGCAGGGATTACTTTGTCCATTAGACGGCACAATCTTTGAGCCGCATTGCACAACCCGAAGTGCATGACCGTAAACTGGTACAAAGGTCTCCCCGGTACTGCAAACGCAGTTTTTTCTCTACTCTGTAACTCCAACGGTATCTGCCAAAAAGCTTCTTTTAAATCGACACTGCTTATGTAGTACGTATCTGGCAGTCTGCTAAGGAGTCCTTCTATGTGGGGGAGAGGATTCGCATCCTTTTTACTCACCGCGTTCACCTTTCTGGCATCCAAGCAGAACCTGTTCTTAACAGTGTTATCTGCAGCAACCTTTTTAATAAGTGTAACGGGTGAGCACCAAGGGCTTTCACTTTCCTCAATCACACCCATCTCCAGCATCCTATCGATTTCCTTATACAACAAGGCTTGCACCGCTGGAGATACAGGATAGTGTCGCTGCTTGACAGGGTCAGCATTCCCGGTATCTATGACATGTTCCATCATCAAAGTTTTTCCCAAACCATGACGTTCGTGGTCGAGAAATTTCTGCTTAACAGCATCCAATTTTGCTTTTTGCTGTAACGATAGCTGATGGGCACAAACTACATCAGCTTCTCCACTTAAAATTGACATGGAACTCATAGTACTTGGCGCAATATGAAACGCTTTCCAAAAATCAACACTTAAATACAAATTTTGATCCAAATTTGGAACCAAATAAAACGTAATTTTTTCTGTTAAACCTTTATAATTTACATTGACACAAACTTTGCTTATTATTGCCTGAGTTTTCCCGTCGGCCGTTTTAACTCCAGATATGTGTGGCAAAATGGGTATCTTTTGTTCGGCCACAAACTCTTCGCAACCTTTACCCAAAATACTGACACTAGCGCCGCTGTCAAGAAGCCCCATGACTTCATTTTCTCCTATAACTTCTTTGGCATACGGCCTAGGATCTGAATCAGTTCCGATCACTGTCGCCACTATGTTTTTTCGTACTTCTTTTCGTAGCTGAAACCTTTGTCTCGTTTTCTTTATTCTAGATGATATTTCCCCTACTCTTTTTCCAAATATCCTCTCTCTAACCTTCTCATAATTTCTTAATCTTATATGTAGAGGCACTATCTCATATCTTTTCCTCTCTATATTACTATCTTCTCCGTCCAGTCATACAAACAACGACTCGACGTAAATCTTCAAACTCTACAAAATGTAGACTTTTCTATGTTGGAGCAGATTGTGAAGTCATCTTACCCTCATCAACATTTCAGTGCAAAAAGAAGAAAAGTTGCAAAGGAACCTTGGTTTGATGATGAATGTCATAAAGCTCGCAAGGTATCTTTTGCATGGTTGAGAAGGTTGCGTAAATCTACCCATGATCTATTTCGAAGAAACTATATCGAGGCCAATTCGCACTATAAGGAGTTATGTAAGACCAAAAAGAAGAATTATGAAGAAATGCAAGCATCCAGACTGTCAACATGCAAAACTGCTACAGATTTTTGGAAACTTGCTTTGGAATTAAATGGCAAGCATTTCGGGGTGCCCAAGAAACTATGCGCTAACAGTATATCCGCCCATTTTAATGAATTACTGAATCCTGTCACCATAACAACAAACTGGCATTATGCGATACCTGGATTCAACAACGAAATACTGGATAAGAAATTTACTCTACAAGAACTTGAAATAGTGCTAGGATCCCTTAAAGATGGAAAAGCAGCAGGTGCGGATGGTATTCCCGCGGAGTTTTATAAATACGGTACCGTTATGCTAAATGAATGTCTTGTTACGCTTTTTAACAAAGTAATCGAAGAGGATCTCTCGGTAGCTGAATTTCGAGATGCTATTATATGCCCGATACATAAAAAAGGATCTTTGTTAGATGCAACTAACTATCGAGGAATTTCCTTTCTAAATGCAACGTACAAGATATTCACAACGATGTTGCAGAAACGACTCCTAACGTGGATTACAACACAGAACCTTTTAAAAGAGTTTCAAGCTGGTTTTCGATCAGGATATTCTACAATTGATAACATTTTCATGCTTAGAAATCTTGCAGAACACTTCTGTATGCAGCAAAGAAAATTGTATGTATTCTTCATAGATTTTAAAGCAGCGTTTGACTCAATTAAGCGAGGTGCTTTATTCTACAAGTTATATGGTCTGGGAATGTCGCTGAAATTTGGACGTGTTCTGGAAAAGCTGTACAAAGGAACAAGGGCTGCAGTATGGAACGGTGCTGAGCTTTCAGACTGGTTCAATACTACATCGGGAGTTAGGCAGGGTTGCACATTGAGTCCCACCTTGTTTTCACTCTTTATAGATGACCTCGTCGATTACCTTCCAGGTGGTGTTGACTTTGCAGGAGAGCGTATTAAGGCTCTAATGTTTGCAGATGATATTGTCATCTTTGCGTATTCGCCAGAAACATTACAACTTATGATTAACAGAGTATACCATTACTGCTGTCTTTGGAACTTAACAGTCAATACTCAAAAATCTAAGGTGATGATATTTAAAAAAGGCGGTGGACGCAATGCATCGAATGAAAAATGGAATTACAGCGGAGAAGATATAGAATGTGTCAGTGAATACAAGTACTTAGGCGTAATTCTGTCAAAAAACCTGAGCTTGGAGGCACATTTCAAGGAGAAACTTCAAAAGGCTAAAACAGCGATCAATATATCTTGGAAAAGATGCTTTATGAATGTAAATATAGCTCACAGCAGTAAACATAAGATATTTGAGGCAGTTGCGGAAAGTATACTTCTGTATGGCGCTCAAGCATGGGGGTGTAATAAGTTTCACAATGTAGAGAAGCTCTTAACTCACTATGTGAAGAGATTATTTCGTCTGCCAATAAACACGCCAAACTACGTTATAATGCTGGAAACCGGACTTGCTCCTCTATTCATTAAAACCTTGAAGATGCAAGCTGATTATCTCCTGCACGTTTTCAGAATGCCTGAATCTCGGCTCGTTAGAAAAATAGCAATCAAAGCGGTGTTGTATTTTTTCCGTACAAGTCAGAGTCAGAACTCATGAGTACAACTATAACGGGACGAAATCCTACCGGCAGCGCCATTTTTGTTTTTTTTTTCCGTACAAGTCAGAGTCAGAACTCATGAGTACAACTATAACGGGACGAGACCCTCGATCTTTGAACAAGCAAACAATGGTAGAGTGCTCATACTAAAAGCACCTACTACATTAGATCTATTTTATTAGAAAGGGATAGGAATGGGGGAAGCCAGCGGTTAAAGGCACACTGGGGCCAATTAAAATGGGAGGCGACGAGGCCTACTTAGCAGAGATACCATTTGGTATCTCTGAATGCACCTGAGAAATTAAAGATTGGGTTATTTTGTTTAAAAAAGAACTTACTTCTTTATTAGCGGCTGATTGATAAAATATATAAAATAAGCTTCTCCAATTACTTGAGTTTACTGCTTTCTATTGATTACTGAAACTTACTGATTGATTGTCATTCATTTTTCATTTACTATTTATACCTTAAAATAGCTTACATAGATAAACTTAAACTATGTCATGAAATGTTGGTAACTTCATGATGTCGAAATCATGACATTTCGACATCGGTATTTCTTAAATGTTTCTATACCTATTCCTCAGTCATCAAAACAATTTGTCCTATAAAATATTCGTCACACATTTCCTTTACCACTCGTCAGCATTATTTGTTTTCTGAGAGTTCATTCCAGTTCATTATTTGACCGCAATAATTTGTTTGCATTTTTCTGATGACGCCTCAGTATATGAATTAACTGAATCGTCACCCAGAGGTTGCGCTTTTGTTTTGCGTCATACACTTAGCGATCGAATGTTTGTTTACAATTCGAATGCTTTAGTGTTGACCTTGGCCTTGAAGCTGGAATGAAGTTAGGGTTGGTTAGGATTTTCGTGTATTATACAATACTACACAACAGCGGTACAAAGCCATAATAACTGGTACGGTGAGTGGTCACGTCTCGCAGAAGAATGCAATTTAAATTTTAATCTAAATACGACAGATGCAACTCACAGTAAAACTCTTATGTACAAGATTATAGCAGCCGTAGATGAGAAGAGCAGAACAGAATATGCAGCCGAAGCAGCCGGGTCCTTGTTCAGAACAACCTACAGTAGGCTTAACCATAATCTCGCAGAAAGAAATTACTTCCATGATGTGAACAATGTAAACGTTATTGCAACTATGGTCAAGTTAAGAAGCGAATTACTCAACTTAAACTTCATACCGCATAGGCCTGATCTACCAATAGAGTGTACTATTTGCAATTTAGCGGAGAGGGAGAACGTTATTCATTTCGTCGGAAGGTGTCCAACTCTCAAGGAAACTAGGAGAAGTATCCTGGGGAGTGATTTTCTAACAGAGGATCAAGTTATTAGTTTGCTGAATGAGATGGATGTTTCCAAACTTTATAATTATTGCAAAATTGCGTTAAAATACAGATCTAGAATATTCAACGAAGACTTCTGAATTGTGATACATATTATTTGCTTTTTTGTTGGAAATCAAATTTATATGTGGTAGTGTATTACAGTTATTTAATTTACTTAGTTGTCAATCTGGCAGACGGCAAATGCCATGCTTATATGATTTTTGTATATCTAATTATGAAATAACTGTTAATTGAATCGTAAATCAATAAAAATCAACTATCTATCTATCTATCTATCTACTATCTTCTTTACTTCTTACTAATAGTTTTACTTTTCCGTTGTCTAACTGCTCTTCTACTCGGGGTCCTAAACTATGGTTTGGGTCGAACGCGATTCCCCCGGTGACCTCGCGTTCCGGTTCCGGTTTCTCGGATTGCATACCAGACATTTGGGTGTAATTACCCCCTCTCTGCCACACTTATAGCAAAACAAGGTTCGATCCGCTGTACAGTCTTTATAAAAGTGACCCGTCGACTTACAGTTCCAACACCTTACCGATCTAGGGTCTGTCGCAACCTGGTTCTGTTTCGGTCGAGCACCTGAGTGTTGGAAAACAGCTAACTGCTCTTCCGCGTATGAGGACTCCTCCTCCACTTCCAACTCATTCACCTTATACCTAATCGGCGGTTTGAACTGCTTTGGGGCTTCTTTCACCCGACCAGGAAAAGCTGACTCCGCGTCCTTGCAAGACATCCTCAGCTGATCCAGCGTATAAATCGCTTGAGGGTACACCAAGCTTCCTAACTTTTCGTTAAGATTTCTTTTCAGGATCCTGACCAACTCTTCTTCCTGTATCTGCATCCTGAGCTGGTGCTTCAACTTCGAAATCGCTGCGAAGAAATCATCGCAAAACTCCCAGGTGCCCTGCCTTCTATCCATTATTTCGCGCAGGATATCAAAATCGGCTTTGGCGTTCCTAAACTGCCGCATAATCGCGTTTTTGAGTACCTGCCAATCCGGCTGATAATGGTCACGTTGGAACTGCCAGTACCAGTCGTTGGCAGCACCTGAGAGCAGCAGATAAAAATCCCGCAAAACCTCAGCCCAGGAGCAGACATGTTGAATTTGTAAGGTTTCCACCCTAAATACAAAGTCTTCTACGGTAAGTGCTTCTGGATTGCCGTCGAACTTTAATCCCCATTTATCTATTTTAATAGGCTTTGCTCTGGGACCCTCATGATACGATCCTTGAGGATTCCACCTACCGTTTTGATTCCCCGAAAATTGAGCTCGCTCTTCATAATAGCTCGCTTGGAATGTAGCCCTCGACCCGTGGTTCGCTATTGGTGCAAACGGTCTCGCTGACTGGTTCAGCTGAGTCTGTCTTACTTGTGGAACGGACAAATACTCTTCAGGTCTTTAGTACGACCTGTCATTCCCCTGTGGGGACCTATCGGTTTGACGAGACCTAGAGCGTGCTGGATTATCGAATTCCCTCCTAAACTCTTGAAAACTGACTTTCATTGATTCATGCATGGTAGCGCTTTGTTTATCCCCAAGCGAACCACAGTACGCGTCGCAAGCACTTGCTACTGCTGAGTTTATAACTGACCTCAGCTCATCGGACACTACGCTACCTTCCTGACGGTTTGGTTCTTTCCCTACCTCATTGTTGGTTTGGTAATCTGGTCTTTCTTCTCCCCTACTTCCTGTATTCCTGGCTGCATCTAGCGCACTTATCAGACTGTACTCTGGCCTCTCTACGGAGTCCAAACTTACCGTCCTACTTGGTGGTATTTGATCATACTGACTTTCATTTGTTTTCTTTTGCAGATCTGACGGAATTGGGTTTTTAGCTGGAGGTCGTTGACTGCCGCTGCCACTTGTCTCTTTTGGCTGAACCGCCTGTTTTGGAGAGTGTCCAGTGAAAGACATTTTGGAATTTTCTCCTAGCAACTTTTTCTCAATCGCACGGGTAACTATTCTATTTTGATTATTACTTGTTTCTTTCCTCTTACTTTCACTCATTACACTGTTTACTAAACAAACCCAAAACTAAGACCTCCAAATTACAATAATTTAACACTACTCTAACACTAATCTCACGCTAACCATAAACTAAAACCTAACGTTAAACTAACAAAAACACTAATACTATACTAACAATAATCCCACCTAACAATAACCTAACGTTACACTAATCTCACTAACGCTATCTCTAACCCTAATCTAATACTAGCAAAAACACTAGTCTAACCAAACGTTCTAACTATTCAGTTTACTAATATAAAAAATTTTGTTGTTGTTTTTCAGGTCACCTTCCTTGGATGAAATAACCACTGCAAACGGCCTAAGCACTGCAAAAACGACACCCAAAACTTTGCAACCATATAACTGTAAGTAACAAAACTAACATCGCCTCCAATTTATCTAATGTAAAATTTTGTTTTCTTTATTTTCAGGTCTCCTTCCTCGGGATTATACGACTGTTGGCAACTCAACCCTATACAGGAACCCACGGATAAAGTTTTGAAAATGTAGAACATATAATTAACAAAAATAACTTTTTCTCAAATTGTACTAACACGATTGTAAATTTATATTATGTGTATTGTTGTTGTTGGTTTATTTTGTATCTTAAAAATGCTGGGGTGTTTGAAGGGGTGTGCTTCGGTGAATGTGGATTTTTTTTTTCGTCGTTGAGGTATCGTTGACAGTTTCGGTTTTCTTTTATTGATTATCTCTTTACCCTGGAGTGTGGTGTTAATGAATAAAAAAAAAAAAAACGACATTAATACTAACACAGGGTTATTGTTGGTTATTCAAGTCTAAGATACTTCGTCGCTAATGAACAGGTATGCTTTGAAGCTTTCCTGGTTCACGACTTACGATAGTTCTTAAGACTCGAATACCCAACGAAATTTTTCAGGATGGGAGTGGAAAGGTTCAGTTGCTGTGTTATGAGATCTTGTATCAGGTTGCATTTCGATTGGTTCGTCTGTGACCTTCCCCTCGAAGACATACTTGAAACAGATTCTCATAACTCAGCGACCGATAACGTTACGACAAGAGGATAGGATCAATTCCTCTAACCACAACAAAACGTCTCGTCGCAAATGATAGGGCCTGCTTAAAAGCTATCCCTATCATGACTTACGATCAGATTTGTTGTTGTTAGGGATTTTGAATAAAGGTAAGGATATACGACACATAGGATTTAAACACGGACAACACGTCTGGGCGTCATTTAATACGAGGCAAAAGGAGAGGATTAATGGGTAAGGAACTATAACTATGAATATAACCGCTTAGGTCAAGGAAAATGTCTAGAGGAGGGTGATAGTCATCTACATAAGTAATGCCGGAATTAGATTTAAGAACGACAGTACTAACAGCGTCAAAGGTAAAGACTAAATCGAGATTTCGATTTAAAAAGTTTTTAATACAGCTCACTTGTTGTAAGTCAGTAGAAATTAGATAATCCAATAAGATAAGCTCTTGTTGAGAGGATGTCAAGGAAACTTTTTGAAATGAACAGTCAATTGAAGGAGACTAATCTATATAAGATAGATTAAGGTCACCCAGCAGTAAAATATTTATATCTAAAGAAGAAAGATTGTTTAAATAATCTAACACTAAAGCCACTTCATTGTAAGCAGGGGCAGAACTTTTTGGGGGAATGTATGTGCCAATTACATAGACTGTCTTAGACTCAAAAGTAACTTCAATGCAAATTAAATCTATTGTTAAAATAAAAGGAAAAGTTATACTAGACGACAAAAAACTATTGCGACAAGCTATGAGCACACCCCCTCCTGCGTCTGCGTCTACATGAGAATGGCGGTCCTTTCTAAATACTTGAAATTCTGAGTTAAAAAGTTCTGTATCCAGAATGCCTGAATGAAGCCAGGTTTCTGTAAGAACAAAAATATCATGGGCAAAAGCTTGAGAATTAATAAAAAAAATCATAATAAAAAAATCAGTAGTAGTAGTAAATCTTTGATGAATCTCCTATACCACCCTGCTAGACCAAGTAGCCTACGAACCTGTCTTGTGTTTCTAGGTAAGGGAAAATCGACCACTGCTTCAACTTTAACCGGATCGGTTTTCAACTTCCCTCCTCCGACAATAAAACCTTAATATTTCAATTCTTTAAAACAGAACTTTGACTTGGCTAAATTAATGGTCAAGTTTGCCCTCCTAAGGCAATCGGCTACCTGTTCCAGCAGAGTGACATGGGTCTCGAAGTCAGGTGCGATGATGAGGAGATCGTCCAGATACACGAAAACACGGTCCCTGAGTCGTGCAGGGATTACTTTGTCCATTAGACGGCACAATCTTTGAGCCGCATTGCATAGCCCGAAGGGCATGACCGTAAACTGGTACAAAGGTCTCCCCGGTACCGCAAACGCAGTTTTTTCTCTACTCTGTAACTCCAACGGTATCTGCCAAAAAGCCTCCTTTAAATCGACACTGCTTATGTAGTACGTGTCTGGCAGTCTGCTAAGGAGTCCTTCTATGTGGGGGAGAGGATTCGCATCATTTTTGGTCACCGCGTTCACCTTCCTAGCATCTAAGCAGAACCTGTACTTGACAGTGTTATCTGCCGCAACTTTTTTGATAAGTGTAACGGGTGAGCACCAAGGGCTTTCACTTTCTTCAATCACGCCCATCTCCAACATCCTATCGATTTCCTTGTACAGCAAGGCTTGCACCGCTGGAGATACAGGATAGTGTCGCTGCTTGACAGGGTCAGCATTCCCGGTATCTATCACATGCTCCATCATCGAAGTTTTTCCCAAACCATGACGTTCGTGGTCGAGAAATCTCTGCTTAACAGCATCCAATTTTGCTTTTTGTGGTAAAGATAGCTAATGGGCACAATCTAAGTCAGCTTCTTCACTTAACATCGACATAGAACTCACAATACTCGGTGCGATATGAAACGCTTTCCAAAAGTCGACACCTAAATACAAATTTTGATCCAAATTTGGAACTAAATAAAACGTAATTTTCTCTGTTAAACATTTATATTTCACATTTACACAAACTTTTCCTATTATTGATTGGGTTTTCCCGTCGGCAGTTTTAACTCCCGATATGTGTGGCAAAATGGGTATCTTTTGTTCTTCCACAAACTCTTCACACCCTTTACCCAATATACTGACGCTAGCGCCGCTGTCTAGAAGCCCCATGACTTCTTTTTCTCCTATAACTACTTTGGCGTATGGCCTAGGATCTAAATCAGTTCCGATCACTGTCGCCACTATACTTCTTCGAACTTGTTTTCGTAGCTGAAACCTTTGTCTCGTTTTCTTTATTCTATTTTACACTGCCCCTACTCTTTTTCCAAATATCCTCTCTCTAACCTTTTCATAATTTCTCAATCTTATATGCAGAGGTACGATCTCGAACCTTTTCCTCTCTATCTTCCCATCTTCTTTACTTCTTACTAACAGTTTTAATTTTCTTGTTTCTGTCTCTTCTTCTATTCGGGGTACTAAACCATTGTTTGGGTCGAACGCGATTCCCCTGGTGACCTCGCGTTCCAGTTCCGGTTTCCCGGATTGTATACCGGACATTTGGGTGTAATTACCCCCTCTCTGCCACACTTGTAACAAAACAAGGTCCGATCCGCTGTGCAGTCTTTGTAAAAGTGACCCGTCGACTTACAGTTCCAACACCTCACCGATCTAGTGTCTGTAGCGACCTGATTCTGCTTCGGCCTAGCCCCTGAGTGTTGAAAAGCCGATAATTGCTCTTCCTCGTATGAGGACTCATCCTCCACTTCCAACTCATTCACCTTATACCTAATCGGCGGTTTGAACTGCTTTGGGGCTTCTTTCACCCGACCAGGAAAAGCTGACTCCGCGTCCTTGCAAAACATCCTCAGCTGATCCAGCGTATAAATCGCTTGAGGGTACACCAAGCTTCCTAACTTTTCGTTAAGATTTCTTTTCAGGATCCTGACCAACTCTTCTTCCTGTATCTGCATCCTGAGCTGGTGCTTCAACTTTGAAATCGCTGCGAAGAAATCATCGCAAGACTCCCAGGTGCCCAGCCTTCTATCCATAATTTCACGCAATATATCGAAGTCGGTTTTGGCGTTCCTAAACTGCCGCATTATGGCGTTCTTAAGTACTGGCCAATCCGGTCGACAATTGTCGTGTTGGAACTGCCAGTACCAATCGTTGGCAGCACCTGAGAGCAGCAGATGAAAATCCCGCAAAACCTCAGCCCAGGAGCATACATGTTGGCTCTGTAAGGTTTCCACCCGAAAAACGAAATCTTCTACTGTGAGTATTTCCGGATTGCCGTTGAACTTTAATCCCCATTTGTCTATTTTTATAGGTTTCCCCCTTGGACCTTCTTGATAAGGATATGATCCTTGAGGATTCCCCCTACCGTTTTGGTTTCCCGAAAACTGAGCTCGCTCTTCGTAAAAGCTCGCTTGGAATGTAGCCCTCGACCCGTGGTTCGCTATTGGTGCAAACGGTCTCGTTGACTGGTTCAGCTGACGTTGGCTGACCGCCTGGCTGACCCGCTTTTTGGGAGAGTGTCCAGCGAAAGACATTCTGGGAATTCCTTCTGACAACCTTTTCACTGTGGAACGGGTAACTACTCTATTTTGTTTACTAATACCTTCTTTACTCTTAGTTTCACTCATTAGACTGATTACTACACAAACAAAAACTAAGACCTGCCAATTACAATGATTTCACTAACACTAACCTTAACGTAACACTAACAATAACCTAACACTAATAATATACTAACAATAATCTCACCTAACAATAACCTAACGTAACACTAATCTCACTAACGCCAATCTAACACTAACGATAATTTAACACTAACACTACTCTCACGCTAACAATAACCTAACGTAACACTAATCTCACTAACGCTAATCTAACGCTAACGATAATCTAATAGTAACACTAATCTAACGCTAACGAACACTTAACAATAACCTAACACTAACCTAACGAAACACTAACCTTACACTAACCTGACACATATACTACCAATAACACTAACCTGACCTTAAGCCAATCTAATACTAACAATAATCACACTATACTGACCCAACGCTCTAGCTATTTTCTTTACTAATATAAAATTTTTTTTTATTTTTCAGATCACCGTCCTTGGATTATATAACCGCTTCTGACGGACTAAGCACTACAAGAACGACAAATGAAGTCTTGCAACCCTATAGCTATAGGTAGCCAAACTAACATACCGTAAAATTTAACTAATATAAAATTTTGTTTTTTAATTTTTCAGGCCTCTTCCTCGGACTATCTGACTATTGACGATTAACACTAGCAGAAACCACGGATAAAATATTTGAAAATGTAGAACCTATATAATTAACAAAACTAATATTTTCTAAAAATCTTACTAACCCAATTGTAATTTTAAATTATGTGTATTGTTGTTTTTGGTTTATTTTTGTATCTTAAAAAATGCTGGGGTGTTTGAAGGGGTGTGCTTCGGTGCATGTGGATTTTTTTTCTCATCGTTGAGGTATTGTTGACAGTTTCGGTTTTCTTTTATTGATTATCTCTTTACCCTGGAGTGTGGTGTTAATGAATAAAAAAAAAAAAAACGACATTAATACTAACACAGGGTTATTGTTGGTTATCCAAGTATAAGATACTTCGTCGCTTTCCTTGTTCACGACTTACGATAGTTCTTAAAACTCGAATACCCAACGAAATTTTTCAGGATGGGAGTGGAAAGGTTCGGTTGCTGTGTTATGAAGTCTTGTATCAGGTCGCATTTCGAGTGGTTCGTCTGTGACCTTCCCCTCGAAGACATACTTGAAACAGATTCTCATAACTCAGCGACCGATAACGTTACGACAAGAGGATAGGATGAATTCCTCTAACCACAACAAAACGTCTCGTCGCAAATGATAGGGCCTGCTTAAAAGCTATCCCTATCATGACTTACGATCAGATTTGTTGTTGTTAGGGATTTCAAATAAAGGTAAGGATATACGACACATAGGATTTAAACACGGACAACACGTCTGGGCGCCATTTGATACGAGGCAAAAGGAGAGCATTAATGGGTAAGGAAGGGTAGGAATTGAGAAAGGAAGTAGGAAATTGGATTGGAAGGAAATGAATAAGGTAGGTATGAAAGGAAATTTTTAATGAAGGAAACGGTAGGAAAGGACAGGAAAACGGTAGGTATCAAGGAAACGGAACACCACAGGGACGACACAACACAGAGAAGGTAAGAGAAGGGAACTTCACCTTAGGAGAAGGAAGGGTAGGAAAAGAGGATGTGGACGAAAAGGAAGGGTAAGGAAAGGGACGGAATGTACGCCGGGAAGTCTGGCATGCTGGCTAGCACGGCTTAGCTCGCCGGATGTGAGGGGGGGAACTTGACTTCCCGGTCGCACCTCACCTCGACCAACAACAAAACAAAACATGCCTTCTAAAACCACCACCGATAAACCCCACACTCCAGGAGCTGCTGATCTTAGTGCAGCATGGCCTATATCCCTCCCAGCCTGGAACTCCGGCGGCCGATGGTCTGGAATTCCCCAATAAAAATTGCGAAACCGTCGACAACCTCACCACAGCATCACTACCACCTTCTTACCCACCCCATGTGATTACTACTCTTCAGTGAGCATTATCACCCGGAAATGAAAATGATTCAAACACGCAAATTTCATGAACAAATAGCGAGATTCACATTTATTAACTACTAGCTGAGCCACCCGGCGTTGCTCGGGTCTGTAGTTTAAAGGTTCCCGTTCTCGTTTTTACGCTTAAGTGGGAGCTTGGAGATGAAAAATAATCGTTTTTACTTTGGGATTATGTGGCATCCCAATGACGAAAGAAATTTTGATGTCTGTCCAGTAGTTTCTAAGTTTCCGTTTACAACTCCGTTCCTGTGGTAATCTTCATGTTGTGAATACAATATAGGTCTATGCTACTGAGGAATGTAACATCCTAGAGTTGAAAGAATTTTTGAGATCGGTCAAGTAGTTTTAAGGTTTTCGTTCTCGTTCCTGTTTCTATTCCCGTGGGATTGTAGGGATGAAATAAACGATAAGTTACTGAGGGATTATGTGGCATCCGAGTGCTGAAAGCATTTTTGAAACCTGTCCAGTAGCTTCTAAGTTTCCGTTCCCAGCCCCGTTCCTGTGGGAATATGGAGATCAAACCTTGACAGGAACCATTTATAAGTCTATATCACTGAGGGATGAATGTAACATCCAAGAGTTGAAAGAATTTTTGAAATCGGTCAAGAAGTTTCAAGGTTTCGGTTTTCATTCCCGTTTCTGTTCCTGTGGGATTATAAGGTTGAAATATAACCTAAGTTACTGATGGAGGGGGATAATGTAGCCCCCCTAATGCTGGAATCATTTTAGAAACCTGTCTAGTAGTTTCTCAGTTTCCGTTCCCAAACCCGTTCCTGTGGGAATATCAAATTTTTTATTTCATAAGAACCTTCTCCTGACAATAACAAAAACAACAAAAAAAGAATTGGCCAAATTGCTCCAGGCGTTGTTGAGTTATGCGCTTACCAACACATTTTGCGATTCATTTTTATATATAAGATTTAAAATTTAAAGGAACAAAAAGATGAAAACATAACACAGTATTTAAACTTACAAACTAAAAACAAAAGCATGGCAGAAAAAAAAATAATAAATGATCAATATAAAGTAAAACAAATCAAACTTAATCAAACAAAATCGAAATAAGGTATGGGTGAACTATAATTCAGGGATAACCCTGTTCTTCACTCTCTTTTATATATCAACAAAAAACAAAAAAACGAAAAGAAATGCCAAAATATCAAAAAAAAAACTTTAACTTATTTAAGTTTGTTATCTTTTCGACACGAGAATACACGGAGCCGGATTTCAAAAAGGAGCAAGGGTTTATCACAGGGAAACAAAATCACACATGCACTATCCTAATCTATTTCATCTCCAAAAAAAGAGCTCTCTTTAAGGGGGGGGGGGGGGGGTCTTCTTTGAACCACCAGATTTTTCGCACCAAACAAAACAACACAGTACTCTGTAATTTTTAAAACCACCTCGCGCGACACCTCGCATTGAAAAAAAAAACGATACAAAAACTTAAAACAATAAAAGTTAAGGTATACCAATAAATCTACATAAATAATAAAAAAAAATTATAATATATCACGCTATTTAATTAAATTTCACTAAAATTCTGCTTCCTGCATCCGCAATAATGAATTATTTCCCTCAAATCGGGCAGCCACTGTTTCTCGGCTCATACGCTGTTTCCTTTTAAGCGCATACAATTGAACATTTATTTTGATCGCATACGACATTGCAAATTATTTTTCACCGCGTATGAATATTAAAATTCCACGGCCTACCTTCTCTCTTTTGTCGCTTGCACCAAAAAAAAAACAATATAAAAACGTTTTACTTGTGAATCCCGGGTATTCCCACGGGCCTTTCCGATCCTTTGATTTGGCGTCGGTTAACTTTTTTCACTTTTTGTTGTTGTTGTTGTTGTTATTTTTTCCTGGGTGGACTGAATTGAAATCCGTTGGCTTTTCTTTCCAACACACCGGTGCAGCTTCAACCCGTTTGCTCGCTGTCGGTCGGTCACGACCCCTTTGACCTTAGTCTGTGACGGCCGGAAGGTAGAACTATCAAAATAAAACCTATCGTTAAAAACTGCCTAAATTTCACAAAAAAAACACGACCACTACACTGCCTATCATTTCAAAATAACACACAACAAAATTCCACACTATTCACCAATAACCTTACCCGTGGATTTTCTGCTTTCTGTAATTCTGATATGAAGGCAATAGGAGAGGATTTGGGAAGTTGGATTTTTGGAAAGGAAACGGAAGGACTGAACAGGATGTGGATAAGGTAAGGAATATGCCGGCAGAAGGAAAAGAATAGAAAAGTAGGTATAGAAAGGAAAAGAAAAATGAAAGAAGGAAGGTAAGAGAAAGAGGAAGAGGATAAGGAAATGGAATTGAAATAGAAAATAAAAGCAAAGGAAACGGAGATAGAAAAGAAAAGGAAGCCGACGGGAAAGGGATATTGAATGGGAACAGCGAAGACCTGGCACGCTAGCGACGCACGGCTCAGCTCGTCGGATTTAGGAGGGGTCTTGTCCCCGCTGCTACCCCTCGCCTCAATCAAAACACATATCGTGCCAAAACCGACCACCACACACTCCACATTCCAGGCACTGCAGATGGTGACGCAGTGTGGCCTCTAACCCACCCTACCTGGAACCCTTTCGGCCAATGTGGTAGGATTCCCTTGACGCCATTCCGCTGCTAATACCACTTACCTAGTCACTTCACCATCCTCTCGCTTCCCCCTGAAAATTTCAAATTAGACTTCCATTGAGCCGGTTAGCTCATTCAAAACACGAAATTTTTCATATTGATTCGGCGTGAGCACATTTATTGTAATAAAAAAGGATTATTGAATATAAATCATACTAAAATTTGTGGCTCATTAAAAATTTAAAAAAAGGAATATATTACAAAATAAAAATGGATACGGCAAAAAGTTAAAAATGTACTATGTGTGTGTGTATCACAACACTCAAATATAAAAATTATAAAAAAAAACTACGAAAATAAGTAAATAAATAACAAAATAAATAGCGATAAAAAAAATTAACTTAATACTAAAAACATATAACAAAATGAAATCAACGAAAATGAGGAAAATATGGCCCTCTTTAACACAGCCAAACTCAACAAAAAAAAGATTCAATTAATTGCACTTCACCCTGGCAAACAAAAAAACAGAAGATCCCTCGAATCCCACTTAACCTTTGGCGGATTTAATCTCACGCCCTCTACTCTAATGCTACCTAAAAAGAGCTCTCTTTATGTAGTGGGCCTTCACAATATCTTTGACCCTCAAACAACATCAAGGACAGGCAATGTCTCGAGAAATTTCAGTTCTCACAAGTGGTGCACTCTACTCAAATATATATTTTGTTTGGCTCACTTTGACCACACGTTCCCCCCTTTCGAACAATAAAAAAGAATTTTAAAAATTCGCTTTGCAAATAAAGCCACAAAAAAAATTTAAAAAAAATCGAGAAAAAAAAAACAACATTAACAAAAAACACAATCAGAAAAAAAATCACGCCAAAAACACTTAAATCTAAAACGTTGTTACGGGGCTTCAATCGACCCTTGAAAATATTGCGGTGCTTCGGAGATCCCCTATTGTCCCCTCAGGTACTGTTTTAGTGTCGTCCGGTATTTTTTGTTCCGGCACTTTTTCTTCCCCCAGGCACAAAAATAAATTTACAGTCCCTAGACACCGGACTATTAAAATATTTCCACCGACAAAAACACTACAAAAATTACTTGATTGCCTGGGATTCCCACAGGCTCTTAATTTCGCCGACGACCTTTGGTTCGTGACCTCTCTTCGGCACTATAGGGTTTTTTTCTGTCTGTGTAGTTTTCGCCTTTTTTTTCTACGATGTAAATCACCTTCGGCACCTATAACACAATATATGTTTTTTTTTTTTCCTTAAATGAACATTTCTCTTGCAATTTTTTTCTCCTACTGGAATCTAACTAAACTAACTAGCAGTAATAGAAATTCAAACAAAAAAAACTCACCGCTTCAAATATTCTTTCCTGTTCTTATTTCTTCACTTTATTTTCCGTATTTTTAATGTTTTTATTTATGTATCTTTTTGCACCTTTAGATATCACTTATCTTTATTGTCTAGCAATATGTAATTGAGTTTTATTCACTAATCACTGCACTACTTTTTCTTTTTTTTTCTCTAATTTGTTCGGCTCAACAGCAATTGGGTTTTTAGTTGGTAATGCACCACTGCAACTATCGAACTAAACTAAAGACCTTTCTTCTTCTTGTGCAATAACGTACCCTCTGTACGTTATTTTCCAAAGCTGTTGCTGTTTCATTGCTTTGATTGCCGTTTACGACCGTTTACCATCAATACCATCTCGTCATTTCCCACCAATCGGATTTTAGATGGCGTTTAGAAAAAGCACATACTTCTAGGCTCACCGTAAGAGTAAATGTGTACATCGTTCTACTTATCCAAGCTCACAACCTGTTTGTACTTTTTGTTTTTCGAATATGACACTTCCCATCAGCTGTGTTCTGTCAACTCCAGCGGCCACAACTCGCAATTCGCAAATCATTTTTAGTTTTCGTGGATGTGTCCGACAAAACACAACACATTTTACGTTTTTTAAAGTTTATTTCAACCTTTGCCAAAAAAAATACATGTATTTACAAAATGATAACTATAGCCTCGCTCTTTGGTTTGTTCTGTTTTGAATTTTCATGCATTCCCCTCTTCCCTGCTTGCTCTCAGTCTACCTTATCTTTTTGTTTTTTTTTATTTCTTTTAAGGGCGATCTACAGCTACCAGGAAGCCGGAATCACCTTAAGGGTGCTGTGCATCTGGTCAGTGCTACAGTGGTCGTAACAAAACACCGGATTTGGTGTGTACCTGAACTCGCCAAATTCGGTGGACACGACTATATAAGCTCAGGTGGGGAAGAACCCACGTACTCAAGCCGGGCATGCTACCTAAACGATTTCTACATTCTGCTGGTCTACCTAATCAAATCAAATTATGTATCAAATCATCATGTTCCTTTTCGTTTTTACCACTGTTTCCTTTTTGTTTCAGGTGATCGAGGCCTACCTTGAGTTCGAGTATCCCTATCAACCTACCTGCATCTTTAACTTACGATTTTCATCTTTAGACACCATCATTTAGAATTGCATCGTAAACTTGCCAACAATCGTAAGTGGTGAGTGTTTACATTTACTTATTCATAGTACTTGGAACATTTTTAAGACTCTCTGCGTAGGAGTAGGGAATAGCTTCAGGGTTGGTAAGGTATATAAGGGAACGAAAGCTATAAGTTAAGGTACATACATATATACATATAGTTACAGGATACATACGTTTACGTACATATATGAAAACAATAATACTTTTGCTCTGAAAGCAATTCTCGTATCTCATGTTCTGATTGGTTGCTGTTCATAGGATGAAGAAACAAGATAGGATTATAAGAAAGAATATCTAACCTAGTTGAACAACACATTCTATATAGTTGAACAACGATTAGTATAGATACGTAGCTAACATTAACAAAATAAATAGGCAAAGTTAAACGTTAATAAGATAAACTAGATTTTACAAAAACATACATATAGTTGATAACTAGACTTTGAACTTAGAAGAAATAAATAACATATGAATTAATAATAAACGCTAGGTAGATAGGTATACAACAATATTAATAAATAACAATAAGTAAATAAATAACAATTAATAAATAAATAAATTCTATAAATACTCTATAAATTAATAACAATATAATAAATAAACTCTGAAACTTAGGAACAATAAAGTAAATAAATAAACTATGAATAACTCTATATATTAAATAACTATAAAATAAATAAATAATCTATGAATAATAATAAATAAATTCTAATATAGGTCTATATATGTAAATATTGCACTAAGTATGAGGTAGAAGAATGTATGTACTATTGGATGTTATCGGAATCGTTAGGTGTTGGGTTTGGGTCGGTGTTAGATGAATGGAATTGGTTGGTTATTGTGTTAATGGGTTGGTAGGTTGTTGGGATTGCTGGTTATTGGGGTTGTTGGGATTTTGGTTGGTTGGGTTGTTGGAATTTTGGTTAGCTGGGTCCGTTGGGTTGTTGGAATTTTGGTTAGTTGGGTCGTTGGGATTTTGGTTAGTTGGGTTGTTGGGATTTTGGTTAGTTGGGTTGTTGGGATTGTTGGGTAGTTGGGTTTGGGTTGTTGGGTTGTTGGAATTTTGGTTAGTTGGGTTGTTGGGTTGTTGGAATTTTGGGTTGTTGGGTTGTTGGGTTGTTGGGATTATTGGGTTATGGAATTGTTGGGTTTTTGGGTTGGTGGGATTTCGGGTAAATGGATTTTTGGGATTGATGGAATATGGAATTGGTTATCACAGTTGTCTATTGCTTAAGGTCCTTGCCGTGGAATATACCTAATGTCTTGCCATTCAAATTTTCGATTTCATATAAATTTTTACCCACTGGTTTAACTACTCTACATTTAACGTATTTAGGACAAAGTTTAGAGCTGAGATATTTCGAAGAATCGCTCAAAACAAAATTTCTTCTGAAAACCTCCTGTCCTGGTAGATAGTTAACCTTTCGTGCCCTAATGTTATATGTTTTTGCACTTTTATCGTTCGCGCTAAGAATCGATTTTGTTATTTGTTCGCGTATGCACTGAAGTTTGCTATGCTTGGGAATCGTCATTAGCTCACCATCTTCGGCTACATTCAATTTTCGAGACAGCTCATAACTGCTACCGTGGGTTATCATATTCATACCGAACAGTGCGAAATATGGTGATACCCCAGTAGCTGAATGTACCGAACTTCTCAATGAAGCCGCGATTTCGCTAAGATGGGTATCCCAATTCCGTTGATCTTCTTTCAAGTAAGAACGAATAGCTGCTAACAGCGTTCTGTTTACTCTCTCAGAGGCGTTTGATTGAGGAGCGTAGTTGGCTGTTCTGAAATGACGAATTCCGTACTTTTGGAGAAAGCTTTGAAAATCTTTCGAAACAAACTGTTTTCCATTATCTGAATGGATAATTTCAGGCACTCCAAAGGCATTAAAAACTTCTTGGCTTAAAAATTTAATTACGCTACTTGAAATGGCTGACTTTAAAGGTTTTAAAAACACATATTTTGAAAAATGGTCTAACACAACAAAAATAATAGTGTTTCCACTTTTTGATCTTGGATAAGGACCCAAGAAATCAACATACAACTTCTGAAACGGACGATCGGTACAAAAACTATTGGAAATGGGTGGACGCTGAATCTGGTTAGACGGTTTACACTGTTTACAGATATCACATTTACTAACATAGTTTCGAATTTGTATGGTCATGGCCAGTAGAAATACTGTCGAATCCTATGTAATGTCTTGGCGACTCCACCATGAGCAGATTCAGGTGGCTCATGGGCATTTGCTATAATACTTTCAGTTAAGCTCGATGGTATCCAGAGTCTCCAAGAGTGTTCAGATGTGAGCTCATTTCCCCCATTTGGAATAGACTTCTTGTATACAAAATTTTCTATTACCTTTAAATCTGGCAACTCTTCTAAATGTTCTTTTATCGTTTTTATCAGACTGGTATATTCTTCTGATAAGAATTGTTCCGACTCCAAATCTACCCATGGAGCTACTTCTTCCATTTCCAAACTCTCCAAATGTGCCCGAGAAAGAGTGTCCGGCACGACATTTAAAGCTCCCTTTCGGTGCTCTATGTTGAAGTTGTATGACTGCAGGTCTAAGCTCCACCTAGCTAATCTACCGTTAAGGTCTTTCATGTTCATCAACCATTTCAGACTGGAATGGTCGGTGATGACGGTGAAATCCATACCTTCAACATAGGGTCTGAACTTTTTAATAGCCATGACCGCAGCCATGCACTCCTTCTCGGTCACACTGTAATTCCTTTGGCAGGAATTCAGTTTTTGGGAGAAGTACGAAATCGGACATTCTTGGTTTTCATCCTTTCTTTGAAAAAAGAACAGCTCCGATACCAGAGTCGGAAGCGTCACACTGAATATAGAATCTCTTGCTAAAGTCGGGATGTGTGAGAACAGGTGCAGTCGTTAGTGCAGTTTTCAACTTTTCGAACGCGACTATAGCTTCCTCACTCATCTTAAATTTTACATTTGTCTTTTTGAGCATGTCAGTTAGTGGTGCTGTCAAGCTGGAAAAGTCCTTAATAAAACGTCTATACCACCCTGCTAGACCAAGTAGCCGGCGAACTTGTCTTGGGTTACTAGGCAAAGGAAAATCGACGATCGCTTCGACCTTGGCCGGATCAGTCTTTAATTTCCCTCCCCCGACGATAAAACCCAAATATTTTAGCTCTTTGAAGCAAAATTTTGATTTAACTAAATTGATCGTCAGGTTGGCTTTTCTGAGACAGTCGGCTACTTGTCCCAGCAGTGCGATATGTGTCTCAAAATCAGGAGCAATAATGAGCAGGTCGTCGAGATACACGAAAACCCGATCCCTGAGTCGTGCAGGAATAACTTTATCCATCAAACGGCACAACCTTTGCGCTGCATTACACAGTCCGAAGGGCATGACCGTGAATTGGTATAAAGGTCTCCCCGGAACCGCAAACGCAGTTTTCTCCTTACTCTGCTTCTCCAGCGGTATTTGCCAGAACGCTTCTTTTAAGTCTACGCTGCTTATAAAATAGGTGTCAGGCAATCTGCTGAGTAGTCCTTCGATGTGCGGTAGAGGGTTGGCGTGTTTTTTGTAACCGCGTTCATTTTTCGAGCGTCTAAGCAAAACCTATACTTTATGACGTTATTCTCACCTACTTTCTTTACGAGTGCCACTGGTGAACACCAAGGACTCTCGCTTTCTTCTATGACACCGATTTTTAACATCCTATCTATCTCCTGGTAGAGTAATGCTTGTACCGCTGGCGAGACAGGGTAATGACGCTGCTTGACAGGCTCCGCGTCTCCTGTATCTATGACATGCTCCATTATTGATGTTTTACCTAGACCTTTTTTTTAACGACGCTTGGTGCTATGTGGAATAATTTCCAAAAATCTATACCTAAATATAGTTCCTGATCTAGATTTGGAACTAAATAAAATGTTATCTGTTCTTTGTGTTCTTTAAAAATGACATCTACACATATTTTTCCAATGATACTTTGCGTTTTACCATCCGCGGTTTTAACACCGGATTTGTGAGGCAAAACTGAAATTCCTAAATCACTAACGAATTTTTCACATCCTTTTCCCAAAATGCTAATACTAGCTCCGCTATCCAATAGGCCGAGTATTTCCCGACCTGCTATTTTGACTTTAGCGTATGGCCTGGGGTCATTACTATTACCGATGACGGTCGCTAGTATACTCTTCTTTACTGCTTTCCTCAACTTGTACCTTTTCCTAGTTTTAACAATTCTATTAGACACTACCTTTACCTTATTATTAAAAATCCTATCTCTTACTGCATAATAATTTCTTAACCTAACATGTAATGGTATAATTTCAAACTTCTTAACATTTACTTCTTTCTCTCCAGACTCTCTTTGTACCAACGTTACTTTTCCTTCGCTACTGCTATCTTTGGGATGTATTTTCATTGCGGGGCTTGCGTCGAACGCGACTCCCCCGCTTGGATCGCATTCCCGCCCCGGTTTTCCGGGTTGCAGTTGGAACATTTCGGTGTGATCACCCCTTCCTTACAGCATCTGTAACAAAAAATATTTCTGGCTGCAGAACAGTCTTGGTAGTAATGACCTGGTAGTCGGCAGTTCCAGCATTTTATAGCCTTAGGGTCACCCTGACCTCGACCTGCTTTAGGCCTAGCGCCGGAGTACTGAAATGCTGCTACCTGGTCATCCGGAAACCGATATTCTTCCGTCTCCAGATCTAATTCACTGACTCCGTATCTAGGTGGTCTAGTTGGCTTAATTGGTTCACGCTCGCGATTAGGAAAAGCATATTCCGCCTCCTTACAAGCCATCCTCAGCTGGTCCAAGGTAAAAATCGGCTGAGGGTACACAAGACGTCCAATTTTTTCGTTCAGGTTCTTCTTCATGATCCGAACCAATTCTCCCTCCGGAATTTGTATCCTGAGCTGAGATCTAAACTTTGAGATGGCTGCAAAATAATCATCGCAGGACTCCCAGGTGCCATGACGACGGTCCATGATATCTCTCATAATGTCAAAATCGGAACGAGAATTCCGAAAGTGCCTCATGAGCGCATCCCTTAACATCGGCCAATCCGGATTGTAATTTGACCTATGAAATTGCCAATACCAATCATGGGCCGCACCTGAGAGTAATAGATGAAAATCTCTAAGGATCTCCGCCCAGGTACAATCGTACTGGCATTGCAATGTCTCTAATCTGAAAATGAAATCTTCTACGGTAAGTTGTTCAATCTTCCCATTGAATTTTAACCCCCACTTATCTATTTTTATAGGTCTGCTGCTTGAGTGAGACGTATAGTATGGCATGCTATACGCAATGCCAGTACTCGGAGGTTCTCTGTTGAACTGACGCATTTCCTGAAAATAATTGGCTTGATACCCGCTTGGATCTGGCCTGTTTTCCCGGTAAACGTTCGGGTTTGGATTCGACCCAGCCACACCCGGTCTACCTGTGTGGTTCAGCTGAGGATATCTGCTCGCGGTCGCCTGCTCTTGCTCGTTTGACCTAGGATTAGTAGGACGTGGAATCCTTTCTTCCTGTGGTGGAGTAGGACGAATAGCGTGATTTATATCTTTCATGAAATCCATGAAGCTATTCTTCACCTGTTCCTTTACGGATTCGGAAATTTTCTCTTCCAGCGATTTGGTATATGAATCATATGCATTCACCACCGCTAAGTTAATAAGAGTCTTAAGCTCTGCTGAAATAAAATCGTTACCCTGACTTGCGTTTGTAACATCTTCCCTATCCACTAAATTTTGTTCCCTAGAAATATCTTTACTACCAGCAGGTCTAGAAACATCATTATTTGTTAATACATTTGCTTCCAGGTCGCCTCCTTGCTGTCCAGCAAGTCCACTCAAGGGGCTATATAGAGGTTGCTCTACAGTATCTACACTGTCAGTTCTGACCCCAGCTCTTTCACTCAGAGGTGGTGGTGGAAACTGATATTGGGACTGCATGTTGGTTGGGACTAATGGATTTGGTTGATTCACCTTGTTTTTCACAGGTGAGTGACCTGCGAATGGCTTTGCTTTGCTTGGTTGGTTGACTAAAACTTTCGCTTTGGAACGTGTAACTATCGTACTCTTACCTTTACTAGAAACTATGTTGATATTTCCCTTTTCCGTTACAGGTTTCATTCCCCAGGAACGACGAGTGAAAACAAGAGATCGTGGTTACGACAACGCAACAACAACAGCTGAAGAAAACAACAACAACAGTCGGAATTGCTTGAAACTAAACTATTTAAAAGTATTTAAGGGTAACTAATACTATATATTTTTTTTTTTTGTTTTATTATTATTATTTATTTTTTTTTTAAACGAAACTATCTAGATATCTAACACTACCTATAGACTATAATATTTTAATTGAAACCTAAAAGTACTAAAATCAAAACAATTAAACTAAAAAACCATAAAATGAAACTAAAAACCCTACAAAAAGAAACTAAGGATTATAAGCTGAAACAAAAACTAAGAAGTTATGAAATGAAACTAAGAAAATATAAAATGAAACTAAGACTCTATGAAATGAAACTATGCAAATAAGAAAACGAATTTCAAACAATAGTAAAAAAAACAAAAATCAATTCAAATGAATTTTTTTTTCTTTGTTTTGTAACTTTTGATTGTTTTGTGATTTATATATGTTTATATTTATATATGTTTTTTGTTTTTCGTGACTTGCTGTTTATTTGTTTGTTTTTGTTTGTAATACGGGGGTTGCTTGAGGTGGTACTTCAGTGACTTCTGGTATTTGTTCTTCGTTGGGGTTTTATTAGCAGCGGTATATGGCGTTTTTGTTTTCTCGATGTACCCTGGAATGTGGTGCACAAAAAAAACGACAGAGGAAATTTACGAACACTAATTGTTGTTGTTGGTATCAATCCACTCGTCGCAAATGTTCAGGCCTGCTAAAAGCTATCCTGATCATGACATACGAAGTTTCTTGAACCATCAACAACAACGGAGAGGTATTTGGGAAAGGTTGAGTTGTTCTGGTTGTTAAGTTTTAAAATTTGAGTCGCAATCCGACTGGTACGTCTGAAACCTTCCAGACGAAGACATACACGCCTTTATGTAACTCAACAACCATTACAACAGAAGACAAAACAACAATTGGAAAGGATTACCAAGAAACTAGTCGTCGCAAATGTTTCGGCATGCTCACTAGCTATCCAAAACATGACTTACGACTTGTTTCAAGGTTGTGAAGGATAGGTAGGTATAACAACATTCGGGACTAGGACAACACATTTGACAACACGTCTGGGCGCCATTTGATACTGAAGGCCATAGGAGAGGATTTGGGAAGTTGGATTTTTGGAAAGGAAACGGAAGGACTGAACAGGATGTGGATAAGGTAAGGAATATGCCGGCAGAAGGAAAAGAATAGAAAAGTAGGTATAGAAAGGAAAAGAAAAATGAAAGAAGGAAGGTAAGAGAAAGAGGAAGAGGATAAGGAAATGGAATTGAAATAGAAAATAAAAGCAAAGGAAACGGAGATAGAAAAGAAAAGGAAGCCGACGGGAAAGGGATATTGAATGGGAACAGCGAAGACCTGGCACGCTAGCGACGCACGGCTCAGCTCGTCGGATTTACATATATCGTGCCAAAACCGACCACCACACACTCCACATTCCAGGCACTGCAGATGGTGACGCAGTGTGGCCTCTAACCCACCCTACCTGGAAATCTTTCGGCCAATGTGGTAGGATTCCCCTGACGCCATTCCGCTGCTAATACCACTTACCTAGTCACTTCACCATCCTCTCGCTTCCCCCTGAAAATTTCAAATTAGACTTCCATTGAGCCGGTTAGCTCATTCAAAACACGAAATTTTTCATATTGATTCGGCGTGAGCACATTTATTGTAATAAAAAAGGATTATTGAATATAAATCATACTAAAATTTGTGGCTCATTAAAAATTTAAAAAAAAGGAATATATTACAAAATAAAAATGGATACGGCAAAAAGTTAAAAATGTACTATGTGTGTGTGTATCACAACACTCAAATATAAAAATTATAAAAAAAAACTACGAAAATAAATAAATAAATAACAAAATAAATAGCGATAAAAAAAATTAACTTAATACTAAAAACATATAACAAAATGAAATCAACGAAAATGAGGAAAATATGGCCCTCTTTAACACAGCCAAACTCAACAAAAAAAAGATTCAATTAATTGCACTTCACCCTGGCAAACAAAAAAACAGAAGATCCCTCGAATCCCACTTAACCTTTGGCGGATTTAATCTCACGCCCTCTACTCTAATGCTACCTAAAAAGAGCTCTCTTTATGTAGTGGGCCTTCACAATATCTTTGACCCTCAAACAACATCAAGGTCAGGCAATGTCTCGAGAAATTTCAGTTCTCACAAGTGGTGCACTCTACTCAAATATATATTTTGTTTGGCTCACTTTGACCACACGTTCCCCCCTTTCGAACAATAAAAAAGAATTTTAAAAATTCGCTTTGCAAATAAAGCCACAAAAAAAATTTAAAAAAAATCGAGAAAAAAAAACAACATTAACAAAAAACACAATCAGAAAAAAAATCACGCCAAAAACACTTAAATCTAAAACGTTGTTACGGGGCTTCAATCGACCCTTGAAAATATTGCGGTGCTTCGGAGATCCCCTATTGTCCCCTCAGGTACTGTTTTAGTGTCGTCCGGTATTTTTTGTTCCGGCACTTTTTCTTCCCCCAGGCACAAAAATAAATTTACAGTCCCTAGACACCGGACTATTAAAATATTTCCACCGACAAAAACACTACAAAAATTACTTGATTGCCTGGGATTCCCACAGGCTCTTAATTTCGCCGACGACCTTTGGTTCGTGACCTCTCTTCGGCACTATAGGGTTTTTTTCTGTCTGTGTAGTTTTCGCCTTTTTTTTTCTACGATGTAAATCACCTTCGGCACCTATAACACAATATATGTTTTTTTTTTTTCCTTAAATGAACATTTCTCTTGCAATTTTTTTCTCCTACTGGAATCTAACTAAACTAACTAGCAGTAATAGAAATTCAAACAAAAAAAACTCACCGCTTCAAATATTCTTTCCTGTTCTTATTTCTTCACTTTATTTTCCGTATTTTTAATGTTTTTATTTATGTATCTTTTTGCACCTTTAGATATCACTTATCTTTATTGTCTAGCAATATGTAATTGAGTTTTATTCACTAATCACTGCACTACTTTTTCTTTTTTTTTCTCTAATTTGTTCGGCTCAACAGCAATTGGGTTTTTAGTTGGTAATGCACCACTGCAACTATCGAACTAAACTAAAGACCTTTCTTCTTCTTGTGCAATAACGTACCCTCTGTACGTTATTTTCCAAAGCTGTTGCTGTTTCATTGCTTTGATTGCCGTTTACGACCGTTTACCATCAATACCATCTCGTCATTTCCCACCAATCGGATTTTAGATGGCGTTTAGAAAAAGCACATACTTCTAGGCTCACCGTAAGAGTAAATGTGTACATCGTTCTACTTATCCAAGCTCACAACTTGTTTGTACTTTTTGTTTTTCGAATATGACACTTCCCATCAGCTGTGTTCTGTCAACTCCAGCGGCCACAACTCGCAATTCGCAAATCATTTTTCGTTTTCGTGGATGTGTCCGACAAAACACAACACATTTTACGTTTTTTAAAGTTCATTTCAACCTTTGCCAAAAAAAATACATGTATTTACAAAATGATAACTATAGCCTCGCTCTTTGGTTTGTTCTGTTTTGAATTTTCATGCATTCCCCTCTTCCCTGCTTGCTCTCAGTCTACCTTATCTTTTTGTTTTTTTTATTTCTTTTAAGGGCGATCTACAGCTACCAGGAAGCCGGAATCACCTTAAGGGTGCTATGCATCTGGTCAGTGCTACAGTGGTCGTAACAATTCCTTAATTTTTTTCCTTTTCGGTATTGTTCCTTTTTTTTCCTTTTTGTTAGACCAATTTTTATTTTTGGTGCACTGCCTCTTATAAAGGGCTTTACAAGAAAACTTTTATTTAAAATATATTTAGATGTCTTTTGACTTCTAAACAGCAGTTTCACTGCCTTCCGCACTAAACTGATTTATAGAAATGAATCCGGCTCCCTCTTCAACGTTTAGGCATTCCACCCACCCGAAAATTCATTTTCCATTTCCTTTTGTTCTAATCGTTTCTCAATAACTGACTTTTTCTCCTCCTACACACATTGCAAAAAAAAAAAAACAAAAGCTCCACCATTGAACTTCTTTACTTATTATCTACTTTGAGGATTCCCAAAAAGATTTTTCTTCCTAACCACCCTGTTGCCATCTTATCTTTCCACCTCCACACAGGGTAAGTGGAACCCATGGAGTAGTCACTTTTAGTCACGGTTGCCGTTTTGGTAGGATCCTACCAAAATTGGTAGGTTTTTTCAGCTTTGGTAGGTTGGTAGGTTTCAATTCAATTTGGTAGGTTTTTTTTACTAAAACATCCTAAGCAACTTTTACAAATAATAAATAAAAAAATTAATTTCTCAAAAAAAGTACACAAATGTAACCAGTGGTCGGATTCTGTAACATTTTAGACGACTATCGTCTGAATTTTATGCTGGATTTACATGCATCTGCAACTGCAGAAGTGCAGAAAAGTAAAGCGGGACGGATGAAATTATAAAACACGAAAGTTAAAAAGAGAGACGAATAGTATTATGACTGCGGATGAGGGATTATGGGTGCACATGAACATGTTCATCTGCACCCATAATTTTTCATCTGCAGCCATAACTAAGGAAGTGCAGATGGTGCGTTCCCTCTCTATCACCCAAGTATGAATTTTACATCTTGTGTCTTTTTCCGATTTTCATCTGCACTTGCAGATGCATGTAAATCCACCATTAGGCAGCAAAAATACGCTTTTAAGACCCTGAACAAATTTCCAAAATTTGTAAGACGATAGTAAAATCGCTCTCCACCACTGAAAGCAAGATTGTATGAAACAATCGTTTGACGACGCAATCTACGATAGACTATTGAATTTGAACGATAATCGTCTGAACTATGATTCACCTTTCAATTCTACATTTATGTAATTAGTAGTTAAAGTAAACAGTTTTCCCCAGTACGAAATTCAGGAATTCGATTTCCAATTTTTTTTTTGTTCAGTAGTATTCACATAACATTCGATTTACTCAATTTTGAGAAAAAAAATTAAAATCATATATCCTCAAAAATATATTTTCGTTGCTGATAAATTCACTTTCAATGTTAAAATATCAATAATAATCAATTTCAATTCAACAAGTAAGCGAAAACTAGTAAAACATAAAACTAACCCAAGAATATCCAGTAAAGTCCGATTGTGAAATATGTTGGTTGTTTTCCTTGTTTTGACAACTAAATCTTATCTTAAGAATTTTCAGTTTTCTCCGTCTGAAAATCTATTTTCGAAAAATTGAAAAATCTTACTGAAACTTCTCACACTTTTGACCAATCAGAGCGACGAAAACTGACAGTAGTTTTCAAACTCCCGGTGCGTTGAATGCGAGCATTCGGTTGTTGCCTTAAGTTATTTGTTGGCACTTCGAAACATAAAGATTTCACAAATTTCGTTTTTAATTTACTGACCCTACCTCACACAGCAGCAGAAAAGAAAATTTTTGGTTTGTCCCTAATAAAAACCAAATTGGGATTTAATGTATAATGTTAGCAAAAGACTTGGCCGCTGACAACAACGGTACCTATGCCTTAAACTTAAACTTTTGTGCGTTATGAAAAATTAATTATGGTTTAATGAGAAAACAAGTTTTGTTGTTTAAATATTTTTTTTCGAAAAATAAACTCAAATGAAGCTTGGTAGGTTTTTCAATGAGTTGGTAGGTTTTTTTAAAAAGTTTGGTAGTTTTTTTTTCTTGACAACGGCAACCGTGCTTTTAGTGCCAACAATGCCCCACGACTATATGTCTGCGCTCTTCACTCTTGTAGTGTATCACGCATGCCCCTTTTTCATTCATGCTTTGGCATAAAAAAAATTCTATTTACTATTTACATGCATAGGCATGAGTAGGAGTACTACTTTACCATACCATACCAGCCACAGACAGCAGCCACTCCACAACATCAACAGCTTACCAGGTAAATTTTCTTATTTTTATTTTTCTTACATTTCATTTCAGCTATTCACTTTTTTTTATATTTCAGTGAGAAACTAATACAAACCAACAAGAAGGAAGGAATCGTAGTAAAAACAAATGCTAGAACAGACAAAAAAAAACAACAGGAGACATTGTGGAGTTGACACCATTTGGCATTTGACGAGAACACTCGTACAATTCAACGCGGTGATAGAAAGAGGTAAGTTTAACAAAAATACAGTGTTGGTTCTTGATTGTTAATTTGTTTAATCTTTCTCAGGAAAAATGCACGAGTGTAACAAAACACCTGGTTGGGGAAAGTCGCTCCGACAGACTAAAGCAGGTGGAACTCGGTCTGCGAAATTATTCAGGACAATGTGGTGGGGAAGAACCCACGATTACCAGCCGGGCATACAGGTATTTATTAACCTTACTTTAATGCTAAGCATTTATGTGTTTCTAATGTAAATCTTTTCACTAGATTTTCAGGAGTTTAATTAGATAGTCAAAATGCATTACGATAGAGTGAGTTACGAGGATAAAACCCTGAAACTGCAAGCCTAACAAATACAAAACGATGAAGATAAACAACATAAAATCAGCGCACAGCGGATATTTGCATGTGAGTTACTTTTGTTTCTTATAGTTTTAAGATCTATCCTAGGTAAAATTTTGTTTCTATTTTTCGATGATTTTTCTTTTTGTTCATTCTTACTTTCGGGTTAGGGATTTTTATTGTGGTTAGGGTGACATTAATACAATTAGAAAACAGAACCTAGGTGCACATATATACATACAATTTCTTATCGATACGTATTACATGAATAAATAAATAACATAAATAACTAACTACTCACTTTCATAACAAAATCTGAGACATCACTAAGTACATAGAATCATAAATAAATAAATAACTTTAACTATAATAAATAACTGCTACCTAATATCACAATGTACTAAGCCACTTAAAGTGGATATATCACAGATTTTAAATATTGCTAGTGAGATGATAACCTCTATAACTATATAAAGAAATTACTCTGTAAATAAATGCTCTATAAATAAATTAACTATGTAAATAAATAACTCTATCAATAAATTAACTATGTAAATAAATAACTCTATCAATAAATTAACAAGATAAATAAATACTCTGTAAACAAATACTTAACATTGATATAAGGTACGTATGTGCAACCAACCTGCGTAGGAACTTTGTACTAATAATAAACTATTGCATGATAAATATTGCTTTTGAGAATGATTCGTGAGGATGGGTTGGAATAAGTGAAATGTTGTTAGTTGGATGTTGTTAGTATCGGAAGTGATTGTGAAAACTGGAAATGGATGTGAGAAATGTAAATAGGTATATTTATGGGTTGTTGGAGGTGTGGTTTATTGAGGATTGGTTAATGCTGAATGGGTATTTTAGTGTATGTTTGATTAGTAGATGTTAGTGTCATAGGATGGATGGAGATTGGATCGGTTCGAATCATCTCTTTTATTGTTTTAAGTCTTTTGCATGGAAGACTCCTATAGGTTGACCTTTGGTGTTTTCTAATTCGTATAGGTTGTTTCCTACTGCTTTGACCACACGACATTTGACATATTTAGGACAAAGTTTCGCGTTTAGATACTTAGAAGTGTCACTCAGGATAAAATTCCTTTTGAATACTTCTTGGCCTGGACAATATTTTATTTCTCGGGTTCGCTTATTATAAGTTTTAGCGCTTTTTTCGTTTGCCATTTATATGGAGTTTTTAATTTTTTCGCGTATGCACTGCAGTCGATTTTGTCTGGGAAGAGTCATAATTTCTCCGTCTTCCATGGAATTAAGTTGTTGTGCTAACTCGTAGTTACTTCCATGGGTCATCATGTTTGTACGGTCTTGTTGTTATTAGATTTTTATACTCTTCCGAGTCAAAACGCTCGGAATCCAGATCAACTAAGGGTGCTATTTGTTCTAGCTCTATACTTTCAACATGTACACGAGAAAGCGTGTCGGGAACTACATTAAGGCTTCCCTTTCTATGCTCTATGTTGAACGTGAATGACTGCAACTCCAAACTCCACCTAGCTAGTCGACCGTTAAGGTCCTTCATCGTCATCAACCATTTTAGACTAGAGTGGTCGGTGATTACGGTGAAGTCCATCCCTTCAACATGGGGCCTAAACTTTTTGATGGCCATGACTGCCGCCCTACATTCTTTCTCTGTAACACTATAATTTCTTTGGCATGAATTTAGCTTTTAGAAAAAGTAAGAAATAGGACTTTCCTGGTCTTCTTCTTTCTTTTGAAACAACACCGCCCCGATTCCAGTATCAGATGCATCGCACTGAATAAAGAAGCGTTTAGTGAAATAGGGGTGTGTAAGCACTGATGCTGTCGTTAAAGCTGACTTCAGATTTTCGAAAGCAACAATCGCCTCTTCCGACATTTTGAATTTTTCGTTCATTTTCTTTAACATATCGGTTAGTGGAGCTGTTAAGGTAGAGAAATCTTTGATGAATCTCCTATACCACCCTGCTAGACCAAGTAGCCTACGAACCTGTCTTGTGTTTCTAGGTAGGGGAAAATCGACCACTGCTTCAACTTTGGCCAGATTGGTTTTCAACTTCCCTCCTCCGACAATAAAACCTAAATATTTCAATTCTTTAAAACAGAACTTTGACTTGGCTAAATTAATGGTCAAGTTTGCCCTCCTAAGGCAATCGGCTACCTGTTCCAGCAGAGTGACATGGGTCTCGAAGTCAGGTGCGATGATGAGGAGATCGTCCAGATACACGAAAACATGGTACCTGAGTCGTGCAGGGATTACTTTGTCCATTAGACGGCACAATCTTTGAGCCGCATTGCTCAACCCGAAGGGCATGACCGTAAACTGGTACAAAGGTCTCCCCGGTACTGCAAACGCAGTTTTTTCTCTACTCTGTAACTCCAACGGTATCTGCCAAAAAGCTTCTTTTAAATCGACACTGCTTATGTAGTACGTGTCTGGCAGTCTGCTAAGGAGTCCTTCTATGTGGGGGAGAGGATTCGCATCCTTTTTACTCACCGCGTTCACCTTTCTGGCATCCAAGCAGAACCTGTACTTAACAGTGTTATCTGCAGCAACCTTTTTAATAAGTGTAACGGGTGAGCACCAAGGGCTTTCACTTTCCTCAATCACACCCATCTCCAGCATCCTATCGATTTCCTTATACAACAAGGCTTGCACCGCTGGAGATACAGGATAGTGTCGCTGCTTGACAGGGTCAGCATTCCCGGTATCTATGACATGTTCCATCATCGAAGTTTTTCCCAAACCATGACGTTCGTGGTCGAGAAATCTCTGCTTAACAGCATCCAATTTTGCTTTTTGCTGTAACGATAGCTGATGGGCACAAACTACATCAGCATCTCCACTTAAAATTGACATGGAACTCACAGTACTTGGCGCAATATGAAACGCTTTCCAAAAATCGACACTTAAATACAAATTTTGATCCAAATTTAGAACCAAATAAAACGTAATTTTTTCTGTTAAACCTTTATAATTTACATTGACACAAACTTTGCTTATTATTGCCTGAGTTTTCCCGTCGGCCGTTTTAACTCCAGATATGTGTGGCAAAATGGGTATCTTTTGTTCGGCCACAAACTCTTCGCAACCTTTACCCAAAATACTGACACTAGCGCCGCTGTCAAGAAGCCCCATGACTTCATTTTCTCCTATAACTTCTTTGGCATACGGCCTAGGATCTGAATCAGTTCCGATCACTGTCGCCACTATGTTTTTTCGTACTTCTTTTCGTAGCTGAAACCTTTGTCTCGTTTTCTTTATTCTAGATGATATTTCCCCTACTCTTTTTCCAAATATCCTCTCTCTAACCTTCTCATAATTTCTTAATCTTATATGTAGAGGCACTATCTCATATCTTTTCCTCTCTATATTACTATCTTCTCCGTCCAGTCATACAAACAACGACTCGACGTAAATCTTCAAACTCTACAAAATGTAGACTTTTCTATGTTGGAGCAGATTGTGAAGTCATCTTACCCTCATCAACATTTCAGTGCAAAAAGAAGAAAAGTTGCAAAGGAACCTTGGTTTGATGATGAATGTCATAAAGCTCGCAAGGTATCTTTTGCATGGTTGAGAAGGTTGCGTAAATCTACCCATGATCTATTTCGAAGAAACTATATCGAGGCCAATTCGCACTATAAGGAGTTATGTAAGACCAAAAAGAAGAATTATGAAGAAATGCAAGCATCCAGACTGTCAACATGCAAAACTGCTACAGATTTTTGGAAACTTGCTTTGGAATTAAATGGCAAGCATTTCGGGGTGCCCAAGAAACTATGCGCTAACAGTATATCCGCCCATTTTAATGAATTACTGAATCCTGTCACCATAACAACAAACTGGCATTATGCGATACCTGGATTCAACAACGAAATACTGGATAAGAAATTTACTCTACAAGAACTTGAAATAGTGCTAGGATCCCTTAAAGATGGAAAAGCAGCAGGTGCGGATGGTATTCCCGCGGAGTTTTATAAATACGGTACCGTTATGCTAAATGAATGTCTTGTTACGCTTTTTAACAAAGTAATCGAAGAGGATCTCTCGGTAGCTGAATTTCGAGATGCTATTATATGCCCGATACATAAAAAAGGATCTTTGTTAGATGCAACTAACTATCGAGGAATTTCCTTTCTAAATGCAACGTACAAGATATTCACAACGATGTTGCAGAAACGACTCCTAACGTGGATTACAACACAGAACCTTTTAAAAGAGTTTCAAGCTGGTTTTCGATCAGGATATTCTACAGTTGATAACATTTTCATGCTTAGAAATCTTGCAGAACACTTCTGTATGCAGCAAAGAAAATTGTATGTATTCTTCATAGATTTTAAAGCAGCGTTTGACTCAATTAAGCGAGGTGCTTTATTCTACAAGTTATATGGTCTGGGAATGTCGCTGAAATTTGGACGTGTTCTGGAAAAGCTGTACAAAGGAACAAGGGCTGCAGTATGGAACGGTGCTGAGCTTTCAGACTGGTTCAATACTACATCGGGAGTTAGGCAGGGTTGCACATTGAGTCCCACCTTGTTTTCACTCTTTATAGATGACCTCGTCGATTACCTTCCAGGTGGTGTTGACTTTGCAGGAGAGCGTATTAAGGCTCTAATGTTTGCAGATGATATTGTCATCTTTGCGTATTCGCCAGAAACATTACAACTTATGATTAACAGAGTATACCATTACTGCTGTCTTTGGAACTTAACAGTCAATACTCAAAAATCTAAGGTGATGATATTTAAAAAAGGCGGTGGACGCAATGCATCGAATGAAAAATGGAATTACAACGGAGAAGATATAGAATGTGTCAGTGAATACAAGTACTTAGGCGTAATTCTGTCAAAAAACCTGAGCTTGGAGGCACATTTCAAGGAGAAACTTCAAAAGGCTAAAACAGCGATCAATATTCTTGGAAAAGATGCTTTATGAATGTAAATATAGCTCACAGCAGTAAACATAAGATATTTGAGGCAGTTGCGGAAAGTATACTTCTGTATGGCGCTCAAGCATGGGGGTGTAATAAGTTTCACAATGTAGAGAAGCTCTTAACTCACTATGTGAAGAGATTATTTCGTCTGCCAATAAACACGCCAAACTACGTTATAATGCTGGAAACCGGACTTGCTCCTCTATTCATTAAAACCTTGAAGATGCAAGCTGATTATCTCCTGCACGTTTTCAGAATGCCTGAATCTCGGCTCGTTAGAAAAATAGCAATCAAAGCGGTGTTGTATTTTTTCCGTACAAGTCAGAGTCAGAACTCATGAGTACAACTATAACGGGACGAAATCCTACCGGCAGCGCCATTTTTGTTTTTTTTCCGTACAAGTCAGAGTCAGAACTCATGAGTACAACTATAACGGGACGAGACCCTCGATCTTTGAACAAGCAAACAATGGTAGAGTGCTCATACTAAAAGCACCTACTACATTAGATCTATTTTATTAGAAAGGGATAGGAATGGGGGAAGCCAGCGGTTAAAGGCACACTGGGGCCAATTAAAATGGGAGGCGACGAGGCCTACTTAGCAGAGATACCATTTGGTATCTCTGAATGCACCTGAGAAATTAAAGATTGGGTTATTTTGTTTAAAAAAGAACTTACTTCTTTATTAGCGGCTGATTGATAAAATATATAAAATAAGCTTCTCCAATTACTTGAGTTTACTGCTTTCTATTGATTACTGAAACTTACTGATTGATTGTCATTCATTTTTCATTTACTATTTATACCTTAAAATAGCTTACATAGATAAACTTAAACTATGTCATGAAATGTTGGTAACTTCATGATGTCGAAATCATGACATTTCGACATCGGTATTTCTTAAATGTTTCTATACCTATTCCTCAGTCATCAAAACAATTTGTCCTATAAAATATTCGTCACACATTTCCTTTACCACTCGTCAGCATTATTTGTTTTCTGAGGGTTCATTCCAGTTCATTATTTGACCGCAATAATTTGTTTGCATTTTTCTGATGACGCTTCAGTATATGAATTAACTGAATCGTCACCCAGAGGTTGCGCTTTTGTTTTGCGTCATACACTTAGCGATCGAATGTTTGTTTACAATTCGAATGCTTTAGTGTTGACCTTGGCCTTGAAGCTGGAATGAAGTTAGGGTTGGTTAGGATTTTCGTGTATTATACAATACTACACAACAGCGGTACAAAGCCATAATAACTGGTACGGTGAGTGGTCACGTCTCGCAGAAGAATGCAATTTAAATTTTAATCTAAATACGACAGATGCAACTCACAGTAAAACTCTTATGTACAAGATTATAGCAGCCGTAGATGAGAAGAGCAGAACAGAATATGCAGCCGAAGCAGCCGGGTCCTTGTTCAGAACAACCTACAGTAGGCTTAACCATAATCTCGCAGAAAGAAATTACTTCCATGATGTGAACAATGTAAACGTTATTGCAACTATGGTCAAGTTAAGAAGCGAATTACTCAACTTAAACTTCATACCGCATAGGCCTGATCTACCAATAGAGTGTACTATTTGCAATTTAGCGGAGAGGGAGAACGTTATTCATTTCGTCGGAAGGTGTCCAACTCTCAAGGAAACTAGGAGAAGTATCCTGGGGAGTGATTTTCTAACAGAGGATCAAGTTATTAGTTTGCTGAAAGAGATGGATGTTTCCAAACTTTATAATTATTGCAAAATTGCGTTAAAATACAGATCTAGAATATTCAACGAAGACTTCTGAATTGTGATACATATTATTTGCTTTTTTGTTGGAAATCAAATTTATATGTGGTAGTGTATTACAGTTATTTAATTTACTTAGTTGTCAATCTGGCAGACGGCAAATGCCATGCTTATATGATTTTTGTATATCTAATTATGAAATAACTGTTAATTGAATCGTAAATCAATAAAAATCAACTATCTATCTATCTATCTATCTACTATCTTCTTTACTTCTTACTAATAGTTTTACTTTTCCGTTGTCTAACTGCTCTTCTACTCGGGGTCCTAAACTATGGTTTGGGTCGAACGCGATTCCCCCGGTGACCTCGCGTTCCGGTTCCGGTTTCTCGGATTGCATACCAGACATTTGGGTGTAATTACCCCCTCTCTGCCACACTTATAGCAAAACAAGGTTCGATCCGCTGTACAGTCTTTATAAAAGTGACCCGTCGACTTACAGTTCCAACACCTTACCGATCTAGGGTCTGTCGCAACCTGGTTCTGTTTCGGTCGAGCACCTGAGTGTTGGAAAACAGCTAACTGCTCTTCCGCGTATGAGGACTCCTCCTCCACTTCCAACTCATTCACCTTATACCTAATCGGCGGTTTGAACTGCTTTGGGGCTTCTTTCACCCGACCAGGAAAAGCTGACTCCGCGTCCTTGCAAGACATCCTCAGCTGATCCAGCGTATAAATCGCTTGAGGGTACACCAAGCTTCCTAACTTTTCGTTAAGATTTCTTTTCAGGATCCTGACCAACTCTTCTTCCTGTATCTGCATCCTGAGCTGGTGCTTCAACTTCGAAATCGCTGCGAAGAAATCATCGCAAAACTCCCAGGTGCCCTGCCTTCTATCCATTATTTCGCGCAGGATATCAAAATCGGCTTTGGCGTTCCTAAACTGCCGCATAATCGCGTTTTTGAGTACCTGCCAATCCGGCTGATAATGGTCACGTTGGAACTGCCAGTACCAGTCGTTGGCAGCACCTGAGAGCAGCAGATAAAAATCCCGCAAAACCTCAGCCCAGGAGCAGACATGTTGAATTTGTAAGGTTTCCACCCTAAATACAAAGTCTTCTACGGTAAGTGCTTCTGGATTGCTGTCGAACTTTAATCCCCATTTATCTATTTTAATAGGCTTTGCTCTGGGACCCTCATGATACGATCCTTGAGGATTCCACCTACCGTTTTGATTCCCCGAAAATTGAGCTCGCTCTTCATAATAGCTCGCTTGGAATGCAGCCCTCGACCCGTGGTTCGCTATTGGTGCAAACGGTCTCGCTGACTGGTTCAGCTGAGTCTGTCTTACTTGTGGAACGGACAAATACTCTTCAGGTCTTTAGTACGACCTGTCATTCCCCTGTGGGGACCTATCGGTTTGACGAGACCTAGAGCGTGCTGGATTATCGAATTCCCTCCTAAACTCTTGAAAACTGACTTTCATTGATTCATGCATGGTAGCGCTTTGTTTATCCCCAAGCGAACCACAGTACGCGTCGCAAGCACTTGCTACTGCTGAGTTTATAACTGACCTCAGCTCATCGGACACTACGCTACCTTCCTGACGGTTTGGTTCTTTCCCTACCTCATTGTTGGCTTGGTAATCGGGTCTCTCTTCTCCCCTACTTCCTGTATTCCTGGCTGCATCTAGCGCACTTATCAGACTGTACTCTGGCCTCTCTACGGAGTCCAAACTTACCGTCCTACTTGGTGGTATTTGATCATACTGACTTTCATTTGTTTTCTTTTGCAGATCTGACGGAATTGGGTTTTTAGCTGGAGGTCGTTGACTGCCGCTGCCACTTGTCTCTTTTGGCTGAACCGCCTGTTTTGGAGAGTGTCCAGTGAAAGACATTTTGGAATTTTCTCCTAGCAACTTTTTCTCAATCGCACGGGTAACTATTCTATTTTGATTATTACTTGTTTCTTTCCTCTTACTTTCACTCATTACACTGTTTACTAAACAAACCCAAAACTAAGACCTCCAAATTACAATAATTTAACACTACTCTAACACTAATCTCACGCTAACCATAAACTAAAACCTAACGTTAAACTAACAAAAACACTAATACTATACTAACAATAATCCCACCTAACAATAACCTAACGTTACACTAATCTCACTAACGCTATCTCTAACCCTAATCTAATACTAGCAAAAACACTAATCTAACCAAACGTTCTAACTATTCAGTTTACTAATATAAAAAATTTTGTTGTTGTTTTTCAGGTCACCTTCCTTGGATGAAATAACCACTGCAAACGGCCTAAGCACTGCAAAAACGACACCCAAAACTTTGCAACCATATAACTGTAAGTAACAAAACTAACATCGCCTCAAATTTATCTAATGTAAAATTTTGTTTTCTTTATTTTCAGGTCTCCTTCCTCGGGATTATACGACTGTTGGCAACTCAACCCTATACAGGAACCCACGGATAAAGTTTTGAAAATGTAGAACATATAATTAACAAAAATAACTTTTTCTCAAATTGTACTAACACGATTGTAAATTTATATTATGTGTATTGTTGTTGTTGGTTTATTTTGTATCTTAAAAATGCTGGGGTGTTTGAAGGGGTGTGCTTCGGTGAATGTGGATTTTTTTTTTTCGTCGTTGAGGTATCGTTGACAGTTTCGGTTTTCTTTTATTGATTATCTCTTTACCCTGGAGTGTGGTGTTAATGAATAAAAAAAAAAAAAACGACATTAATACTAACACAGGGTTATTGTTGGTTATTCAAGTCTAAGATACTTCGTCGCTAATGAACAGGTATGCTTTGAAGCTTTCCTTGTTCACGACTTACGATAGTTCTTAAGACTCGAATACCCAACGAAATTTTTCAGGATGGGAGTGGAAAGGTTCAGTTGCTGTGTTATGAGATCTTGTATCAGGTTGCATTTCGATTGGTTCGTCTGTGACCTTCCCCTCGAAGACATACTTGAAACAGATTCTCATAACTCAGCGACCGATAACGTTACGACAAGAGGATAGGATGAATTCCTCTAACCACAACAAAACGTCTCGTCGAAAATGATAGGGCCTGCTTAAAAGCTATCCCTATCATGACTTACGATCAGATTTGTTGTTGTTAGGGATTTCGAATAAAGGTAAGGATAAACGACACATAGGATTTAAACACGGACAACACGTCTGGGCGCCATTTGATACGAGGCAAAAGGAGAGGATTAATGGGTAAGGAAGGGTAGGATCTGAGAAAGGAAGTAGGAAATTGGATTGGATGGAAATGAATAAGGTAGGTATGGTGGGATAGAAAATTTTGAATGAAGGAAACGGTAGGAAAGGATAGGAAAACGGTAGGTATCAAGGAAACGGAACACCACAGGGACGACACAACACAGAGAAGGTAAGAGAAGGGAACTTCACCTTAGGAGAAGGAAGGGTAGGAAAAGAGGATGTGGACGAAAAGGAAGGGTAAGGAAAGGGACGGAATGTACGCCGGGAAGTCTGGCATGCTGGCTAGCACGGCTTAGCTCGCCGGATGTAGGGGGGATCTTGACTTCCCGGTCGCACCTCACCTCGACCAACAACAAAACAAAACATACCTTCTAAAACCACCACCGATAGACCCCACACTCCAGGAGCTGCTGATCTTAGTGCAGCATGGCCTATATCCCTCCCAGCCTGGAACTCCGGCAGCCGATGGTCTGGTCCCCAATAAAAATTGCGAAACCGTCGACAACCTCACCACAGCATCACTACCACCTTCTTACCCACCCCATGTGATTACTACTCTTCAGTGAGCATTATCACCCGGAAATGAAAATGATTCAAACACGCAAATTTCATGAACAAATAGCGTGATTCACATTTATTAGCTATTTAAAATTTAAAGGAAGAAAAAGATGAAAACATAACACAGTATTTAAACTTACAAACTAAAAACAAAAGCATGGCAGAAAAAAAAAATAATAAATGATCAATATAAAGTAAAACAAATCAAACTTAATCAAACAAAATCGAAATAAGGTATGGGTGAACTATAATTCAGGGATAACCCTGTTCTTCACTCTCTTTTATATATCAACAAAAAACAAAAAAACGAAAAGAAATGCCAAAATATCAAAAAAAAACTTTAACTTATTTAAGTTTGTTATCTTTTCGACACGAGAATACACGGAGCCGGATTTTAAAAAGGAGAAAGGGTACTGTTTATCACAGGGAAACAAAATCACACCTGCACTATCCTAATCTATTTCATCTCCAAAAAAAGAGCTCTCTTTAAGGGGGGGGGGGGGTCTTCTTTGAACCACCAGATTTTTCGCACCAAACAAAACAACACAGTACTCTGTAATTTTTAAAACCACCTCGCGCGACACCTCGCATTGAAAAAATAAAAACGATACAAAAACTTAAAACGATAAAAGTTAAGGTATACCAATAAATCTACATAAATAATAAAAAAAAATTATAATATATCACGCTATTTAATTAAATTTCACTAAAATTCTGCTTCCTGCATCCGCAATAATGAATTATTTCCCTCAAATCGGGCAGCCACTGTTTCTCGGCTCATACGCTGTTTCCTTTTAAGCGCATACAATTGAACATTTATTTTGATCGCATACGACTTTGCAAATTATTTTTCACCGCGTATGAATATTAAAATTCCACGGCCTACCTTCTCTCTTTTGTCGCTTGTACCAAAAAAAAAACAATATAAAAACGTTTTACTTGTGAAGCCCGGGTATTCCCACGGGCTTTTCCGATCCTTTGATTTGGCGTCGGTTAACTTTTTTTTCTTTTTGTTGTTGTTGTTGTTCTTTTTTCCTGGGTGCACTGAATTGAAATCCGTTGGCTTTTCTTTCCAAAACACCGGTGCAGCTTCAACCCGTTTGCTGGCTGTCGGACAATATAAAAACGTTTTACTTGTGAAGCCCGGGTATTCCCACGGGCTTTTCCGATCCTTTGATTTGGCGTCGGTTAACTTTTTTCTCTTTTTGTAGTTGTTGTTGTTCTTTTTTCCTGGGTGCACTGAATTGAAATCCGTTGGCTTTTCTTTCCAACACACCGGTGCAGCTTCAACCCGTTTGCTCGCTGTCGGTCGGTCACGACCCCTGACCTTGGTCTGTGTGACCGCCGGAAGGTAGGACTATCAAAATAAAACCTATCGTTACAAATTGCCTAAATTTCACAAAAAAACACGACCACTACACTGCCTATCATTTCAAAATAACACACAACAAAATTCCACACTATTCACCAATAACCTTACCCGTGGATTTTCTGCTTTCTGTAATTCCTTAATTTTTTTGCTTTTCGATATTGTTCCTTTTTTTTCCTTTTTGTTAGACCAATTTTTACTTTTGGTGCACTGTCTCTTACAAAGGGCTTTACAAGAAAACTTTTATTTAAAATATATATAGATGTCTTTTGACTTCTAAACAGCAGTTTCACTGCCTTCCGCACTAAACTGATTTATAGAAATGAATCCGGCTCCCTCTTCAACGTTTAGGCATTCCACCCACCCGAAAATTCATTTTCCATTTCCTTTTGTTCTAATCGTTTCTCAATAACTGACTTTTTCTCCTCCTACACACATTGCCAATAACATACAAAAAAAAAAAACAAAAGCTCCACCATTGAACTTCTATACTTATTATCTACTTTGAGGATTCCCAAAAAGATTTTTCTTCCTAACCACTCTGTTGCCATCTTATCTTTCCACCTCCACACAGCGTAAGTGGAACCCATCGAGTAGTCAACTTTTAGTGCCAACAATGCCCCACGACTATATGTCTGCGCTCTTCACTCTTGTAGTGTATCACGCATGCCCCTTTTTCATTCATGCTTTGGCATAAAAAAAATTCTATTTACTATTTACATGCATAGGCATGAGTAGGAGTACTACTTTACCATACCATACCAGCCACAGACAGCAGCCACTCCACAACATCAACAGCTTACCAGGTAAATTTTCTCATTTTTATTTTTCTTACATTTCATTTCAGCTATGCATTTTTTTTTTATATTTCAGTGAGAAACTAATACAAACCAACAAGAAGGAAGGAATCGTAGTAAAAACAAATGCTAGAACAGACAAAAAAAAACAACAGGAGACATTGTGGAGTTGACACCATTTGGCATTTGACGAGAACACTCGTACAATTCAACGCGGTGATAGAAAGAGGTAAGTTTAACAAAAATACAGTGTTGGTTCTTGGTTGTTAATTTGTTTAATCTTTCTCAGGAAAAATGCACGAGTGTAACAAAACACCTGGTTGGGGAAAGTCGCTCCGACAGACGAAAGCAGGTGGAACTCGGTCTGCGAAATTATTCAGGACAATGTGGTAGGGAAGAACCCACGATTACCAGCCGGGCATACAGGTATTTATTAACCTTACTTTAATGCTAAGCATTTATGTGTTTCTAATGTAAATCTTTTCTCTAGATTTTCAGGAGTTAAATTAGATAGTCAAAATGCATTAAGATAGAGTGAGTTACGAGGATAAAACCCTGAAACTGCAAGCCTAACAAATACAAAACGATGAAGATAAGCAACATAAAATCAGCGCACAGCGGATATTTGCTGTTATGATCGTACACTATTACTGAAAAAGATTAAAAATTTAATAGACAACAACCAACACTGTTTGTTCAAATTACCTTTTTTTTTGTCACTGCACTGCGTTGCTTCAGATTATTATCCTTAGCATACGTCTGTCGTTTTGCTTTACGTACCTCCAGCGCGGCGTGTAGAATTATTCCACGTTCTGTTTGTTAAAATAAGGTTCACACTAAAAAAATAAAATAAAGTAAAGATAATTCTGAAAAGAATATATGTTTATTAAATGAAAAATAAAAATTACCTGGCAAACTGTTGATGGTGTGGAATGGCTGCTGGCTAGAAGAGTAGTACTCACGCCAGTCCCAGTAAAAGTAAATAGAATTTTCTTATATGCCAAAGCATGAATGAAAAAAAAGGCATGCGTAAACGACACAAGAGCGAAGAGCGCCAACATATAGTCGTGGGGCATTGTTGCCATTAAGAATATTATGATCAATGGGTTCCACTTTCGCTGAGTGGAGGTGGAGATATAAGATGGCACAGGGTGGCAAGGAAAACAAAATATTTGGTGAGAATCCTAAAAGTATATAGCAGATAAGGAAGTGCAATGGGGGAGCTTTTGTTTTTTTTTTTGTGTAATTGGAAATGGGTGCAGGAGAAATGGGCCAGTTAGTGAGAGACTAGAAAACTAGAGAAAAATGAAGAAATGAATTTTCGGGTGGGTGGAATGTGAAAATGTTCAACAGAGAGCCGGCATTCATTTGTATAAATCGAACTAGTGCGGGAGGCAGTAAAATAGCTGGTTTAAAGCCGTACAAAATAAGAAAATATATTTGATAGTAACAAAAAGTTTTCATATAAAGACCTTTGTGTAAAGGCAGTGTTTAATCAAAGAAAAACTAATTTGATCTGAGTCCAGTAGACACCGCCAAAGAAAGTGAGAACAAAAAAGGCAGAAAATCCACGGGTAAGGCAATAAAGAAGGTGAAGTTATTGTTTGTGATTTTTAAAATGGATAGGAAGTGTAGTCTTTGTGTCTTTTTTTGGTATGGAAAAGGCAAGTTTATAATGAGGTTTTTGTTTTTGGTGTAGTAATACCTTCAGGCGGTCACCAGGCCAAGGGCAAAAAGGTCGTGACCGTCCAACGTTCACAAACTAGTTGGAGCTGCACCGGCACTTTGAATAAAGGAAATTCAACGGTTTTGAACTTGCCGCAAAGTCAAAAGGAACAACAACAACAATAACCAGAGAAGAAAAACTGAAAGTTACTTGAAAGATAAAGAAAGCCCGTGGGAACGGCCGGGCTTCCCAAATAAAGTTTTCTATATTGTTTTTTTTTGTGTGCAAGTGACGGTAAGAAAAAGAAGGTAGGCCGTGGAGGAAAATAATAATTCGCGTTTAAGAAGAAAAACCATTACAAGAATATAAATTGAAATTGAGACGGACACAGTGGCGGCCCGATATAAGGAAAATCACCGTCGCTGAAAGGAATTAATACGGAATCGTTGCGGATGCAGGAGGCCGTATGGAAGCTGGAAATTCAACTAGAAATAGCGTGATAATAATTTTTTTTTAATGTAAATTTTTTTTAGTACACTTTTGTTTTATTGTTTGAGGTTTTTTTTTTTTTTGTTTCATAAGTCAATACGAGGCCGCGAAGGGATTTTGAAATTTCGGGTACGGTTTTTTTTTTGTTTTTTTGTGTGAAATACTGGGAGGTTCAAAGAAAACCCCAGCCCCCTTAAAGACAGCTCTTTTTAGGCGAGGAACTAGAGTAGGTTAGTGAAGGTGTGATTTTTTTTCCTTCGAGAATCAGTGCCTACGGTTTTCAGAAATCCATTTCAGTGTTGTCTCGCTATGTTAAAATAGAAAGCGTCATATTTTAAGTTTTTCTTTGATATTTTATCCTGATTTGGATTGAGTGATGAGAAAGAGTTCACTCGAGAATTATAATTCACATACCTTTTCTTTATTTTTGGTTTTGATAGTTTTTTTATTTATCGTTGTTTTTTTTTTTATTGATCATTTATTGTTTTTTTTTGTATTTGCCATTCTTCTGTTTGATAGTTTGTAAGTTAAATTCCATTTTATGTTTTTGTTTTACATTTTTATTTCCTTTTTAAACAATTAATAAATGTGAATCACGCTGTTTGTTCATGAAATTTGCGTGTTGTATCCATTTTTAATTCTGGGTGATTATGCTCAATAAAGAGTAACAAATCACAGGGGGTGGTAAGAAGGTGGGGATGCAGTGGTAGGGGTGTTGGCAGTTTCGCAGGTTTTTGTTGGGGAATTCCAAATCATCGGCCGCCGGAGTTCCAGGCTGGGAAGGCTACAGGCCATGCTGCACTAAGATCAGGAGCTCCTGGAGTGTGGAGTACATCGGTGGTGTTTTTTTTTTAAGTGAAAGGCATGTATTTTGTGTTTTGGTCGAGGTGAGGTGCGACCGGGAAGTCAAGATCCCCCCCTACATCCGGCGAGCTAAGCCGTGCTAGCCAGCATGCCAGACTTCCCGGCGTACATTCCGTCCCTTTCCTTACCCTTCCTTTCGTCCACATCCTCTTTTCCTACCTTTCCTTTTCCTAATGTGAAATTCTCTCCGCTTACCTTTCCGGTTTGGTGATATTCCAGTGGTGTTCCTGTTCCTTTATCCTACTAATTTCTTACCCTTACTTACCTTTCAAAATTTCCTATTCCACCATACCTACCTTGTTCACTTCCTTCCAATTCAACTTCCTATTTCCTTCTTCAAATCCTACCCTTCCTTACCATAATCCTCTCCTTTTGCCTCGTATCATTGCATGTGAGTTACTTTTGTTTCTTATAGTTTTAAGATCTATCCTAGGTAAAATTTTGTTTCTATTTTTCGATGATTTTTCTTTTTGTTCATTCTTACTTTCGGGTTAGGGATTTTTATTGCGGTTAGGGTGACATTAATACAATTAGAAAACAGAACCTAGGTGCACATATATACATACAATTTCTTATCGATACGTATTACATGAATAAATAAATAACATAAATAACTAACTACTCAGTTTCATAACAAAATCTGTGACATCACTAAGTACATAGAATCATAAATAAATAAATAACTTTAACTATAATAAATAACTGCTACCTAATATCACAATGTACTTAGCCACTTAAAGTGGATATATCACAGATTTTAAATATTGCTAGTGAGATGATAACCTCTATAACTATATAAAGAAATTACTCTGTAAATAAATGCTCTATAAATAAATTAACTATGTAAATAAATAACTCTATCAATAAATTAACTATGTAAATAAATAACTCTATCAATAAATTAACTAGATAAATAAATACTCTGTAAACAAATACTTAACATTGATATAAGGTACGTATGTGCAACCAACCTGCGTAGGAACTTTGTACTAATAATAAACTATTGCATGATAAATATTGCTTTTGAGAATGATTCGTGAGGATGGGTTAGAATAAGTGAAATGTTGTTAGTTGGATGTTGTTAGTATCGGAAGTGATTGTGAAAACTGGAAATGGATGTGAGAAATGGAAATAGGTATATTTATGGGTTGTTGGAGGTGTGGTTTATTGAGGATTGGTTAATGCTGAATGGGTATTTTAGTGTATGTTTGATTAGTAGATGTTAGTGTCATAGGATGGATGGAGATTGGATCGGTTCGAATCATCTCTTTTATTGTTTTAAGTCTTTTGCATGGAAGACTCCTATAGGTTTTTTAATCTTTTAATCTTAACTCATGTTTAATTGATTTCAACTTAAGTAAATCTAGTCTAAAAAATTTGTTAAAAACCAGTGCTCCACTTTCTTAAGTTTAGTTTGCATGTTTGCATGTTTCAATTAATTGTAGTTTATATATCACACTTTGTATGTTTGTGTTTATTATATCACATTTTGTATGTCTTGTTTATTTTATAGTGTACTTTATTGAAGATAATTCTGTAATATTTATTTGAAAGTTCTTGTTATAATGTCTTTTTTTTTGTTTTTACTATTCTTACGTTCTCTATGTGCTGGTGCTGGTGTACTACTTAGTCTCTGAAATGCAAAAAAAAAAAAAGGATAAAATTCCTTTTGAATACTTCTTGGCCTGGACAATATTTTATTTCTCGGGTTCGCGTATTATAAGTTTTAGCGCTTTTCTCGTTTGCCATTAATATGGAGTTTTTAATTTTTTCGCGTATGCACTGCAGTCGATTTTGTCTGGGAAGAGTCATAATTTCTCCGTCTTCCATGGAATTAAGTTGTTGTGCTAACTCGTAGTTACTTCCATGGGTCATCATATTTGTACCGAATAGGGCAAAGTATGGTGACACCCCCGTTGCGGAGTGAACAGAACTTCTTAACGCAGACGCTATCTCGTCCAAGTGGAGATCCCAGTCTCGTTGGTCATCTTTCAAATAAGACCTTATCGCTGCCAGAAGTGTTCTATTGACTCTTTCAGATGCATTCGACTGAGGGGCATAATTGGCAGTTCTAAAATGACGAACTCCGTATGCTTGCAAAAAGTTTTGGAATTCTTTGGCCAAAAATTGTTTCCCATTATCCGAATGGATTATCTGAGGAACTCCAAACATGCAAAATACTTCGTTTTTCAAATACTTAATAAAACTTAAAGCATTGGCAGCTTTTAAAGCCTTGATAAATGCATACTTCGAGAAATGATCTAACACTACAAATAAACATGAACTACCACTTTTTGACCTTGGGTACGGACCCAAGAAGTCGACATATAACTTTTGAAAAGGACGATCTGTTGAAAAACTATTAACAATAGGAGGACGTTGCACTTGATTTGACGGTTTACATTGTTTTCAAATAGAACATTTAGCGATGTATTGTCGAATCCGCACCGACATTTTTTTTTTTTTTTTGTTTGCATCTCAGAGTCTTAAGCGGTACTGAACTTAAGAGCAAGTTCATTTGTACACGCTTATCTACGCTCTTCATCATTAATGCAAGTGTTAGTGGTTAGTAAATAACGCAAACACAAGCACAAAGTGAACGTATACGGAAAACAATTAAAGACATTAAAATTTTTAACAAAAAAACAAATAAAAGTTCATTATCAAATAGAACTAAATAAACTAGAGAAACATTATTAATCAAAAACTATAAATAAGAACAGAAATTAAATAACAATAACAAAATATCAAATATAAGTCATGCAGGTGGCACACTGGTTCTTAGTTTTAATTTTAAAGTATTTTTACTTAGGTTGAAATCGGAAACAAAAGGATAGGAGTTAGATAACCTACTCATGCGAGCTAATGGCTCATGCATGCCATAGTTAGTTCTGTGGTGGGAGCAATGTAAAAACTCTAAATTACGTAGTTGGTGAGATCCTCCACGATAGTTGAAACTAATGTGGGAGAGCAAGTCTGGGGTATCAGTTGAACCGGTTATTAATTGATGAAAAAATACTAAATCATTGTTGATTCGCCTCTGTGAGAGGGTTTGAAGATTTAAAAGGCGAATACGATTTTCATAAGGGGGGAGATTGAAAGGATCTTCCCAAGGGAGACCTTTGAGAGCGAAACGTATGAATCTGTGCTGTATTGCTTCGATTCGAGATTTATGAATATCATAAAATGGTGACCACACCTGAGACGCATATTCTAGATGCGGACGAACATAACACTTATATAAAGAGAGGGTGACATAGGGGTCATTAAATTCTTTTGCCCATCGCTTAATAAAGCCAAGCATTGAATTTGATTTGTTAATAATGAGGTTGATGTGTTCATTAAACTCGAGGTTGGTACTAAATAGAACACCGAGGTCACGGAATCTAAAAACTTGAGATAGGGATTGTTGCGATATTGAATATTCTCCAATACTTGGCGATCTTTTGCGGGAGAAGGTCATACTTTGGCACTTGGAAGCGTTCAAACTAAGTCCGTTTTTAGAACACCATAGAGCAAAACAGTCGATATCTTTTTGTAAGATGTCTCGATCTGAAGCATTTTTGATGGTTTTAAAAATCTTCATATCATCAGCAAAGATTAAAATGTCGCTGTAGGAGATGCAAGAAATTACATCATTAATTGCAACAATGAAAAGTAAGGGACCAAGATGACTTCCTTGTGGCACACCAGACAAAGCAATAAAAGGTTTTGATAAAACATTTCGAAATTTGACTTCATAAGACCTATTTTTTAGGTAGGAGCTTATCCAAACAATAAAAAATGGGGGAAATCCAAATGCTTTTAGTTTATATAGTATAATATTATGAGACAGTTGGTCAAACGCCTTGGAGAAGTCAGTGTAAATGCAGTCAAGCTCGTTCCCATATTCAAGGGCGTTGGAACATTTATGATAAAAAGATAGAAGGTTCGTAGCCGTCGATCTTCTTTGCATAAATCCATGTTGCTGATGGCAGATAACATTCTTTGCAAAGAAGTATATACACAGTCATTTAAATTGGTAATATCTTGAGAGACGTTGCTTAATTCTATAAAAACATCTAAAGGGGGATGGAGATCATCAATTCTAGTAATGCCCGAATTTGATTGAAGAACTACCGTGCTAATAGCTTCGGATGAGAAAACTAAATCTAACATACGATTTTGAAAATTTCTAATACAGCTTACTTGCTGTAAGTCAGTAGATATAATATTATCTAAACTAGAAAGCTCACGCTGCGGTGAAGTTAGAGAAGGTTTTTGGAAAGATCCATCGTCAGAGGGTAACCATTGAACGTATGGTAGATTAAAGTCACCAATTAAAAGAATTTGGCTTTCTAGGTCTGACAATTCAAAAACATGATCCAAAATCAGGGCCAGTTCAGAATAAGCTGAGGCTGAACTTTTTGGGACAATATATACATTTACAATAAAAATATTTTTTAACAGTGTACAGACTTTCACACAAACAACATCAATAGACAGTTCAAACGGAAAGAGTATACGGGACGACATATATGTATTCCTGACCGAAATCAAAACACCACCCCCGACATCATCTGGTCTGTCTACGTGCCGATCTTTACGGTAGACCGAGAATTCAGGGCTCAAGATCTCGTTGTTCAAGTGACTTGAATTTAGCCAAGTTTCAGTCAAAGCAAATACGTCATGTTTAAAAACGTGGGAATTGACATACAAATCAGCAGTTTTACTGCGAAGACCTCTTACGTTTTGATAGAAGAGGGATAATGTAATTAGTTTTTTGGAGCAGTATTAATAAGCAATTTGTTTTTAACTCTCCTGTTGATGGAAAATTCTTTAACAAGAGCACCACCAGGCCAAGAGTTACTGTCACAAATAGAGTCAAAAGACGAGGGCGGGACAAGCAATTTGAACGAAGACACAAAGCTATCGGTTTTGCTTATCTTACTACATTTAATAAAATTTTCATTAGGAATTAATTTCTTTGATACTAGATAGCGCAAAACATCGTTTGAAAAGATCTGGCCTAAGCCGAGACACAAAAATTAACTTAGGTTTTGGAACTGCCTCCATTGGTGTAAAATATGCACCAGATTCAGTAACAGAACTAGAATTAGATGGCAATGATCTATTTTCAAGATCAACAACTTCAACTACTGGTTCCAACGGGACAGAAGGAATATTGATTTTGGCCGAGTTGCTTCTCAAAGTCTTGCGCTTTGAAGGAGGGCTCAAATTTTTGCTAGTCACTACGCCTTCAAGATTTTTTTTAGACTCTGTACTTGGAATCAAGGAAGAGCTTTTAGTTGCTGACATAGTAGACTGAGCATTGAGATCATTTAAATCGAGAGCTTTCTGGGGAATTGAAATCTCTAAGTCATCAGTTTGTAGATGTAGATATTTCAACAGAGCTACAGGGAGAAGAAAATGATTCTAAGTTCAAAACTGATTTATTGAAAGCTTTGTGCAGCTGATCGAAACCTTTCGACAGCTTTTCAATTTCTAGTTTGAACGTAGACATCTTTATCGCTAATTGGGAAGTAGATATCTTTTTGCAATTCTCGCAATACCAGCAAGCACTTTTAAAAGCACTTATTTTATCTAAAAGTGCATTGTTCAATTCAATTCAATTCAATTTTTATTGAGTCATTAAATATCAATACATTTGTTTTGTTTACTAAGGTTTTTATAAAGTGGCCGACTTGTTTACAGGTATGTCTGGCTAAACACGAATATTATTTAATAATTATTTACAATTATATTATGTATAGAGAATTTGCATATTTAGCAGAAATATCTTAACACTGTACGCTTGCTCCCGGCATACATAATCAATTTTGCTTCTATTGAGCACTTAATACTAATTTTTGTACCTTAACCTAAAAACTAAATAACTAAAACGACAAATTTCACACTTTTGTGAGCTTCCAATACTTAAACAATTGTTAAAAATATCTTTCGATTTATTTTTATTAATGAGTTGTATTGGAATTTATTCCAATCGAAAATAGTACATAACGTTGTCTTGTCTTCATAATGAATTTATGGTACCATATAAACAAAAAAAGATTAAAAGTATTCAACGTCGGTCTATGTATGTACTTTGGGTCAGAGATAAGTTCATCCTCTAAGATTAACAGCGAGTGCTTTATCATAAAAGGGCACTATCAGATCTCTATTTGCATCTGGTCTCAATTGCGACATGGATGCACCATGCAGAAGATTAATTGGTGAAAGGTAGTAGTTATCATTAATACTTGCGTTGCTCTTTGAATCGAACACGGCTCTTACTAGAGGGTTAGGATGTGAGCTAAGGCTTTCTAATCTTGCTAAGAGAAGCCTAGTCTGATATTCCATAAGAGGTATCATTTTTGTATCTTCATACAACGTTTTGTTAGAGAACCACTTTTTATTCGGTTTCCGACACTTCCCACTACAAAAACGGAGGACTTTCAGTTCAAAGTTCTCCAACTCTTTCGCTACAGTAGGGGAGATTGTGAACCATACGCTAAATCCATAAGTTAGAATGGGTCTTATTAATGTTTTATACATAAGAACTTTGGTTTTGCCCGGCATATGTTTTGATTGCATTAAAGATTTCAACTTTGCTGTTACCATTTTTGCTTTCATTAGTGCTTTTCTAGCATGTTTATTAAAAACGCATCTATTATGGAGATTAATACCTAGTATTTTGGGTTCGACTATTAATGGGACATCGCTTCCGTTAATTTGTAGATTTAAAGCTTTACTCTCTTTAACAGCCAGATAATGACCCTTACCACTTGAGTTTCTAAAGCAGGTGAGGCTACATTTCCCTGCGTTTATTTTTAGGCCCCAACTTTTGAAATAACTTTCCAAGATGGGAACTTTTTCTTTCAGCTTGCTAAGTGCAAGACTTGGCTTCTTGTCACTTACCAATATTGTGGTATTGTCTGCGTACAATAAACCGCAAGGCTCCTGGATCATAAAATCTTTGAATGGGAAGTCATTCAAAAAGATGTTGAAGAGTGTTGGACCAAGTATTGATCCCTGAGCAACACCCGAAAGCACTGCTATTTGCTCAGAGAATTCTGTTCCTATGTTTACAGAGGTAAATCTGTCTTCCAAAAAACTTTGGATAATTCGTACTAGCCAAATGGGAAAACCTAAAGAAATGAGCTTGAATAGTAATCCGTAATGCCAAATGTTATCAAAAGCCTTTTCTAAATCTATATCCAAACATAAAGTTGTTTCTTTTTTTCGAAGATTTTGAATTATTTTATTGTGCAGAACCAACAACGCATGTTCTTGGAATTATATTTAGGTCTTCGCATAGCTTGTTGAGATGCCCAAAAACCACTTATGAAGTGTTTTCCCATTTGGGCTATTTATGCTATCCCCCCATTCCACATGACGAGCATTAAAATCACCACCGATAATGATCATATCGAAGGTTTCGACAAGAGCATATAGTCTTTCAAGATCTCTTAGTAAGGGCTCACCTGCCTTAGAGGGAATGTAGATACTTCCAATAAGAGTTTTACTAGTTAGACCTGAAGAGTTATTTGAAGTTAAAGTTGCTAAAGTTACTGATATAATTTCACTTCGGAAAGGTACAATTGTATACTTATATTTTTTTTTCTAAAATAATAGCAGTACCTCTTCCAGAATCATTCCTAATTAAGTTATAACCATTGAAAACAGGTTTATGTCTATTTTGTAACCGCGTTTCAGATACGAAGTAGATTAGCGCCTTTTTAAGTTGAAGCAGATTATGGAGAGTAAGCCTTCTGTCATGGGAGATAATGGAGTTAAAATTGGTTGAAATAATGTTCATTTTGGTCGAAGCCATCATACTGCGACAGAGGCAACGAAGTCGAGATATGCGAACATTTTCTCTTCTTTAGTTTGTAATTGTTGGTATTTGGGCCAAAATTGCCTAATTTTTACCAGCAGATCTTGAAACGATAAGTTAAACAAAGTTTTTGCTTCATTTAGAAAGTTGTTGAGGTCACCTGTTGGAGGGTTGACGTCTTTAGATGGAACTACACTTACACTAGCTTTAGTCCGAGATGGGACAGACTTATGGGAAGTTTTTGTTATATCAGCAAAAGATATACTTGGACTTGAGAAGATATTTATGTTCTCCTGTACAAACATTCTACTTTCCTGAACAGCGTTTTTTGTTCTTTGCGCGATAGCCTCTTTCTTGTTTTTATATTTTAGGTATGCGGGACATCCCATATAACTAGCTGCGTGACCCACTTGGTCGCAATTCACACAAACAGGAGTTGGAACCTCTTTCTTAGATTCCTTCAAACTTTTAAAAGACGCAATACAAGCTTCTGAATCATGTGATTCTCCACAAAGTACGCACCTACTAACATACGCGCAGAATTCACCTGCGTGCCCAAATCTTTGGCACCGATAACATCTTATAACCGATCTACTGTGCTTTTTCTCCCAATAGATGCGTTGAAAGAGCAAGTATCTAACACATGTAAGTTCCTTGGCCGATTCACCTAGCTCTAACTGAACTGTGAAAATGTTTAGCTTGACATTTTGTTCCTTTGTTCTAGCTGTAGAAAATGGAACGATCTTATAAATCTTTAAATTTGGTGCTGCCTCAAGTAAAGCAGCTTTAATCTCATCTACAGGTGTATCCCCATCGAGACCCTTCAACAAAATAGAAACGCGTTTGCTTTCTTTAGGAGAAAACGAAAACGCATCAATACCTGTTCCACGTATTCTCTCTATTATAACTCTGTGAACATTTGAATTACTTACATAGACCTTCGTTTTTCGGTAACCAATGTTTACAAATTTATGTTTTACATTATAAATTTGGCATTCAGCAGCCGCCAGTTCTACAACTTGACTAATAAGTTCACAGTTAGCACCAAAAATGAATATTGGTGGGCAAAATATTACTTTGCTATTTACATTAGAGGAATTATTATTTTCCTGAGCTAGTTTGTTAGTAGATTTGTTAGTATTTATACGGAGAACCTCATGGATTTCACAGACTCCGATGATGGAGAAGGAGGAGCAGGTGGACGAGAGATAACGTCGGAAGAGGAACATCGCATCCTCGAGGAAGACGACTATCAATCTTTCACCAGTTCTGACGACTCTATCGCGGATGTCACCGTGGCCGAAAATCCTGTCCCAAGGCGGCCAGAGGCCAAAAGAGGCGAATTCCTGGCGAAAAATGAGATTTCTGCCAAAATGACCTCAACGCCAAACAAGGGTCCGGAAAAAAGCGCAAATCCTAAAGTCTGTGAGGAGAAAGCTCCAACCAAGAGCCATCGCTCATCAGAGCCGGCAAAAGGTAAAGGCCCTAATCCGAGGGTACAGAAAAAGGAAGATGCACAAGACCCAGGTCAAAAGAGGCTCGAAAATGCCAGAAGGACCGTAAGAAGATTCGGTAAAGGTGACACCTCAACGCTGTGTTTCCGTGATTGGAAACGCCTAAGCTGGGCTCGGAAATTCATTAATAAAATGGAAGCCAAGACCTTGCCCTTGGCAGAACCCAGAGGTAGAGTCACAAAAGAAGAAGCAAAAAAGAAAACCATATTGGCAAAGACTGCGGTGGCCAAAAAAAACCCCAGGGAGACCACCACTGGATGGTCCTAAACCCGAAAGGTTTAAAAAGCACCAAGAAAGCAGTCAAAGAAAGAGAGCCAGACACAATGACTCGACACCCCCTCCAATGTCCGTGAACAAAAAGCCCAAGACGGCCAGTACAACTGACAAAAAAAGTACTGTAGCGGAATTGATAAAAGAGAGCCTTCAGGTGGCCATTATCAATGAGGGGAGTCCAGAAAAAAGGCTAAGCGAAGAAGACTGGACTCGAGTAGAAATAAGGCTACTCGAGTGCATGACTGACGAGCTTCCCACGTCCTCGGGCGCGGTGCCTGATTTTGGACCCATCTCGACGTTAAAGGGTTTCAAAATTCTCATGTGCAATGATGAATTTACCCTTAACTGGCTAAAAACAAAGATATCCGAAATGGCGGATTTTATAGAAGGAGCAACACTTAAAGTTGCCTTAAAAAAAGACCTCCCCACCAGACCCAAAGTCCGGATAAACATTCCTGGGCCGCGCTTGAAGAAGGAAACAATTGAGCTTTTCTTACGAAAACTCAACCCAAGTTTCCCAAGTGCTGACTGGGAAGTACTGGAGATGGAAGAGCCTACGAGCGCAAGCCAAGAAGTCGTAGTCATGCTCAATCATGAGTCAATGGCTATGCTTCCAGAAAAGGGATATAGACTAAACATTGGCCTAAACAAGGTTAGGGTGAGGCCGGCAACGGCTGCCAACTTACAAAATAAAAATGACGAACACAAAAAAGACAATGAAGGTGCTACAAATAAACCTGCAGCACAGTAAGTTGGCCTCTGCCACCTTGACCGCGTTGATGTCAAAAACTGACATCGACTTAGCCCTAATTCAAGAGCCGTGGATAAATCATGGCCGGATCTGCGGACTGAAATCCAAAGATCACTTCCTTTTCTTTAGCAAAGGGCCTACAGAAGGTAACTATCGTACATGTATTTTATCAAAGGCAAATTTAAATCTCTTCCTTCTAACCCCTCACAGTAGCAATGATCTGACAACAGTGAAGTGCGAAAGAGAAGGGGCTCCACCCCTAATCCTAGCCTCCGTTTACATGCCGGGCGATGCAACCTCCAACCCCCCGCCGGCAGCTGTTGCAGAACTGGTCGCCACTACAAAAAGGAATGGCTGGGACCTTCTCATGGGCTGTGATGCTAATGCCCATCACATACAGTGGGGAAGTACAAACACGAACGAAAGAGGTGAGTCACTTTTTGAATATATTATTGAGAACAACCTGATAATTATGAATAGAGGTAACGAACCAACATTTGTAACAAAGGTAAGAAAAGAAGTGTTAGACGTTACACTATCCACCAACTCTGGTACGCTAGTAACCAGTAATTGGAGGGTCTCCAACAACGTAACCTTCTCTGACCATAGAATGATAACATTCGAAATAGAACACAAATCTGAAAACTGTATCCCTTATAGAAACCCTAGGAAAACTGACTGGGGTCTCTATAACCAAAAACTGGCCCTAACTCTCAGCCAGAACAACAATCAGCCTTTGCTTAACTGCTCAGCCATAGAGACACAGGTAAACAAGCTTACGTCAGACATAATCAATGCCTACGAAAGCTCATGCCCGTTATCCAAAGGGAAAGGTAGATCCAACCCCATATGGTGGTCAAACGAACTATCGACCCTTAGAAGGAACTCTAGGAGGCTCTTCAATAGAGCAAAATTTAGCAACCTTTCGGCTGACTGGGACCTATACAAGATCAGTAAAAATGAATACAAAAATAGAACTACCTACGCAAAAAGAGCAGCCTGGCGCAACTTCTGCTCAGATATTGAGTGCACAAATGACGCAGCAAGGCTAAGAAAAGTCATGTCCAAGGTCCAAAATATCCCTAGTTTTCTTAGGAGACCTGATAACACATGGACTGACTCATGCTCTGAAACTCTAGAGTCACTCATGAACACCCACTTTCCAGGGTGTTCTCAAATGACATCCCCAGAACGTGGAAACCCTAGCGCTAACGTTAGATCCAACATAGGAAATCTATTAGTAGATAATAGGAAGGTAATGTGGGCCATTGACTCATTCTCAGCATACAAATCTGCGGGTCCGGACGGTATCATTCCAATGATGCTCCAAAGTCCCAAAGACTTGATTGTGCCGATACTAGTGGAAATATTCAGAGGTTGTCTAAACCTCACCTTTATTCCAACTAGTTGGAGAGAAGTTAAAGTCATATTTATTCCCAAAGCCGGTAAGCCCTCTCACACTGAACCCAAAGATTTCAGACCAATAAGCCTATCCTCCTTTCTACTTAAGACTCTAGAAAGAATTATAGAAACGCATATCCGAACAAAACTGAATAACAATGTGATCTCTACAGCCCAACATGCATATATAAAGGGCAAATCAGTTGAGACTGCACTTCATGAAGTAGTCGGAACCATTGAACAGTCAATCCAATATAAAGAGTACACGTTGGCTGCATTCCTCGATATAGAAGGGGCTTTCAACAACGTTGAATACAATGCTATTCGCATGGCATTAAGTTCCATAAATATCGAGCCAACGCTATCAAACTGGATCGACTCCATGCTCCAAACGAGAATAGTAAAAGCAGAAATGGGTGAAAGTACCCTAAAAGTAAAAACTTGTAGAGGTACACCTCAAGGAGGAGTGTTATCCCCGCTACTCTGGCTCCTAGTAGTTAACCAAATCCTGGTTAAACTCGACAGGAGCGGAATAAAAGCAGTAGCCTATGCTGATGACATCGTCATCATGACTTCGGGAAAATTCACAACCACCCTTTGTGAACTTCTTCAGACAGCTCTAAACAAGCTCACCAGCTGGGCGAAAAACTGTGGGCTAAACGTCAACCCTACAAAAACAGAACTTGTTCTGTTTACGAGAAAACGTAACATTCCAGATATACTTCCTCCCTCCATTAATGGAATACCAATAAACTTATCTGGTACGGCAAAATATCTCGGAATAGTCCTTGATCGTAAACTTAACTGGAAAGAAAATTTAAAAGAAAGAGAAAGGAAAGCTCAAATCGCTTTCTACACTTGTAGTAGAATTTTTGGTAAAAAATGGGGACCTGGTCCCAAAACCATTCACTGGATGTATACATCCATAATAAGACCAATCCTCACATATGCCTGTCTAGTCTGGTGGCCATCATTAGAGAAGGCTTCAAACCTTAAGACCATGACCAAAATCCAAAGGCTTGCATGCATTGGTTCAACCAGTGCCATGAGAACAACACCAACTGCAGCTCTGGAAACCTTCCTATCGCTAGCCCCCCTAGATCTCTTTACTAAGGAGATGGCGGCCAAAAGCGCACTGCGACTCAAACAATGCAACAATTGGAAAACAGGCATATCAGGCCATAGAACCATCATGAACCATACAGATATAGACATCCAAACAGACTATACCCCCCCGCATATTGATTTCAATCCAGTGGCCCTAACAGTCTTTCCGACTAGAGAAAGCTGGGAGGAAAACAGGGTTATAAAAGAAAATCACATTTCCGTCTTCACAGATGGTTCCAAAACGGACGAAGGGGTAGGATCAGGTATCTTTTCAGACTACCCTAACATGAATAGATCAATAAAGCTTCCCGACTTCTGCAGTGTCTTTCAAGCAGAAGTACTCGCAGTGTGCGAAGCCGCGAAGCACCTTGCTACGCAAAACTTGATCAACAAAAATATTGACTTCTTCATAGACAGCCAGGCGGCCATTAAAGCTATCTCATCCATTATCACAAAATCCAGGCTAGTAGACAGCTGTCGCAGTAACCTTAGACTGCTCAGTGAGACAAACACAGTTAGTTTAACCTGGGTTCCTGGACATCGTGACATTATCGGTAATGAAATGGCGGATAAGCTGGCAAAAATCGGGTCAGCACTCGAATCCAGCGAAGCGAACATTTCAGTTCTAAAGCCACTAGAGCAAGAAAAAAGCAGAATCAAACACAATTTTCTAAAAATCGCCAATGACAGGTGGTCATCTTTAGAAACATGCCGAGTCTCTAGAAACCTTTGGCCAGATATTTCCAAGAAAAAAACAGAATTTCTACTCCAGCTAAGCAGACCTCGGCTCTCTCTGTTGATTGGCATTCTCACGGGTCACAACTCGTTGGGTACCCACATGATGAGAATGGGCATTAGCACATCCGACTTATGTAGAGGATGCCAAGATGAGGAGGCAGAGGAGGGATCTTTTCACTTCCTCTGTGAGTGTCCTAGCTTAGCCCACACTCGGAAAAAAACCCTCGGAGAATACTTCTTCGACGAACTGGGCGACATCTCTAACCTCCCACTGAGCAACGTCCTGAAATTTACTCAGGGCTCCAAATGGTTCAGTGGGAGTTCCCTACCACAATAACCATCCACCTCTCCAATCCTCCCATTTCCTCATCCTATGATTTCCCGGGGAGCACAATGGATCCTCGAGATCCGAGTGAGGTGTTGCCACTTGTGGCTGCACCCCCCATTCAACCTAACCTAACCTAACCTAGTATTTATACTTGGCAGATCTTTAGTTTTTTTGTTTTTGTTGGATGATTCCGGTAGCGATGATGAGCCCAGCTTTAATAGAGGAGCATATGTGTTGTTGGATAGATTTCCATGGTCGGGCGAATGACTAGATGAGTCATGCATTGTGTTTCTAATTTTTTTTCGGAATTAAATTGGAAATTACTTGCAGAGCGCTTCAAATTTCGAATTACTGTTGACCACCCACTTTGCTCTGTGAGCGAGTCATCGTTGTTTTCGTCCATGGCCTGATGGTCACCTGAGATTTTCTCACTGTGTGCTTGATTGTTATCGGATGATTGAATTAAATGAGAGCGAATTAAACTCGAACCAGCAGAGTTGCTTGTGCTTGCATTGGTATTGTTAAACATAGTATGAGAGGCAAACAAGTTGGTTGTTGATGCATCAGAGACTTTTAATTTGATGTATTTATCAAGAGGATTTTGTGTGTTGGTGGCTAGCACATTTGATCTTATATTGTTCAAATTATCACATGTTTTTTCACGTGCGTTAATATTATTAATAGTATTTAGTTCCAGCAATTGAGCTGGAATCTTAGGGTGTAATTTTTCTTTTTTCTCCACTTTAAAGAGTCACTATCTCAGAGGGAAGTATTATTAATTTGCGGACAGAGCCACTTTAATTGAATTCAATATTAAATGGTAGGGAACTAGTCACACTGTAGCACACACGTCTTATCACGTCGACAGATCGATCGCAACTCAAAAGTGCATTGTTGGCCCCAATACATTTAGCATAAAATGCATTACCACATGGACCATAGCATGCGAAAAGAGGTGAGTTGGAACTATCCACACATTTACCTGCCGCACAAGCCATGGCTAATCAAAAAAAAATTTAAATTTAAAATAAAAAAAAAAAAATAAAAGAAAGTTAGGGATTGACTGGGAATCGAACCGGAAAAGCTTGGCTTACTTAGTATTATTTCTAAAAGAAAAGCGCGCTTTTACCAACTGCACCAATCAGACGATAATTTAGAGCTTACAAAGTTAAGTAAATGAACAACAAAGTTAAGGTTTTCTAAGGAGATTATGGTGTGAGGAAAAAGGATAGATTAGGAGTTTTAAAGTAGTTAAAGAGAGAGACTAATATTTATAAATAACACTCAAATTACACTCAATTAACGTGAACGGAAATTTTTTTTTTTTTTCTTACCAATCACTATCATATTGGGTCAATAGAAATACTGACGTATTCTATGCAAAGTTTTTGCTATGCCACCGTGTGCTGCTTGTGGAGGCTCATGAGCATTAGCAATTAGTTGCTCGGTCATAGCTGAAGGTATCCACAGCCGCCAAGTGTGTTCTGACAAAACATCATTTTCACTGGGAAGTGACTTCTTATATACAAAGTTGTCTTGTACTTTCAAGTCGGGCAATGTTTCGCTGTTTTGTACGACAGTTGTTATTAGATTTTTATACTCTTCCGAGTCGAAATGCTCTGAATCCAGATCAACTAAGGGTGCTATTTGTTCTAGCTCTATATTTTCAACATGTACACGAGAAAGCGTGTCGGAAACTACATTAAGGCTTCCCTTTCTATGCTCTATGTTGAACGTGAATGACTGCAACTCCAAACTCCACCTAGCTAGTCGACCGTTATGGTCCTTCATCGTCATCAACCATTTTAGACCAGAGTGATCGGTGATTACGATGAAGTCCATCCCTTAACATAGGGCCTAAACTTTTTGATGGCCATGACTGCCGCCATACATTCTTTCTCTGTAACACTATAATTTCTTTGGCATGAATTTAGCTTTTGGGAAAAGTAAGAAATAAGACTTTCCTGATCTTCTTCTTTCTTTTGAAACAACACCGCCCCGATTCCAGTATCAGATGCATCGCACTGAATAAAAAAGCGTTTAGTGAAATAGGGGTGTGTAAGCACTGGTGCTGTCGTTAAAGCTGACTTCAGATTTTTGAAAGCAACAATCGCCTCTTCCGATATTTTGAATTTTTCGTTGTTTTTCTTTAACATATCGGTTAGTGGAGCTGTTAAGGTAGAGAAATATTTGATGAATCTCCTATACCACCCTGCTAGACCAAGTAGCCTACGAACCTGTCTTGTGTTTCTAGGTAGGGGAAAATCGACCACTGCTTCAACTTTGGCCGGATCGGTTTTCAACTTCCCTCCTCCGACAATAAAACCTAAATATTTCAATTCTTTAAAACAGAACTTTGACTTGGCTAAATTAATGGTCAAGTTTGCCCTCCTAAGGCAATCGGCTACCTGTTCCAGCAGAGTGACATGGGTCTCGAAGTCAGGTGCGATGATGAGGAGATCGTCCAGATACACGAAAACACGGTCCCTGAGTCGTGCAGGGATTACTTTGTCCATTAGACGGCACAATCTTTGAGCCGCATTGCACAGCCCGAAGGGCATGACCGTAAACTGGTACAAAGGTCTCCCCGGTACTGCAAACGCAGTTTTTTCTCTACTCTGTAACTCCAACGATATCTGCCAAAAAGCTTCTTTTAAATCGACACTGCTTATGTAGTACGTGTCTGGCAGTCTGCTAAGGAGTCCTTCTATGTGGGGGAGAGGATTCGCATCCTTTTTACTCACCGCGTTCACCTTTCTGGCATCCAAGCAGAACCTGTACTTAACAGTGTTATCTGCAGCAACCTTTTTAATAAGTGTAACGGGTGAGCACCAAGGGCTTTCACTTTCCTCAATCACACCCATCTCCAGCTTCCTATCGATTTCCTTATACAACAAGGCTTGCACCGCTGGAGATACAGGATAGTGTCGCTGCTTGACAGGGTCAGCATTCCCGGTATCTATGACATGTTCCATCATCGAAGTTTTTCCCAAACCATGACGTTCGTGGTCGAGAAATCTCTGCTTAACAGCATCCAATTTTGCTTTTTGCTGTAACGATAGCTGATGGGCACAAACTACATCAGCTTGGAACCAAATAAAACGAAATTTTTTCTGTTAAACCTTTATAATTTACATTGACACAAACTTTGCTTATTATTGCCTGAGTTTTCCCGTCGGCCGTTTAAACTCCACATATGTGTGGCAAAATGGGTATCTTTTGTTCGGCCACAAACTCTTCGCAACCTTTACCCAAAATACTGACACTAGCGCCGCTGTCAAGAAGCCCCATGACTTCATTTTCTCCTATAACTTCTTTGGCATACGGCCTAGGAACAATCAGTTCCGATCACTGTCGCCACTATGTTTTTTCGTACTTCTTTTCGTAGCTGAAACCTTTGTCTCGTTTTCTTTATTCTAGATGATATTTCCCCTACTCTTTTTCCAAATATCTTCTCTCTAACCTTCTCATAATTTCTTAATCTTATATGTAGAGGCACTATCTCAAATCTTTTCCTCTCTTTATTACTATCTTCTTTACTTCTTACTAATAGTTTTACTTTTCCGTTGTCTAACTGCTCTTCTACTCGGGGTCCTAAACTATGGTTTGGGTCGAACGCGATTCCCCCGGTGACCTCGCGTTCCGGTTCCGGTTTCCCGGATTGCATACCGGACATTTGGGTGTAATTACCCCCTCTCTGCCACACTTATAGCAAAACAAGGTTCAATCCGCCGTACAGTCTTTATAAAAGTGACCCGTCGACTTACAGTTCCAACACCTTACCGATCTAGGGTCTGTCGCAACCTGGTTCTGTTTCGGTCGAGCACCTGAGTGTTGGAAAACAGCTAACTGCTCTTCCGCGTATGAGGATTCCTCCTCCACTTCCAACTCATTCACCTTATACCTAATCGGCGGTTTGAACTGCTTTGGGGCTTCTTTCACCCGACCAGGAAAAGCTGACTCCGCGTCCTTGCAAGACATCCTCAGCTGATCCAGCGTATAAATCGCTTGAGGGTACACCAAGCTTCCTAACTTTTCGTTAAGATTTCTTTTCAGGATCCTGACCAACTCTTCTTCCTGTATCTGCATCCTGAGCTGGTGCTTCAACTTCGAAATCGCTGCGAAGAAATCATCGCAAAACTCCCAGGTGCCCTGCCTTCTATCCATTATTTCGCGCAGGATATCAAAATCGGTTTTGGCGTTCCTAAACTGCCGCATAATCGCGTTTTTAAGTACCTGCCAATCCGGCTGATAATGGTCGCGTTGGAACTGCCAGTACCAGTCGTTGGCAGCACCTGAGAGCAGCAGATGAAAATCCCGCAAAACCTCAGCCCAGGAGCAGACATGTTGAATTTGTAAGGTTTCCACCCTAAATACAAAGTCTTCTACGGTAAGTGCTTCTGGATTGCCGTCGAACTTTAATCCCCATTTATCTATTTTAATAGGCATTGCTCTGGGACCCTCATGATACGATCCCTGAGGATTCCACCTACCGTTTTGATTCCCCGAAAATTGAGCTCGCTCTTCATAATAGCTCGCTTGGAATGCAGCCCTCGACCCGTGGTTCGCTATTGGTGCAAACGGTCTCGCTGACTGGTTCAGCTGAGTCTGTCCTACTTGTGGAACGGACAAATACTCTTCAGGTCTTTGGTACGACCTGTCATTCCCCTGTGGGGACCTATCGGTTTGACGAGACCTAGAGCGTGCTGGATTATCGAATTCCCTCCTAAACTCTTGAAAACTGACTTTCATTAATTCATGCATGGTAGCGCTTTGTTTATCCCCAAGCGAACCGCAGTACGCGTCGCAAGCACTTGCTACTGCTGAGTTTATAACTGACCTCAGCTCATCGGACACTACGCTACCTTCCTGACGGTTTGGTTCTTTCCCTACCTCATTGTTGGCTTGGTAATCGGGTCTCTCTTCTCCCCTACTTCCTGTATTCCTGGCTGCATCTAGCGCACTTATCAGACTGTAGTCTGGCCTCTCTACGGAGTCCAAACTAACCGTCCTACTTGGTGGTATTTGATCAGACTGACTTTCATTTGTTTTCTTTTGCAGATCTGACGGAATTGGGTTTTTAGCTGGAGGTCGTTGACTGCCGCTGCCACTTGTCTCTTTTGGCTGAACCACCTGTTTTGGAGAGTGTCCAGCGAAAGACATTTTGGAATTTTCTCCTAGCAACTTTTTCTCAATCGCACGGGTAACTATTCTATTTTGATTATTACTTGTTTCTTTCCTCTTACTTTTACTCATTACACTGTTTACTAAACAAACCCAAAACTAAGACCTCCAAATTACAATAATTTAACACTACTCTAACACTAATCTCACGCTAACCATAAACTAACAATAACCTAACGTTAAACTAACAAAAACACTAACAGCCGTATCTATAAAGAACTTTTAATCATCGATTAGATTTAATTGCCCTTTAAGTAACACTTAAGTAACGAATCCGTATCGATAATCAAATTTCACATTTAAGTAACCTTGCTAAGAGCCCTCTTAACTTAAATGCCAATAATGACGTTTAAAGGTCTCTTAAATCCAAATTAAAAATTCATTCTGACGTTTCGGGAAAATCGGTGTCAATTTCGCTCTGTTGTTTAGGTAATGTAATTTCTAAAAAGAAACTTTTCTTAAAACAAAAATATGGAAGATTTTCTTCATGATTTTAATGTTTTCAATGTGAATGAATGTGAATATCAAAGAAGTGAGCTATTTGTATGGAAAATTGGTTCTTTATCTTACTACCAAAGTTGATTTTGAAAAGAGGTAAATTTAGTTCTATTTTTAGTCTTCCTATCTGAGCTTTTCTTTACATAATTTACACAGCAGTATTTCCCAAAGAAGCCTACACCATCAACATTCCTACCCGTATCTAAGGATCTTTCATATGAACATCATAAGCTAAATGCTTCAATTCTCAAACAGGTATTGATGTGAGTTCTCAATATCTTCACTTCCAATGTAATGGTATCATTTAATATATTTTTAATTTAGCTCACTGTTGATATACGAAATCTGACTGCCTTTATTGACTGTCTTTAGTACACATTCTCCACAAACCTTCATTCGATCAATGTGTTCTTAGAATATGAAATGCGCGATAGTGATGCAATCAGATTGGAAGATATATTTTCTACAGATTTTTGTGAAATTCCATCAAGTTGCAAATATGTTTGAGGAAACAAAATACTGGAAGGATCTGACGATTGTTAAAGATCTTTCAATCTTATCTCCAGCAGATGATAATGTTTCAATAGGCCACAGAAAGCATAGAAAATGATTTATAAAGGATAAAGCAATCATTCTGCATTCGTCTGCAACATTGGGTGGTGTAGATGAAAAAGGCAGCACTTTTGTGTCGGTTGTATATAGTTTTTTTTTTTTTCAGGAGTAATTTGACGACAAACTCCGCAATTAGTTTAGAACTTTTTTTGTAGAAGAAAGTGCTCTTTCCATCGCCAATCGATTTCAACAGCAAGGACAAACATCGTACTAATGCTATGAAAATTCTTCTTTCTCACGATGAAGTAATCTTATTTTACTAAGTATATGGTTTAAACAATGAAAATAATGATTCCGATTATGACTAAGAGAAACATCGATTTTTTTTGTATGAATTCTTTAATTACAGATAAAAACAAACAAAACAATAAACATCAGTCGAAGTAATCCGTCTTAAACAAAAACGAATTGTTGTTTTGTTTTGATTTTCAGAATTTACAAGCGAATGGTTGTCAAAACGCAGTTTAAATTGGACTAGATTTCTGTTTTTACTACTTTATTTTGACACAACTATCAATTAGTTTAGCACCAGCGCAGAATCGATTATCGATAAGAATTTAATCAACCTCTCTTAAGTTCCAATTAAATTTTAATTGAAACTTAACTTATCAACGTCTAAGAGACGTCTTAAGAAAATATAATAAATACGGCTGTAATACTATACTAACAATAATCCCACCTAACAATAACCTAACGTTACACTAATCTCACTAACGCTATCTCTAACCCTAACCTAATACTAGCAAAAACACTAATCTAACCAAACGTTCTAACTATTCAGTTTACTAATATAAAAAATTTTGTTGTTGTTTTTCAGGTCACCTTCCTTGGATGAAATAACCACTGCAAACGGCCTAAGCACTGCAAAAACGACACCTAAAACTTTGCAACCATATAACTGTAAGTAACAAAACTAACATCGCCTCAAATTTATATAATGTAAAATTTTGTTTTCTTTATTTTCAGGTCTCCTTCCTCGGGATTATACGACTGTTGGCAACTCAACCCTATACAGGAACCCACGGATAAAGTTTTGAAAATGTAGAACATATGATTAACAAAAATAACTTTTTCTCAAATTGTACTAACACGATTGTAGATTTATATTATGTGTATTGTTGTTGTTGGTTTATTTTGTATCTTAAAAATGCTGGGGTGTTTGAAGGGGTGTGCTTCGGTGAATGTGGATTTTTTTTTTCGTCGTTGAGGTATCGTTGACAGTTTCGGTTTTCTTTTATTGATTATCTCTTTACCCTGGAGTGTGGTGTTAATGAATAAAAAAAAAAAAAAAACGACATTAATACTAACACAGGGTTATTGTTGGTTATTCAAGTCTGAGATACTTCGTCGCTAATGAGCAGGTATGCTTTGAAGCTTTCCTTGTTCACGACTTACGATAGTTCTTAAGACTCGAATACCCAACGAAATTTTTCAGGACGGGAGTGGAAAGGTTCAGTTGCTGTGTTATGAGATCTTGTATCAGGTCGCATTTCGATTGGTTCGTCTGTGACCTTCCCCTCGAAGACATACTTGAAACAGATTCTCATAACTCAGCGACCGATAACGTTACGACAAGAGGATAGGATGAATTCCTCTAACCACAACAAAACGTCTCGTCGCAAATGATAGGGCCTGCTTAAAAGCTATCCCTATCATGACTTACGATCAGATTTGTTGTTGTTAGGGATTTCGAATAAAGGTAAGGATAAACGACACATAGGATTTAAACACGGACAACACGTCTGGGCGCCATTTGATACGAGGCAAAAGGAGAGGATTAATGGGTAAGGAAGGGTAGGATCTGAGAAAGGAAGTAGGAAATTGGATTGGAAGGAAATGAATAAGGTAGGTATGGTGGGATAGGAAATTTTGAATGAAGGAAACGGTAGGAAAGGATAGGAAAACGGTAGGTATCAAGGAAACGGAACACCACAGGGACGACACAACACAGAGAAGGTAAGAGAAGGGAACTTCACCTTAGGAGAAGGAAGGGTAGGAAAAGAGGATGTGGACGAAAAGGAAGGGTAAGGAAAGGGACGGAATGTACGCTGGGAAGTCTGGCATGCTGGCTAGCACGGCTTAGCTCGCCGGATGTAGGGGGGGACTTGACTTCCCGGTCGCACCTCACCTCAACCAACAACAAAACAAAACATGCCTTCTAAAACCACCACCGATAAACCCCACACTCCAGGAGCTGCTGATCTTAGTGCAGCATGGCCTATATCCCTCCCAGCCTGGAACTCCGGCGGCCGATGGTCTGGAATTCCCCAATAAAAATTGCGAAACCGTCGACAACCTCACCACAGCATCACTACCGCCTTCTTACCCACCCCATGTGATTACTACTCTTCAGTGAGCATTATCACAGAAAACAAAAAAACCAAAAGAAATGCCAAAATATCAAAAAAAAACTTTAACTTATTTAAGTTTGTTATCTTTTCGACACGAGAATATACGGAGCCGGATTTCAAAAAGGAGCAAGGGTACTGTTTATCACAGGGAAACAAAATCACACCTGCACTGTCCTAATCTATTTCATCTCCAAAAAAAGAGCTCTCTTTAAGGGGGGGGGGGGGGTCTTCTTTGAACCACCAGATTTTTCGCACCAAACAAAACAACACAGTACTCTGTAATTTTTAAAACCACCTTGCGCGACACCTCGCATTGAAAAAAAAAAACGATACAAAAACTTAAAACGATAAAAGTTAAGGTATACCAATAAATCTACATAAATAATAAAAAAAAAAAATTATAATATATCACGCTATTTAATTAAATTTCACTAAAATTCTGCTTTCTGCATCCGCAATAATGAATTATTTCCCTCAAATCGGGCCTCCTTTTAAGCGCATACAATTGAACATTTACTTTGATCGCATACGACTTTGCAAATTATTTTTCACCGCGTATGAATATTAAAATTCCACGGCCTACCTTCTCTCTTTTGTCGCTTGCACCAAAAAAAAAAAAAAAAACAATATAAAAACGTTTTACTTGTGAAGCCCGGGTATTCCCACGGGCTTTTCCGATCCTTTGATTTGGCGTCGGTTAACTTTTTTCTCTTTTTGTTGTTGTTGTTGTTCTTTTTTCCTGGGTGCACTGAATTGAAATCCGTTGGCTTTTCATTCCAACACACCGGTGCAGCTTCAACCCGTTTGCTCGCTGTCGGTCGGTCACGACCCCTTTGACCTTGGTCTGTGTGACCGCCGGAAGGTAGGACTATCAAAACAAAACCTATCGTTGCAAATTGCCTAAATTTCACAAAAAACACGACCACTACACTGCCTATCATTTCAAAATAACACACAACAAAATTCCACACTATTCACCAATAACCTTACCCGTGGATTTTCTGCTTTCTGTAATTCCTTAATTTTTTTCCTTTTCGGTATTGTTCCTTTTTTTTTTCCTTTTTGTTAGACAAATTTTTACTTTTGGTGCACTGCCTCTTACAAAGGGCTTTACAAGAAAACTTTTATTTAAAATATATATAGATGTCTTTTGACTTCTAAACAGCAGTTTCACTGCCTTCCGCACTAAACTGATTTATAGAAATGAATCCGGCTCCCTCTTCAACGTATAGGCATTCCACCCACCCGAAAATTAATTTTCCTTTTCCTTTTGTTCTAATCGTTTCTCAATAACTGACTTTTTCTCCTCCTACACACATTGCCAATAACATACAAAAAAAAAACAAAAGCTCCACCATTGAACTTCTTTACTTATTATCTACTTTGAGGATTCCCAAAAAGATTTTTCTTCCTAACCACCCTGTTGCCATCTTATCTTTCCACCTCCACACAGCGAAAGTGGAACCCATCGAGTAGTCAACTTTTAGTGCCAACAATGCCCCACGACTATATGTCTGCGCTCTTCACTCTTGTAGTGTATCACGCATGCCCCTTTTTCATTCATGCTTTGGCATAAAAAAAATTCTATTTACTATTTACATGCATAGGCATGAGTAGGAGTACTACTTTACCATACCATACCAGCCACAGACAGCAGCCACTCCACAACATCAACAGCTTACCAGGTAAATTTTCTTATTTTTATTTTTCTTACATTTCATTTCAGCTATGCACTTTTTTTTATATTTCAGTGAGAAACTAATACAAACCAACAAGAAGGAAGGAATCGTAGTAAAAACAAATGCTAGAACAGACAAAAAAAAAAAACAACAGGAGACATTGTGGAGTTGACACCATTTGGCATTTGACGAGAACACTCGTACAATTCAACGCGGTGATAGAAAGAGGTAAGTTCAACAAAAATACAGTGTTGGTTCTTGGTTGTTAATTTGTTTAATCTTTCTCCGGAAAAATGCACGAGTGTAACAAAGTGCGCAAAAAGTGGTGTTTCGAAAATAGTTAAATTTAGTATTTCAAAAAATTTATAACTTTTTTTTTCTGATCAGAGCAATAAACACATACACAAAGTCACAAAAGTAATTATACTCCTAACCCCATTATGTTATCAGACACAAAAATACCGTTAGATACAAATTTATTTTTTTCTTGTCATATACAACACTGTTGTAAACCAAAATAACGGAAATTTTTTTTTCTTTGTTGTTATTTCATTAATTCTAGCCAAATGCAAAAAAAAATCATGATACAAAAGTTTGTATACAGGTTGTTTTCTTTTTTTTTGGTTTTACATAGTTAAAACGGTTCTTCTGGTCAGTTAATACTTTTAAGTGAATTTTAGTTCGAAAGGTAATTAATATAATCTAAATTGGCCTCAGTAAAATTTGAAATATCCATATAAAAACAATCGTGTATACTTATTTTTGTGACTGTGTGTATATCAAGGAAAAAAAGCAAAACAAGGTTTAACTAAAACGGTTTTCCTAGTTTTTACTCTTTCTCACCTCAAATGTTTGTCAACTTTGACAAGCTCTACAAGGCGAACCGATCGTTCAAATTAAATAATTTTTTCGATTACTTAATCTCCAAATATTTGTTAGTTCATAAAAATTAAAAGTTTTGCGTTAGAGACCCACCCAAAAAATAAATTTTGTAAGCCTTTTTGTCAAAACGGGCCACTCTGGCACCGGTGCCACAGCATCCATAGTACGTCGAGACCTGGTAAAGACGACGTGGGTTCATAACACCAATAGCTACCGTCTAAGAACCGCAACGGGAGAGGCAGCAAGAGTATACGGAGAAGTGTGTCCTAAGATCCGACTGGTCGATCTATTGTTTACTCATCAATTCCTGGTGGCAGATATATGTGACGAGTGCATCATTGGAATCGACTTTATGAAACAGCACTGAGTTATTTTGGATATCAGTAATCAAGTTTTGAAATACCAAAATAAAGAAATTCCAATGACCTATTCGAATGAAAATACGTCAACACTGAGGACTGTCATCAC